>CM024760.1:51307329-51376405 GCA_014218235.1 Colocasia esculenta | reverse complement strand
AAGCAAATTGACATGAATACGTATCAAAAAGATCAAACAACCTTGTTAGATACGAGTAATATACAATGAAGCCACCATACACTCCATGCATGCATAGGTAACAAACATTAGTTTTAATCTAAGGTCAAGTACTATAGCAATGGCAAACAATATGTAGAATCTCTATCTCTAACCAATACTTATTAAATTTTTGTTGCATCTCTTGATAACCATGTGTGCTCAAACTCATTTGACTTTTGCATTTCCTATCTCACCAACTTCTGAACATTGCAATTTCTACTAAAGCTACATTTTATGTTGGCCCCAATTTTTGAAAAATTTTGTAGCATTATAGAAATCTTTAAAATTTGCACATTAACTTAACTTTTGACCATTCTTGAAGTGAAGGAGCAAAAAGTAAAACCAATATCCTGTCTCCACGCCATGAAAGCTTTGTATAAGAAATAGCAGCATCTAACATCATATAGGTGGAGTTCCATCGTGTTGAGTATCATAAGGCAAATTTTTTTTCTTGTCATAATCCTACTTGTTTTACAATTTCTTCAAACTTTGTTTTTGAACTTGTGAAGGTTTAACTACTTCACTAATTCTGTACATTGCAAATTGCACTACGAGCTTCATTCAAACTATCTTGCACAACCAAATTTAATATATGTGCACAACATCTCACATGGAAAATTTTTCCCTCAAGCAAAGAGATTATTTCTAAGATTGTTTTCACCAAAATCTACAAGACAACATGTGTTGTTTAAAGCATTGGCTAAAGTGACACTGAATTTTTTATGTCAATCCCTAATCCAAGAGAGTCTTCAAAAGAACTTTACAAGTGTAGACTGTTGAAGCAACTCTTTTTCTATCTCTTTGTTTACTAAAATATCTATCACATATTTTGTTATGACAAAATCTTTTAATATTTTTCACCTTTACTATTTCTGGAAATAAAAAAAACTATCTAGCCTACACAGAACCTAAGCATCATCACAATGAAATTTTTTTCTAAGTCCACAGTGTATATTGTATATCACACTAACTCCGACACCTGATTCTTTTTTTTTTTTTTTAGTAAAGCGGTCCTCAGAGCCTCAAACTAGGAGAGTGCACCCTTCCTCAGAAGGAAGGCTGTTCTCACTCCACCATGAGTCTGCCTGGGCCGAAAATATAGAGGAATAAATCCATTACAACGAGCCCTTTAGGCTAGTCTAACATGCATAATACCATATTTGTCCATAACAACTGGCCCTTACAATGATAGGTAATTGAAACTCCCCTATACACATTATTCTGCCTAGAAGAGATAGAAAAATTAGCAAGATAATCTGCCACTTGGTTAGTTTCCCTGTAGACATGGACCAGCGGAATGCACTTTTGGATAAGAAGATTTCTCACTTCTCTCCACCATCTTAAAGAACGCCAAGATATCCCTTATTAGCCTTGATGGAATTAACCAATAACCTGAGAGTCCGAGTAACAACCGAAATCCGATATCCAAGAGTAGATGCAATGCGAAGGCCATCACTAGTGCTCTGGTCTCAGCAAGCATACTAGTACCATCGCCATAAAAATGGCAAAAGCCACCTGCACATTGCCCCGAGGATCTCGGATACAACCCCCCCCACACCACCGGATTACCCTTGCATGCCCCATCAACATTAAGACTGAAATCTGTTAAAGGAGGATCCACCTCACAAGCTTCACCTTTTTGTGGAGCATTGAGGAAAAAACAAAACTATTGAGAATTTGCATTTCCAAGGAGAAGAAGCCGCCTTGAAGAGAACTTTCGAGAGAGAGTGAGAGATGATAATTTTGACATTGTTTATGATATCCCCTGTAGAGATATGCACTGAATCAAACCGATTAAAGCATCTGCATTTCCAGATTTCCCATAAGATTAGAATTACTCTATGTAAGGAGACAAAACCAAAGGAGATCGAGTGTTTGTTGCTGAATAAAGTTCCACAGGCAGGGTAACGTGATCATGCAGATGGATTGTGGGCGAGATTAAAGCTGAAGCCATTGCCACAAGGTGACAGTAGTGTCACTTTGAATAAAAAGTGATCTAAACTTTCTTGCTGATGATAACGACAACATGAGCAGCGAGAGGCCAGAGGATACCAATTTCAGATACTCTACCATCAACTGGGATAGCACGGTTAAGGATTTTCCAAGCAATCAAAGAAGCCCTGCAATAATAAGACTTGTGCCAAATTTTGAGAGATCCGCTCTGTTCACACCAACCGGTCTTATGAGATTATATGTTGAGCTAGTAGAGAGGAGCCATCATAGGAAGCAGCCCACATACACTGATCGTCCTCATCAGTAAGACCATCCTTCCAACACCACCTGAGAATGGGAGATCTTAGGCGATGGGAGGGATCAGAAAGAACGTCACTCAGGTTGCAGAAACACCCCTGTCCTCATTATAATCATAAGGGGCCTATCTCCAACCCAGATATCATGCATAATGTCTATATTAGACCCTTTGCCATGAATCCCCTAGTATTCTCCCTAAGAATCTTATCAGCTAGCATGAATGTAGGTCTGGGCATACCAGGGATATAGAGCATGTTGGAAGACTGGTAGCGATTTCTGGCATATGTAGCCCATAAGGAAGAACCTTGTCTAATGTTCCACAATTGTTTTATAGCTAGGAGAAAGTGCACTTGCCACAACCTCTGAATGCCAAGGCCACCCTACTGTAATCGGATGCTGGATAGAGGACCAGCCACCCAATGCCGACGACGATTTCCATCAGTGCCATCCCAGAAAAACAGTAGAGATTCTATCAATATATGAGAGATAGATTTCGGAATATTTGAAGTTGCAGCATGATAAACAGAAGGGAGGATATAACGAATTTATCAAAGTTATCCTACCTCTTGCGATAACAACTTGGACTTCCAGATGTTTAGCTTGCCATTAACTTTTTCAACAAGAGGTTTTGAATCAGCAGTTAAAAGTCTACCCAGTTTTAGTGGAACTCCCAGGTAGACGAGAGTGCCGCTTGTCTTTGAAAGCCTGTTGCATCCTTAATTCTGTTGATGATAGAAGTAGGAGACTTTTCAGTGATCATGAAACAACTCCGACACCTGACTCCGACTCTTGAAAAGTCGAAGTAATGCTTCAAATTGATGAATACTCTAATGCACTCCGACTCCTAAAAGTCGAAGTCTGATAGTACTCTGACTCCTAAAAAGTCGAAAGTCTGGCAGAACTTCGACTCCTTGAAAGTCGAAGTCTTTGTATCGATGATTATCTATTAAGCCTTACTCCGACACCTGAAAAATCAAAGTCTGAGGAAACTCCGACTCCTTAAAACTCAAAGTTGGGCTTCATATAGTCAAAGTCTGCTATCTATTTGTGGCACTCTGACTTCCCCAAGAAGTCGAAGTCATTGCTTCCCCTCACTCCGACTTCAATAAGTCAAGTAATAGTATTTCTCCTGAAGTCGAAGTTTATTGTTTCTATTACTGTCTTACTCTGACTTCTTAAAGTCGAAGTATCTCCTACCAATTGTTTATTTGTACTTAGGTGGAATTCAAACCTCTATTAGTAAGTACTAGTTAACATACATCATAAACCTGCATTGAAATATCTTTCACTTTGAGACAGTTTCCTTAAAGTCTTCTCTCAGTAAAATTTCAATTATCCTTTTGGCGAAAAATATTTTATTCAAAAATTTTTATCTGAGCAAGTATCTCTTTTGGGATCTGTAATTATATATATATATAAGATATATTTGCTACCCCTTTTACTAACAGGAAGATAAGTTGATCTCTGGTTGACGGATGGTCAAAAATTAAATGTCTTAAGTATATGGGCTATCTGTCATAACCTACCTGCTACTGTTAGATATACCATGACTTTAAAAGGAAAACGTATGCAACTGACTGCTCATTCTTAAATTTTCTGAACTTTTGTCTGAATGTTTCATATCTCTATCCATTGTCTTACCTACCTTCGAAAGCATGTATGAAGGCATTTGCTCTTATCTTGTCCTTTTAGGTTTGCAGAACATTTAATGAAGAATGGCTAGATCTCTGCACTAAGGATGAACCTACAGAACAATCATGAGAGAGTCCTTCAAGCATGAAGCTACAACATATAGCCTAAAGACGTTGGGACTCATGAGCTAAATATTTGATGGACAAACCTAAGAAGATCAAAGTTCCTCTCAATGGCTATGTCCTTCAAACGGCTAGCTTCCAACGGCCAAAAATCAAACGGGCAAAATTTGAACCATATAGATATGAAGCCGAAGCTTGGAGATAGAAATAGAAGATAGATAAAAGATACACAAGAGAAGAAATATATAGTAACATACTTAGAAGACTTAGAAGCCTACACTTCACTCCCATCTGAAGCCAGAAGAGCCACTCAAAGACAAGAGAGCCACTCCTCAGTCTTAGACTTCTGCTCTCCTTCTGCAATTGAAGTCTTCTTCGCTTAGTGGACTACTGCAATTCAGATCTTCTTCAGTCCACCCTCTTTGTTTCAGAAAGAAATTGAGTTCCACTCTCATCTATTTTTCTTTCTGAATTTCTATGTTTGCTCATTGTTATTGAGCAGACACACAAGTTTTCATACTTTTTGTGTAAGGACCCGCAGGCGGTTTTATATCCTGATGTACCCCTCTTGTGAAGGGAAGATCTACAAGTGTAGTTATCCTTATACCCGTTGGGTAAGGGAAGACTTGCTGGGAGCAAGTGGGTTTGGTATTCCTCTCGGGTTTGGAGAGAAGGCCAAGTGTTTATTGGTAGTTAGTGAAATCTCAATGGTTTCTTGGGGACTGGACGTAGGACTTCCATATAAGAAGGCCCCGAACCAGGATAAAATTCTTATGCCTTCTTGTGTGATTGATTCTGCCAAGTTTTTTCACTTATTTCACACACTCACACTAAGTGCTAACAAAGTTATTTAGTGTTGTTTATATGTTAGATAAAAATTTTAAAAGTGCAAAGTAGTTCTATTCACCCCCCCCCCCCCTATGATAACTAGTGCCATCTCGATCCAACAGTGGTATTAGAGCGAGGTCCTTCTCAGAAGAATCGAAAGATTTGAGAAGAATGGCAGCTGAAGCTCACACCTAAGAAGGTCAGTCAGTTACCAGACCACCATTCTTTGATAGTGAGGACTACGAATATTAGAAAATGAGATGGAATGCTTCATCAGAGGCACAGACTTTGATCTTGGCAGGTAATAGAACAAGGGATTTCATTATTATTCCTGCTGAAGGTAATACTGCAATTACAATAGCTGATAAGGTTAAATTATCTCTAAACTTAAAGCTAGAAATATCTATGATGTGCCTTATCAAAAGAGAATTCAATAGATTATCAGCATGCAAATCCGCAAAAGAAATGTGAGATAATTGCAAGTAACATATGAAAGAACAGACAAGTTAAGCAAACTGGAATAGATATTCTTGTTTCACAATATAACCATTTAAAATACTTCCAAATGTAAAATATTACTCAATATACAATAGATTTTCAAACATAGTAGTTGGTCTAAGCTCTCTTGAAAACTCTTTCTGATGAAGAAACTGTCAGGAAAATACTTAGATCATTAACTCTCTCTTAGACCCCTAAGTCACAGCTATAGAGGAAGCTCATGATCTAACCAAACTTCCCATTGATAAACTAATTGGTTCACTTATGGCCCATGAAAAACATGGAAAGATTTTCTGAAAGCACTTCGAAAAAGAAATGTCAAATACTTTGAAAGTTGCAGACTCCTCCTCCTCTGAAGAGTTAAAGGAAAAATCATATGATAGTGATGATGAAGCCATGCTGTCACGAAAGCTTCAATGAATTCTTGCAAAGAAAAAGAAATTTGGCTCAAAGAAATACTTCAAAAAGGAAAGAAAAGGAGCCAACTTGCTATGAATACATCAGCCTGGACACTACAAGTCGGAATGTCTAAAGCTCAAGAAAAAGAACCTGTTGAAAAGTTTGATAAGAAGAAAGGAAAAGAAAGAATTCAGAAAATACAAGAAGAAGCTATGGTCGTAGCTGGGATAATGAAGAAGCTACAACTTCAAATCCTCAAGTTCAAAACAGAGAAGAGAAACAAGTCAATCTAGCCCTCAGGCAGGACTAGATCAGGTAAACTCTGAAACATCTTTTATTTCATGTTCAGAATCCGACTCTGATAATCTAGAAGATGCATTCAATAAATTGTATGACAAATTAAATAGTAGTTAAACAATGAAAATAGTCAAGTTAAATCTACTAAATCAGAAAAATCCAACACTTCTCTAAAAATTGAAGTAGAAAAGTTAAGACAAAATCTAACTGAAACTAAAGATCTAATGAACTACTGTGTAAAGATCACAAATCAAAACACAAGACTCCTGGAACTTGTAGCAAATCTAAAAGACTACAAGATGAAGAAAAACTAAGAAGAAAAATTTATCTAAAACAACTATAGACAAACTTACCAATTGTAAAACATCATTAGTTGTAAAATTAAAAGGTGCTCGAACAGGCAAAAAGAAATATGGCGTGTTACATACCTCCATTAAATGAAGAGAAAATCATCTATCCTGAAAATATCCAACTCCAAAATTTGTGAAAGAATAGAGATTAAAACCCATCAAATTAATCAATATGTCTATAAAAAAATAGAAATCAAATAAGACTACACATACAAGAATACATATGATCTATGTTGTAGTCATTGTAATAAATTAGGACACATGATCATCACTTGCACAACCAGACACTTGCACTGGATTCCATAGACTAACATCAAGGACCCAAGATATTTGGGTACCAAAAGAAAGCTTATTTTGTTTGCAGGGTCGCCTAAGAGCATCCAAAATGGTATTTGGATAGCGGATGCTCAAGGCATAACAGGTGACAGAAAATATTTACAAGCTTTAGAGATAAAATTGGTCAGTTTACATATGAGATAAGGGAAAAGGAAAAGTTCTAGTTGTGGGACCATAGGATCCAAAGAAAAGATTTGATTGAAGATGTTATGCATGTAGAAGTCTAAAGCACAATCTGATTAGCATCAGTCACTTTGTGACACAGGTCACTTAGTCAAATTTCATAATGATAAGTGTATAATAGAAAGGATGGAAAAACAGTGTTCAAAGCTCAAAGAGTTAAAAATCTTTACATCTTACTTAGCAGAATTAAAGAAGTTAATCTATGTCTTGTAACCACAAAGATGAGGAAACTGATCTGTGGCATAGAAGGTTAGACATGCTAGTACTTCAGTGATCAAGAAACTAATCAAGTATGATTTAATGTAAGGTGTTCCGAGGCTAAAGTTCAAGAAATCTAGAATCTGTATAGCATGTGCAAAAGGAAAGCAGACCAACTTCATTTCAGTCCAAATAGTGGTAACAACTTCCAACCTTTGAACTCTTCATATGGACTTATTTTGACCAATAAGACAATCAATCTTGGAGGAAGGTTTATGGCTATGTGATCGTGGATGATTACTCAAGGTACACTTAGGTATCATTTTTAGAAGCCAAATCAGAAACATTCTCAGCCTTTCTGAAGTTCAGTAATTAGTACAGAAGAACCATAAATTTTAAATAATTAGTATTTGATCTGATCATGGTGGAAATTCAAGAATGAATAATTTTTCAGATTCTACGAAGAAAATGGCATTGAACACAACTTCTCTGCACCAAGAACACCTCAACAGAATGGAGTAGTGAAAGGAAGAACAAAACACTGTTGACATGGCCAGGACAATGCTTACAGAATATAATCTACCAAAGTACTCTGGCAGAAGCAGTCAACACAGCCTGCTATATTATCACCGGTGTATGATCAGACCTCTCCTGAGAAGACACCTTATGAACTCTACAAGGAAAAGACCAAACATTAGTCATCTCCGACATTTTGGTTGTAAGTGTTTCATTTTAAATAATGTAAAGACAATCTATGTAAATTAAATGCTAAAAGTGATGAAGGTTCATGTTAGGATAACTTCAAAACCTAAAGGTTATAAGTGTTTATAGAAAGACTCTAACTATAGAACAATCGGTTCATATTTTATTTGATAAAACTAATCATTCTATTAAGAAATAGAAGAGAAGATATTATTGAAGATTGTGCAGGATCTGGAACAAGCTCACTTGAAGAAAAAGAAGAGATAAAGAGATCCTCCTCTAGAACACTTCAACAACAAGAGATACACGGGAAGACTACCTAAAAGATTAAGGTATCACAAAGATCATCTAAAGAAAATATAATAGGTGATCCTCAAGACAGGTAAGGACAAGAGGTATGACATTCCCTGTGACTTTACTGCTTTTGTTTCTCAATAGAGTCTAGAACAATCAATGATGCACTGGCAAATGAATCTTGATCCTAGCTAGCAAGCAAGAAGACTTAAACCAGTTCCAACGCAGCCAAGTCTAGACACTGGTTCCCAGACCTTCTACCATCCAGTTATTGGGATCAGATGGGTCTTCAAAAACAAAATGGATGAATCAGGATGATCACAAGGAATAAGCTAGACTGGTAGCACAAGGATACTCCCAAAGAAGGCATTGATTTCGATGAAACATATGTCCTAGTTGCTAGATTATAGGGCAATTAGAATTTTATTAGCTTATGCATGCTCCCTAATATCACTTATTTCAGATAGATGTCAAGAGTGCATTTCTAAATGGGTTTATAAAAGAAGAAGTCTATGTTGAGCAACCACCAGGCTTTGAAGATACTAAGTATCCAAATCATGTTCTCCATTTAAAGAAAGTATTATATGGTCTGAAACAAGCTCCAAGAGCTTAGTATGAAAGACAAGTGTTTATCTTATATCATATGATTTTTTCAAGAGGAAAAGTAGATAGCACACTATTTATTAAGAAATTTTCAGAAGGAATCTTAATTGTTCAAATATATGTTGATGATATTATCTTTGGTTCTACTAATGAATCCTCTGCAAACTCTTTGAAAAACTTATACAAAGTGAATTTGAAATGAGCATGATGTTGAGCTTAATTACTTCCTTGAGTTACAAATCAAACAAACCAAGAGGGTACTCACATTTGTCAAGCCAAATACATTTCAGATCTACTATCTAAATATGGTTTTGATAAGTGTAACCCTAGGAACCCTATGCTCAGGCATCAAGTTAGATAGTGATCCACTTGGCAAAAGGTAGATTAGAAGATCTATAAAGGTATGATTGTATCACTACTCTATCTTACTGCCAATAGACCAGACATATTGTTCAGTGTATGTTTGTGTGCTAGATTTCAAGCTGATCCTAAGGAATCACATGTCAATGTTGTTAAAAGAATTTTTAAATTCTTATAAATACAAGTAAATTAGGTCTATGGTATCCCAAGATTTTCTGAATTTAAATTACTTGGATAGTGATGCTGACTATGCTGGATGCAGATAGATAGAAAAGGCACCAATGTACTTGTCAAGTTCTTGCAGGATGTTTGATCTCGTCTTCCAGAAAGCAAAATTCAGTAGCCTTGTCCACAAGAAGCAGAAATATTGCAGCTGGAAGTTGTTGACTCAACTATTATAGATTAAATCAACTGGAAGACTATGGTCATACTCTGATGGAATTCCAATGCTTTGTGACAATACAATTGCAATCAACTTAACCAAAATTCCAATCCAGCACTCAAGAACCAAACACATTGAGGTCAGACATCATTTCATCAGAGACCATGTAAGTAATGGAATATTCTACTTGAATTTGTTTCTACAGATGATCATTTAGCAGATATTTTCACCAAACCTCTTCCTGAAGATAGATTTACATCTATCAAAGAGAAATAGGTATGTGCAATCCTGATTAAAATTCTTTGCACTACATGCTTCTTTGTTCCTTTCTCTTTAGAAAATTTTCTAAGTCTTGAAACTTCGACTCTTTAGAAGTCAGAGTTGTTACTGCTGCGACTCTCCGGAAGTCGGAGTTTATGAAGTCAGAGTCCATATCTTATTAATTTTTTTATTATGTATGTATATATATATATATCTCAATAATATTTAAAGAGCAATAAAAGTGTAACCGTTCACTCATTAAATCTCGACCTTTCATTTTCTCATCCACGATCTGTTACACATTCCTCTTTCTTTATTAAGACCCTTTTCCCCTTCCTTCAAAACTCACCTATTTAAAATCTCTCCGACTCCACTGTCGTCTTCCTCTTGTTCCCGCGTTCGTTCTTCACCTTAGCGAACCAAGCTCGAAACCTCTGCAAATTTCCACCTCCATTTGAAGAAAGGTAGGATCTTAAGCCTCTGTAGACTATTCTACATCTTCTATGTTACCTTTTCTCAGACCTCCTTCCGTTGTTTGTCTAGATGGCTTCATCTAGGGCTCCTGAAGGTTCTCTATTCTCCCCGGAGCAGTTCCAACGACTATCTTCAACCAAAGCCTCTGTTTGCCAGGGAAAATATAGTGTTTTAGTCAGCTATCGGGTAGACTTAGTTGGGTAGAGGAAACCCTAGCAGCCATGGGGTGGTCGAGACTGTCAGATTTCAGAACTGACTTTTAAGGGTGCTCTAAAGGCTTTCTTCTTGTCTCTCCAAATCTCAGCAGACGGATCTATTATAGGCTCAGTAAAAGGTAAATCAGTCACTATCTCTGAAAAACTCTTGTAGAACTCTTGGATTGCCCGAGCTCTGGACACAAGATCAGTGAAATTGTGTCCATGGAGAAGCAAAATTAGGAGTCATTGGAAATTTAGGCTCCATCACTAAGAAAGGGCTCCTTGTCAACAAGCTCTCCGCAGAAAAGAGATTGCTACACTCATCATCACCACATCATCACTCCCAGGGCAGGTACACACTCTTCCATTACAGTCCGAGATGGGAGTTTATTATTTTGGGTCATTCAGCGACACAAGGTCAACTTGCCTTCCATTATTTTGGAAAGGATGGCATGTTCCAAGAACCTGCAGGAGTCCCTTCCCTATGGGCCCCTGCTAACCCTTGTGTTCAGAAGATTTTTGGTGGACTTAACTGATGAAGTGTCCACCTCTGTAAAGAAAAGATAGGGCTCTCCACTCTGAGGAGAAGCCACTATGTCTTGGAGAATAAAGCTCAGAATGTTTGGATTAAGGACTCTGTCCCCCAGTGCACTCACGAAATATTTCCAGACGAGGTACAGAGCTCCTCCTCCATTCCCCCTCAAGAAGAAGCTAGAGAAGAAGAAGCCCCAACAGATCAAGAGCAAGTCCAGCCTCCTGTCCCTTCTTAAGAACAAGATGCTCCGGAAGACACTATAGATCAAGTGCTAAGGGACTTAAGAGGAAAAGGTGTGGCTCGGGAAGAAGATGTTCCCAGCACCACTCCAGTTGAGCCCTCTCTTGAAGAATACCATCATCACCACATGTTGAGACCCAGCCTAGGTCTTAGGGGAGACCAGTAAGATCTGGATGATGTGGTCCAATTGATCTTGAAGCAGCAAGAGATGATGTCAGTCCTGCAGATGTAGATTCAGCACTCGATGTCAGATTTGATTTTATGTCTAAGAGTCCATCAGATAAGGACCTTTTACTTCAGTTAGTGGCCAACCGGGCACAACTCATTCTCAAGTTCCTCCTACTCAACCTGAGGAGCAGTACCAGCAGCAACAGCAGCAACCTAAAGTTGCAGGTGTAACAGCCTGGATAGTTCAGTTCAAGCTGAGAAAGATCAAGCAGTAGAATCAGAGCAGCATTGTCAGCACTTGAAGTTCAACCCTCTGAGCAGTAGTTGGGGCGGAATGATCAGAGTCAGACCCTCAGGTCATGACTTTAAGAGAAGGGTTAGGAGGAAACTTATGAAGTCAGGTCAACCAGTCTTCCCCTCTCAATCCTTATATATTCCTTCCCCCTCTGTTGCTCAAGATCCTCCACCTACCTCTGATCCTTCTCCTCCACCAATTGCTGAAATTCCTCCTCCACCTCCTACTCAACCTACCTTTTCTATCCCCGCTTCACCTTCTCCCTCCACTTCACAACCAACAGTAACCCTTCTATAAATACCCCATCCTTCCCTCATTTCCTCTAAATATCATTTCAAAACTCTTGAGGTAGATGTTCCAAACCTTCACACTCAACCTCCACACTTTTTTGCTTCTCTTCCTCCACCATCTTCTCTCCAAACTTAGCTCTACACCAGGACTATCATCTGGTGTAAGCTCTCAAGTCATGGATCCCTTCGTCCACCCTCTGGTATGCTCTCCACTCATCACTCTGAACATCACATGAAATTGTTCAAAGAATTCCTTTCAATAAAGTTTTTCTTGAAGTCCATGGGATGCCCCGACTACAAATTTGAGGACTGGCTCCCTCTTCTCATCAAAACTTCTGAAGTCCTTATGGCTGATGTAAATTATTACACGAAAAGCACAGTCTTTCCCCATCAACTTTCTCAATACTTACCCCTCTGAACAGAATTTTCTTATCAGCCAAGTCTTCAAAACCCTCTTCTAACTGTCCACCACACCTTAATCTTAGTTCTTTGACCTGTTTGGTACTCTCCTGAGAATCTTCAGACTGATCTAGGATACTTTCAATGATCAAGCTTTCAGCTGTCAAGGGCATGAGGACCGTCAGGTTTCTATGACCAGTGTACTAAGTATGCCATCTCTAGTTTTTTTGTCACTTAGTGTAAATATGACAAGCTTAGGATACCCATCTCCTATTACTCCCTCCACACATTGGTTTGCCCTCCGGACTCATCCAGCTTTAGTTGTGCCGTTCTTAGGAGTTTGCCTAATTAGTCCTCAGGCTTGCTGCAGCCTTCTTAGAGATGCGCAAATAAACAATTAACCCTCCAATTCAGACGATTAGCTAGTCACTCTCACATAGCCTCAGCCATGAATTCCGCATTTTTGCATTGATTAGACATGGAAGCAGGAAGAACGCGCATCATTTGATATAATCGTAGACACTAAGGACTTACTCACGTCGTCTCTAAGAAGTCCTAGCAACTATCTCTATGCCTTCTGGATGTCATTCATGAGAATATGATCATTCAAATACAACATTAAGCTCCTTCACGATGCAGTCATCTCATCTCAGAAAAGAATCCAGCATTGCTTTGCATCAGAGACTACTGAGCCAGCAGCATATCCTAAACTTATGTAGAATGTAGAAAACTTAGCTATCCCCTGCAGTCTTTCATCTCAAAGTATGACATCTAGGACTTCTTAGGAAAATGGATTCAGAGTTACCATTTACTATCAGAAGGATCCTGTCTTCACTGGAATGTCTTGTTCACTTCCTGTCCTTAGATACTAAGAAGAGATTTATTCCCCTTAAGAAATCATGTCTGTGATAAGTACCATAGAAGACTCAACTGGTATCATCGCCGGCATGTTAAGTCATATAGGAAAATCTCATCATAGGACCTTCCTACAAAATAGATCCTTGTAAGTTGAGAATTTCTTCCCCGACAATGAGAAGAAACTCTGGGATCGTTTCCCTTTCCTGGCTCACATTCCCTCTTCTCTGTATCTCCCTAGCTCCACCTTTACATCATAATGTATCATTTCAGAAATTATATAACTTTGTTCTTATACTTGATGTGTATTTGTTTTTACCTTTCTGTTAATGTCACAAAGGGGGAAAGAGAAAATTCAAACTTGTTTTCTCTAAAAGATTTTTGTCATCAAAAAGGGGGAGAAATGTTGAGCAACCCTTTTTCTATCTCTTTGTTTTTACTAAATACCTATCACAATATTTTTGTTATGACAAAATCTTTTAATATTTTTCACTTTTACTATTTATGGAAATAAAAAAATTTTATACTATGCCTACACAGAACCTAAGCATCATCACAGCGAAATTTTTCTAAGTCCACAGCGTATACTGTATATCACACTGACTCCAACTCTTGACTCCGACTCTTGAAAAGTTGAAGTAATGCTTCAATTGATGAACAATCTATGCACTCCGACTCCTGAAAAGTCGAAGTCTGGTAGTACTCCGACTCCTAAAAGTCGAAGTCTGGCAGAACTTCGACTCCTTGAAAGTCGAAGTCTTTGTATCGATTGATTATCTATTAAGTCTTACTCCGACTCCTGGAAAGTTGAAGTCTGAGGAAACTCCGACTCCTTAAAAGTCAAAGTTGGGCGTACTGCGACTTCATATAAGTCAAAGTCTACTATCTATTTGTTGGCACTCTGACTTCCCAAAGAAGTCGAAGTCATTGCTTCCTCACTCCTCCGACTTCAAAAAGTCAAAGTAATAGTATTCCTCCTGAAGTCGAAGTTTATTGTCTCTATTATTACTGTCTTACTCTGACTTCTTAAAAGTCGAAGTATCTCCTACCAATTGTTTATTTGTACTTAGGTGTGAATTCAAACCTCTATTAGTAAGTACTAGTTAACATACATCATAAACTCTGCATTGAAATATCTTTCACTTTGAGACAGTTTCCTTAAAGTCCTCTCTCATAAAAATTTCAATTATCCTTTTGGCGGGAAAAATATTTTATTCAAAATATTTTTATCTGAGCAAGTATCTCTTTTGTGATCTGTATAATATATATATATATATATATATATATATATATATATATATATATATATATATATATCTATATATATATATTTGCTATCTCTTTACTGACAGGAAGATAAGCTGATCTCTGGTTGACGATGGTCAAAAATTAAATGCCTGATAAGTATAATGGGCTATCTGTTAGAACCAACCTACTACTGTCAGATATACCATGACTTTCAAAAGGAAAACGTGTGCAACTGACTGCTCATTCTTAAATGTTCTAAACTTTTGTCTGAATGTTTTCATATTTTATCCATTATCTTACCTACCTCTGAAAGCATGTAAGGAGGCATTTGCTCTTATCTTGTCCTTTCAGGTTTGCAGAACATTTATGAAGAATGGCTAGATCTCTTTACTAAGCATGGAACCTGCAGAACAATCATGAGAGAGTCCTTCAAGCATGAAGCTACAACATATAGCCTAAAGACGTTGGGACTCATGGAGCTAAGGATTTGATGACAAATCTAAGAAGATCAAAGGTTCCTCTGAACGGCTATCTCCTTCCAACGGCTAGCTTCCAATGGCCAAAAATCAAACGGGCAAAAATTTGAAGCATATATATATGAAGTCGAAGCTTAGAGATAAAGATATAGAATAGAAGACACAAGAGAAGAAATATAGAGTAACATACTTAGAAGACTTAGAAGCCACACTTCACTCTCATCTGAAAGCCAGAAGAGCCACTCAAAGACAAGAGAGCCACTCCTCAGTCTTAGACTTCTGCTCTCCTTCTGCAATTTGAAGTCGTCTTCACTTGGTGGACTACTGCAATTCAGATCTTCAGTTCACCTCTTTGTTTCAGAAAGAAATTAAGTCCCACTCATCATCTGTTTTTCTTTCTAAATTTCTGTGTTTGCTCATTGTTATTGCAGACCACAAGTTTTCATACTTCTATGTAAGGAACTCGTAGGAGGTTATATATCTTGATGTACCCTTCTTGTGAAGGAAGATCTACAAGTGTAGATAGTCCTTATACCCCTTGGTTAAGGAAAGACTTGTTGGGAGCAAGTGGGTTTGTAATTCCTCTCGGTTTGAGAGAAGGCCAAGTTTTTATTGGCAGTTAGTGAAATCCCAAGTGGTTTCTTAGGGACTGGACGTAGGACTTCATGTAGGAAGGACCGAACCAGAATAAAATTCTTGTGCCTTCTTATGTGATTGATTCCGCCAAGTTTTTCACTTGTTTCACACACATCAGTACTAACAAAGTTATTTAGTGTTGTTTACTATTATAAAAATTTTAAAAGCACAAAGAAGTCCTATTCACACCCCCCCCCCCCCTCTAAGACAACTAGTGCCATCTCGATCCAACAAAGACCCAGTGTGTGGTGATTCAACCATTGAAAATTCAATAATTCACTTTTGCAATTCCATTCAAGCCACATACTGCACTGTGATACTTATGTATCCTAGTGTCTGATTTGATGTCCATAAATGTGCAATGAGACTAAGTCTTCACATTCTTAAATCAAAACTCCATTCAATTTCATTCTTAAATCTTATCGAAATCAACCTTAATAGTATTCCGAGATATAATAACAATTATGGATTAAGACTTCTTGCAAACTTTCTAAATGTCACATGCTCAACAAATGTGAATGAGAGTTCTTGCATAATAACCATTTTTGCTAATTCAAGACACGAAACTTCTTGGTCAAATTTAAAGTTAAAGATACTACTACTCGTGGGCTCTTTTTTTATGATGGTCGTTTGCGACATTGACTAACATGTCGTGATAAGTGACTAGTTTAGAAGCATTACAGTAATTGCAAAGTGAATATAAGCATTATAGTAATTCCAATATTTCTCAGTGAAATATAATCATACTTTTGAAAATCATTTTCGTGGATGAACTAAAGAGGAAGATGTCTCAACATCAGTAGCATTTAAGCTTGCATCAGATTTAGTAACATTTAAAGTTATGTTTGCATCCATAAATACAAGATTGGCCAAAAGACCTTCAAAGGAAATGTAGCACTCTGAAATTTAAAGGTAGTAAATAAATTAAATTAGAATAAAATGTGAGTAAATTAAAACCCATTCAGTAAAAATAAGCTATGGGTTAACCAATATGATCCATACATGAATTAATAGGCCCAAAAGTGAAGAGCCAAGTTGGATTAGAGATAATTGAGCTTAATTTCGTGGCTAAATTATGAATAAATATAAAAGGGGTAAGATAATCACTATTTAACTCACAATTATCCTTAAAAAGAGTCATAGACCTACCCAAAACCCCTTGGCCACGGATCTAGAGTCCACCTTATGCCTAATGGGAGGATAAAGGCTAGAAAAAAGTGTGATAAATGTGGGAATTCGGAGTTTGGATGAGAGGGAAGAGTTTTAAGTGTTTTGGAGTCTTACAACCCACAAATACTCTCCATTTCGTCTCCAGCCTACCCTAGGCAACCTCTGGAGCATGAAGCACGAGAAGAAAGAGCTATTGAACGTGAAGAGCAAGGAGGAAAGGCTAGGAACAAGGGGATTTAGTCATCTTCAACTTTTCAGCCCTAGGATTTTCACAGTATGAAAGGTAGGCAGTCTCTCAAGCAAAACCTAATTAACTTCGACCCTAGGTAGAACCATGAACCACTCTTTCAAAGCCCTATGTTTTCCCCAATTTTGATCATGCCCTTAGGAGTATTTTAAGCTCCAATTCCTGTCATGAACATGTACCTGAACCAACATGTTTACCTTCAATCTATGCATACACTTGATCTCGTGCCTTGCAATTTTTATCATGCATGCTCCATGATGTTAGGGTTCGAATGATCCTATTTTCCAATTTATATCATGTAACATCTTCAAATTAAATCGAATTCCATCTCTGTGTATGATTTTAGGTCACCGATGTAACCTATTCATAGCATGTCCATACCATGTCTATTTTCAAATTACTCGTTATTGTTGATACATTTGCTTGTATATTTTCGTTTTAAAAACAGTTTCAGAATTTTTGATATGTATACGATTTTATATTGAGTTTTAAATGGCCCTGTGTTAGGACATGGAAGATTGGACGGAAATCCAGGGTGAACTGGTTCACCTTTGGGGCTCGGTCGGACCCTCTGAACGTGATGGCCCGACCCATCGCGATTCTCAGAAGGTCGTGATAGAGGGTCTCATCGCGACATGAATGTGACGGCTGACACGTCACGATCTTCATCCCTGTACCGATTGCCCAAAACGCATCAGACCCTGACGTCGCGTTCTGGATCGATTACCCTAATCGCGACCAGTCACCCCATCGCGATTACAGAAAGAATCGATTGCCCGACCGAGTCCATGTAACCACGGCTGACCATCCCGTCGCGATTTGAATCGCGACAGGTACCCCGTCGCGTTCTTACTGTATCAACTAGAACCTTAAATGTTCATGTACTGTGTCATTATGTCATGTAATCACTGTTTACCCCTTAAATTGTATTGTTATGAACTGTAACGACCTATTTAATAAAAATGGGTAAATTCACATAATTTTCCATTAATAAAAGCCATGTGCACAACTATTTCTTGCTATCATGATTATCTTACACATGCCACACTACATAAATGTTTGCCGTGAAACCTATCAATTTACTCAATGATATATCTGGTAATTAAGTGCAATTATTCATATAATTTCTCTATTTTTTAAATGTACTTGTCTTCATTTTATTCGCATGTTTTGTATACCGCTATCGCGTCCCTCTGCCTTCGAGCACTCTAGGCAAGAGGGCAAACCGTTTCTTTACACACTTTTATCTTGGTTTGGACGACCTCTATGTTCAAATACTCCTGGCAAGACCAACAACTCATTGTCAAGGCCTCCGCAAGTCTCCTGGCTTTGGCGGACATCCATTACCGATGAGCGGGATGTACCATTAATACCTATTTTATCCTTAGGGATCAGCATGATCCAACGGCCTTAGTTTTTCTCTCTTACCTTGCGATCATGTCGGACCTCTGGCCTGTGTTCGTAGCACAGCTATTGGGCAGTTGTGACTTCTCTACCGAACTGCCGACACACGACCATGTGTTGTGCAACTATTATTATCGCATGTTTATTGTTATTTTACTATTATGACCCTGTTCTCATCTACTATCTCTACACTCTCATCTGTTCACCTTCTCTCTAAACTCTCATCTATTCGTCATTACTCTCATCTA
The DNA here is from genome assembly GCA_014218235.1 of Colocasia esculenta. Lineage (NCBI taxonomy): Eukaryota > Viridiplantae > Streptophyta > Magnoliopsida > Alismatales > Araceae > Colocasia > Colocasia esculenta. Next base: position 51,357,768 of record CM024760.1, on the reverse strand, counting down.
TTTTTGGTACTCTATTTTGCCATTATATTGATTGTCTAAGACAACAACAACCTAATGCCAGGCAATAGGGCCCGATCTGGTCCTAGGAGTTTCCCCAAAAAGTGCTATTTGCCCGCGGGAGTTCAATGATCAGGATGTCAGCATTACATCCAGTGTCATTTATATTATCAAGATTTAATCAATGACAATCAATCAATCATTATACTATGTTCTCTTGGTTAACAAGAAGTCTTACCAAAAGTGTTATCTCTACTAGTGCACCTTTGTGCAAACGTTACATGCTATTATGTTATATGGCCAATCCGTTATCTTTGTTGTTGTGCTATACTCTCATAAAAAGTGTTATTGTTTCTCTCTTGACTATACTTGATCGTTCTCTCTAGTTAGCCTACTTGACAAGATATTAATCACTTAAAGCATGCATGTTTATAGAGATGTAAGTCCTACTGGATGTTTATCGCTCATCCTGCGCTATTATTTCATGTGTTTCAGGTGAGTCTGATGGAGACTACCACACTCACGAGGAAGGGATGAGGATGTGCAAGAGTGACCTGTCTTTACAACAACCATCGCTTTTAATAGTTAAATAGTTGTTAGTTAGTAAGTTTGTAATAGTTGGATGTGTATAAAGTACTCTGGGCCCTAATTTTGGCTCTGATTCGTGAATGTAATAGTTGATTTAAGGTATTATTAATGAAATTGGATTTTATTTGATGTTATTCCAATTTTTTCAATGGTTGGATGTCTATTTATCGCTCTATACTCTTTATTTACTGTATTACCGCTCCGATATTTCGCGTCGGGACGTTACAGTTTTGTGATATCAGAGCCTAGGTTGTTCTTAAGTATAGGATGATCTAGGTTTGACTTGCCTCGACTAAGAGTCTAATTCCATACCTATGTGAGATGGTTAGAACCATGGGTAATAGTTAAAATAACTCACACACGCACAAACTTAGTGCAACTCAAATCTTACAATAAATTTTCTTTTAAAGGAACTTAAGACATCATCAATGGCACGAAGCGTGCGCAACTCCGTGATATGCAACAGACTCTAGGATCTGACTCGCGCCCTAGTCAAAGCTGCTTAGGGCGTGGTAACTGCGGAGCTGGAGACTTGCACAGAAATTTCCGTAGCATGAATCCACTGCAGTTCAGCAGAACATTAGACCTAGATGAGGCCGAACACTGGCTAAAGGAGATCGAACACATTTTCCACGTAATGCAATGTGCAAGGAGATAAACTATTATGGCCATATTTCAACTCGAGAGGGACGCCTATACGAGGTTGAGTCTGTTGAAGCTACTCGGGCTGATGCACAGTTCACACTGGGATGAATTTAAGGAGCATTCAACTCCAAATATTTCTTGGAAAGAGTACATGAAAGGAAGGCTACCGAATTTGCTGCCCTAAAGCAGAGGAACCTCACAGTTGCCAAGTATGAAGCTCAATTTCTTGATTGGTTCCAATATCCAATCACCTGTCGCACTGAGAAGAGAAGCTAGACATTTTCTCACAGGCTCAAGCCCGCATATATCACTCAACTTGTGCCACTCGACATCCAGATTTATGTCGAGATGGTCAAGAAAGCCCAGCTACTGAGGATGCGACCGATCTCACCGATCGCATCAAGGGGAATTGTCAAAAAGGAACAAGCATCTAGTTCCTCGAGTAAACCCACTAACGGCAAGAAAAAGTCATTCAGCATCACTGATGGGCCAAGCCAAGAGCAGAAGCCCAAAGTTTTCACCCCCTCTGCCAAACAAGCCCAAGTGCAAGCACTGGACAAGATTGGTCACACTGCCGAAGAATGCTGGAGAAGTAGGTGCCTGCTCCTAACTGCGGGAGTCGAGAACATCGCATTCCAGACTACCCCTTACTCAAAGAAAATGAAAAGCGTATGGTTGGACAAAAGAAGTCAGGCAGATTACACGCTGTGCAGGGAGTAGAGACCCCCGAAGAGGGTGTAGTTGTGGAAGGTACACTACTAGTCTTTTCTCAATCAGCATTTGTTTTGTTTGATACTGGCGCTACACATTCGTTCATATCACAAGCATTAACTGATACACTGAATGTTAAACCTGCATCTATGAGTTTTGAATTACCTGTTACTACACCACTGGGGAGAAAGCTCAATTGAACAAATATTTCCCATTAGCTGATGTCATGATTGGAGAACTTAATTAAGGCCGACCTGGTCTGCATGCCCATGGAAGGCTATGTGTTATATTGGGAGTCGATTGCTATCCGCTTATGGGGCTATTGTCGATTGTAGAAGAGGAAATTTTTCCTTTAGTAAATTCCCTAAGTTGACCTTTACGGGATGTAGACACAAGAGGCACTTGTCTCTCATCTCGGCTATCTGGCACAGAGCATGATAGAAAGGGGTGTGACATTCCTTGCTGCTTAGTGGTTGAAAGGAAAGCATCCAAGACATCAGACATACACATAGTGCAAAATACTCTAACATTTTCCCCGATGAGCTGCCAGAATACAACCTGAACGAGATGTAAATTTCTCAATCGATCTGACTCCTGGAGTAGCACCGTGTGTCGCATCAACCCTACAGAATGTCTCCTTCTGAATTAAAGGAATGAAAGGAGCAATTGATAGAGTTGATGGAAAAAGGCTTATCAGACCGAGTACTTCCCCTGGGGAACACCTGTGTTTGTTTGTCAAAAGAAGGACGGATCTATGAGATTGTGTGTAGTACCCCGAAAAATCTATTAATTAAAAATTATAGTTAATAGAATTTTATCTATTAATAAATTCAATTAATAAAACGGTACGCATCATTATTGCATGCGTATAAACCCTTATAAAATTCGTAAAAATAGTAGTTATACTTTAAATAATGTTCTCTAATGACCCATCATGAATTTGAACATAAAAAAATCGTTTGGACTTAGTTTAAGAATTTATACGACTTATTAACATAATTAAGGAATAAGTCGAAGAACCCATTATTTATGACCCAAGGTGGATTATAAATAAAATAAACATGTGGGTAGACTTTAAATAATATGGTATGATAGTCCATTATGATATTTGGACCAATGGACAATCTTGGCCATGAATAAATTCTCTAATAAAGGATAATTAAAATCTATTAAATAAAAAGTACATGGGATGTATAATAAGCTCACATGAGTTATTAGACAAGAGTAAGAGCCTAAAAGGTGAAGATTAGAATATTAGCATAATAATATTTAATCAAATTAAAAATATGGATTACTTGAATAGTGTGATAAATATATTTAAATAAGAACAAAGGGTGAATAATTAGAATTAAACCAATACCCATTAAGTTAATTAGTAATGGGTTTTGCGACGACCCTCTTTATAACGGTACGATTATACCAATCCACGTCGGTATAAATGAACGTCATCACAGTGAGACCTTACCCAAACAATAACATACGATTGAGATGCTCATAAATATAAATACAGAGTAGCGGAAGCAAAAGAACTACTTATCTTCATTTCATCATCCACATTTAACATACATGATTCAAATGACAATTTAAAGATAACTAAAATCCACGTAAAAAGTGCTAAAAATCAGATTACATAGCTTGTCCACAATTACATAATAGTTTCATTACAATGCCTCAATTACATACAATAAAAGCAAAAAGTCACGATGACGACTCCACCAGGCTACTCGCCACGCTCGGAGTCACTCTCCATAGTCTCCTCTAACGATGTAGGGTCACCAACTAAACCTGTACGCCGAAGCAAGGAATGAGTCTAAAAACTCAGCAAATACCCACACACCTCATACATGCATATATCACAGTAGGTTTTTCATTCCAATTTGCAAAGCAAAACATATAACATGCTTGGACATTGATAAGGACAACCTATCATGATGATTCTACAAACTTTAAAACACGTGGTACATGATTTAAGCCATTCCAAAATAAATATCCTATCACATGCTTTCTACTCATGTAATCACATGAAGCTACATTTCAAATGAGCTATAACATGGAAGCAACCAAACATGGGATTCTTACATGCATGAAAGAAACATTTCTATCATGGTTTCTACACATTCTTACACATGCACATTATCATTTTTAACCCTTTAAGGTTGCTGTTTTGACATGGATTTAGCAATTCCACATCCTATCACATGAGCTACATTCTCAATTAAACTACAACATGATAGCACTTAAACATGGAAACGTTTACACATAAGCAAGAGTGTTCCTAGCATAGATTCTACGTATTTTACCACATATAAAACATTCTTATAAACACAACTAGTTGTTTTGTAACATAATTTCACATAATATATCATGGATCACAATTTCACAATCTAACTTATTGGTTTCATATGTTTGCACAATCACTCATTCACATAGTTCTCTTTTTACACATTGCACATTTACACATATTCACACTACACCATTTACACATAGTCACATTCCATTTCACAATTTAGTACCGTGACACATAGTCCAAACACCATTAGAAGGACACATCCCATAACACATACACATAAATGTCACCTAGGCAATACAGTGACGACTCTTGGACTGCGCAGACCGATAAACAAGTCTTCCACCCTAACCAGTGGTACTTGTCCACCTCCAAGATTTCATCCTAATGCCTTAGGATCTTACACATTGAACCTTCCCATGGGACTTTTCCATGATACGGTTCCACGGCCCTCTATGAAAGTAGTGTCACACATGGCACAGTCTTACACATTACACATTCTGATTTTTAACACACATATTATACATGTCTTTACATTTTCTCACTTATACACATGCTCTGTTTTCCTAATCATGATACTAATGTTGATAGAAATCAAACATTCGATAGCTCACATTAATCAGGTTGGCAAACACACATCAAATCATATTCATGATAGCATGCATTTATCACATGTTTTCACATGGAATTTCATAATACACTTTATAGGTATCCAATTATCATGAAATTTAACCACACACTAATTGCAAGTCATGACCTCACATACAAATTTCCATATTTTATGAGTCATATTACATTTACATAATTAAAACATCAGTTTCATGCCATTCATAATTCAATTTATCATGACATAACATGAATATCCAGTTGACATTCACAGCCCTGAACCTAACATACACATCATCACAAGAATTTTCCCCGGATTTATTGCACAGCACACAATTTACTGTAACTTTACAAATCCTACGCATGTCTTCTATTTCCAAAACAGAAATACAATAAATCCCACAATCATGAAAAAATTCTCAATTGCAGGGCATGGACTGATACGCATACACACGGTTTAGAAAATTTTAGGCATTTCATTCCTCAGGGATCATGTAGACAGTAGGTGAACATGCATAATCCATTCTCCAAACATGTATTTCAATAAGTTTAACAATTCATGTCATTCACCAAAAAGCACAGAAAATTTCACACACATCACATGGTCTATTTTACATAACATATACGATTACATTATACCCTCATGCGAAAACACTTCAGAAAATAAATCGTATATAAGGGAGAACAGCTCACTGTTCTGCCCTAAAGAACTTAACGGCACAGTCTGGCGTTAATGGAGCTTAACAGCAACATCGTTGGCTTTAATTGAAGATCTTAACGGCAAGGGGTCTTGCCGTCAGTTCAGGTCTGTGAAAAACACAAACCCGAGCTCCAAGGAATGAGAAGTGTGAGGATCCAGGACACGAGGAAATTTGTGAAAATGGTAAACCCTACTAGACACCTACATGGACGAGTGAATGGTTACTTGCCTCTAAATAAATCTTCAAAGGGATCAAAGGTTGATGAAGCTCTTCTTGGGCAGTCCCAAGAAGCCTCCAAAATACCACTCCTTCGGGTTCTTGATCGATGTCCACAGCATGTTGGAGCGGGAAGCCTTCCTCTAGGCTCCAGCTAGCTTCCAGTTGCTGTAGGTCGCCGATGAGCTCCAAATTGCCGGATCAAGCATGCAAACCTCAGGTTTCCTTCAGTCATCCAGAGCTAGGGTTTCTCTCCTCTCTTCAAAGAGTCAAGAGAGCTCTTCTGGTGCAAAAGGGGTTTGGTTTATAGGAGAAAGGGCTTGATATCCCGGAGGTGATAGGATGTCTGACAGTCGTTGGGACATCTCCTCCCAATGGCTAGGCTTGCTTGCCCCCGAATTTCGGAGTCTGCAACGCATGCAGGTCAGAGATATTAACGTCCACATCCATGGCCGTTGACTTAAGTATTAGCATCCATCGAGTGGACGCTAACTCATCATGGACGTCCTCCATGTGGACGCCAATTTGGTCCTTCGGCCAGAACTTAAAACATGCAGAAATCATGCTTAACTTATACTTATACATATTACATGTCATATATATACTATCATGTACACACTACCACCATGCAATTCATACACTATTTACACTAATTATACACATGTACACATAGGATATAACTAGTTATACGTACGTAGATATGTACATCTATGCATACACAGCATGAATTATTTTACACGTAATAAAATAATACAACAAATTTGAAGACCTTACAGGTTTTATTAATGTCCTAATACCCACAAAATTGGACGTCTTCCCCATCCTATTAAGTAGATAATGGATAGAAAATAGGTGGATAATTGCTAATTTCGGAGTTGGAGGAGAGGAGAAGAATTTTAGGTGATTAAGACTCTATTAAGCATCAAAACACTCCATTTTTCGTTCCCATCCAACTCAAAACGCAGTAGGACCTTGGGGGACGAAGGAAAAAGCTAGGATCGTAGGAGCTCGAAGGAGGAGGCTGGAACTTGATCTTCTCCTCACATTTCGTCTCCAAACTAGGGTTTTTTTACTCTACGAAAAAGTAGGCAATCTCTCAAGCTAAAATCATGTAAAAATTACCCTAGGTAGATTTCCATGTACCTCTTCAAAAGCCCTCTGGTCTGGTTGCATTTCGCTCATCCATTTAGGCAATTTAATTTAATTCGTGAACCCCTACTATTACCATGAACTGAAATCTTATGTTTTCTCTGATTCTCAATATGTGCTTGCTCTCATGCCATGATAAAATTCTCATATATATTGCATCTTATTATCTTTCAAACGCCCCTGGTCTTGCTCGATTTCGATCTCCCGTGAGGGAGAATTAAATCCTTGAATCCCTGCCTGTTGCTTGTACTCGACTCTTCAAGTTTACCTTTAAACTCCGTGCATACTTGATCCTACACCATGAGAAAATTCTCTAAAATACTACTTCGTGTTAGCTTTCGAACGCCCCTAATTTCAGAATTTTTTATTATGTATTTATCTTTAATTAATTCGTTGAACCCTGACGGCGCATGTTTAGGTCATCAGAATGTAACATGTTTCAAGCATGCTTAAATCTTATCTAATTTCAAATTAATCGTGCATGCTGATAGATCTATGTGTCTACTTTCGTTTAAAACTGGTTTCATGCTTTTTGGATCATCATAATATTTATATGGAATTTAGAACATCTATGTATCAAGGAGGATTCTCCCTGGGAAAAAGGGGCAAACCCACATGGTATCGCAACGGCGCGATCCGTTGCGATATCAGAGGGGTCGCGCCGGCCGATGGCGTTGCGTCAAAAATGTGGCGACATAAGCCGCCGCGATTCCACTCTGGACCGGGCCAGATCGACCAAGTCCCGTGTCGCGCCCGACCGCCCCATCGCAACTTGAATCGCGATGGGTAAGTCCGCCACGTTTTCATGAATCCGACTAGAATAGAAAAATTGTGCATATACCCTGTTGTTTAAGCTTTATACCCCTTAATTAGCCATGATTAACCATGTTATAGTTAATTCGACTTGGTACGTTAATAAATGTCATTAACAATATAAATTTAATTATTTAAAATGACATTTACACGACTTATCATATCCTCAAGATTTCTTTACACTTACACACCACAATATTACTAAATGACATCTGACCTTGATAAATTATGCAATAATATATTCGGTAAATTAGCAAAATAAATGACTAAATTACCCTATTTTTATTAAATACAATTGCTTTCATTTTATACGAGTATTTTAAATACCGTTATCATTTTCCCTCGACCTTCGAGCACTCGAGGCACGACAGACCCATTTCTATACACTTTCTCTTGACTTGGACCACCTCTCCACCGGGAATACTCTCGACTGGACTAGGGACTCCTTGTCAAGACCTCCGTAAGTCTTTTTGGCTTTGGCGCACGTCCTTAGTCAACAAGCTAGTTGTACCCCAAAACCTATTACACATTAGGGATCGGTACAATCCATGCCTTAGTGTATTCCTTCTTGTCTTGGGTTCACATCGGACTATCTGACCCGTGTACACGGCACGGTTACGGGGGCAGTTGTGACTTCTACCAGACTGCCGGTACCCGACCTGGTGCCGTGCAACCATTACTATCGTGTGTTTCTCATCATTTTACAGAAATGTCCATATCTCATCTACTATCTATATCATCTCATCTGTTCACATTCTCTCTACACTCTCATCTATTTTATCTACTATTCTCATATGTTCTTGGTACTCTACTTGGCCATCAATTGATTGTCTAAGATAACAAACGTGACTATGCTAGACAACATTATAAGGGCCCGATCTAGTCCTTGGGAGGAGCACCTGAAAGGCTATAACTCACGGGGGTCTAATGATCAGGTGATAGCATTCACCAAACGTATGACTATCAAAATTTAATCTACGACAATCAATCAATCAATCAAAATACTAGATTTTCTCGGTTGATAAAATGACCAACCAAACACACGTTACTTGCTATCGCAACTAGTGCACTATTGTGCAACTATACACATTATCTCGTTACACGCTATCTCGTTACATGGCCAGTCTTTTATCATCCTAATTTTACAATATTCTTGTGAAATGTATTATCGTTCACATGTTATCACATGCTATCATCTCTTGATATAATATGCCATCAATCTCTCATTATCTTGTACTATTACTCTCTTGACTATACTTGATCGTTCTCTCTAGTTAACCTGCGTTACAAGATATTAATCACTTAAAGCATGCTTGTTTACACGAGATATTAAGTCCTACTGAGCGTTATCGCTCACCCTTCGTTATTTGTTATTGTGTTTTTAAGTAAGTCGGATAATGACCTTACACACATCAACGGGAATGGACTGGAGTGATAAGCGACCTGGAATTATAGCGATGGAATGTCCTTAGTATCATAGAGTCCAGTTAGTTAGTCACTTAGTTATCATTCCAATGTAAAGATATTATTGAGCACTATGTTTTGACTCTGAATTAGTGGTTGTAATAGTTTAGATGAATTATCAATAAAATGATGAGTTTATTACAATTATTGTTCATTAGCTACTCTGATATTTGCAAATGTATGCGCAATTTACATTACCATACTCATTGTTCATGCCTCCCTGATTTATTCCGCTGCTAAATTAGCGAGGCATGACAATATGCATTGACTATAGGTAGTTGAATTAGCTGACCATCAAGAACAAATACCATCTGCCTCGCATCGATGAGTTATTTGATCAAATATCAGGAGCCAATATTTTTCTAAGATTGACCTTAGATCTGGATATCATCATATGAGAATTAAGGATGCAAATATTTACAAGACAACTTTCAAGAGCAGATACGGACATTACGAATTTATAGTTACGTCTTTTGAACTAACCAATGCTCCTGTAACTTGCATACAATTGATGAACAACATCTATCAGCCATACCTCGATAAGTTCGTCGTGGTGTTTATTGATGATATTCTTATATACTCCAAGACCAAGGAAGAGCATGAGAAGCATCTGAGTATCGCTCTACAGATCTTACGTGACAACAAACTCTACGCCAAATTGAGCAAGTGTGAGTTTGGCTCGAAGAGGTGTCATTTCTAGGCCATGTCATATCTAAGGATGGTATCGTTGTTGATCCTTCCAAGGTCAAAGTTGTCCTAAATTGAGAAAGACCAACTAATGTCACGGAGATTAGAAGCTTTTTTGGACTGGATGGCTATTACAAGTGCACTACAAGAAAAAAACGCATTTAGAAACCGACATTTTCGATCTCTATTCGGTCACTAAAAGATTCAGAGACAGAATAGTGACCGAATAGAGACCGAATTTGTCGGTGGAGAATTTCTGGTCACAAATCTGTGACTAAAGGGTTTCGATCACTGTGCGGTCCCTAAATTAGTGATCGATTAGTGACCGAATTCTATCGATCACTAAAAGTTATTATCAGTGACTGAATTAATTCGGTCACTGTTCGGTCATTAATTAGTGACCGAATTAGTGACAGAATTCCATCGGTCACTATTAGTGACCGAATTAATTCGGTCACTAATTCGGTCATTAATTTAGGGACCAAACAATGACTGAATTAATTCGGTCACTGATAACGACGTTTAGTGACCGATGGAATACAGTCACTAATCGGTCTCTATTTTTAATATTTTTTTAAATATATACATATATTTTTAACAAAATAACCGGTGTAAATACAATTAACAATGTCCACAACACAACAATAATAAAATATCCACAACTCAACAATAATAAAATGTCCACACAATAATAAAATGTCCACAACATCACAATAATAAAATGTCCACAACAATAATAAAATATCCACAACAATAATAATAATGAAATGAAAATCATGAATCCTCATCCTCGTGCTCATCATCGTGCTCGTCTCCTCCCACACCACCCAATGAAGGAACCTACAATATATATATAACAATAATAAGTTAAAATTAAATACTATTATAAGTAATAAATTATTTTAAGTTAAAATTAAATACTATTATAAGCAATAAATTATTTAAATTTATATATTTGTATTCACTCACTTTAGGTCAATATTTTGGTCACACTATATATTTTGGTCACACTTAAGATGAATTTGAGCGTCGAGCTCAAACTGGAGTCCGAATTGATTATTTAACACCAATTCAGACCTATATCTAGTAGAATTTCCATGATCTTGTAAAAACAAAGAATTGATAATTCTTATGTGTGGATGGCCAAATCTACCTCTAAGAGGACACAGATGTCAAGAGTGACATTATGTTCGTTGGATAAAAAGAAAAAACATAAAAAATTCCACCAATATCATCATGGCATTAGCTTAAGCTTTGTAAATCAACTGATAAGCTTTAAAATCCAACAGGACATTTCCATTTGTATATTAACCACTGATGCAGAGCAATGCCAGATTGATTTTCCCCAGCTATTCAGATAGGCGTAAGCATTGAGTCGTCAACTCAAAATTGGGCATGACAGTAGAAAATTGCAAAAAGAGAAAGCAAAGGGGCAGTTTGTTACAAGTCATCAAAAGTGAGGTTCTTGGTCTCTCCCTCCAGTGTTCATGTACAACGTGATTTGTTTATACCTTTATTACCATCAATGTGTAAGCAGTCTTTTGCTTACTTTCAAAAAGAAAAGTTATCAAAGTGGAATTGATCATAGTGTTATTCTAAATATTAGAAATTACCACTCCTGCACCTCTAATTGCAGTAGCCTAATTATATGTGATAAAGATTAGAAATTCGATTCCATTAAAATTTGATAATCACCATTCCTAATTCTTACACGATATGAACATAAATGGATAACCTGAAAGGCAACCAAAGTACCTACAATATAGTCCGGTATGCATCTAAGTTCTCCTTAAATTAGTCATTAATGCACATGACAACACCAGGATGGACAGAGTGAAGAAATAGCCAGGTGCAGACATGAATCCTCGAACCAAAATGTGAGAATCATTCAAGTAGCTCCCAAAAGACTTGATCCTAGAAAACTAATCCTAGAAAAATAATACGCCGATCGCCATAGGTCAATCTAATACAGCAAAAAACATTCTTTAAAGAGAATAACTAATTCATCATAAGAATCCGGTCTGCAGTGATGGATAATCTCACTAGATGAAATACATAACAATGAAATTACAAAGGCATGAAACTAAAATGCATACAAGATTGGCTGTATCTAATCTGAAGAAAAGAAAGAAAACAAAATGCCCACCTAAAACACTGCAGCAGCTACAAAAGCATTCACACATTCTTTAACATTGTAGTCAAATAAAGTAATATCATCCTTCAATCATAAGAGAAATGCGATATCAGATTGTCACAATCACTGAAGATATTTATGAATGTGTAACATGTTATTTATGGAGCACCTAAACAATAGGAGAGTCACCATTAGCATCATTAACTTCAAAGTAGAAACCACCACTGAGAGGCTCATAGTTCACAGGAAAAATACCAGTGAACATCTGATTCATAAGCAACGACAAAGATCGATAAGATGGACAACAACTTGAAAGGGTTAAGCAAACACAAGATGATAAATTACTATAAGTCTTAGGAAAGATTACTATTTTTAGCCTGAATTAAATGAAATACTAGCGAATGGCATAAAAGAGGCAACTCACATCAGCTGATGAGCTGAGGGACTTAGACCCTCACCAGACAACTTCAAGGGTCTTCAATTTTTTTCTCTTTATCCGATCTTGATAATCAATCCATGAAAAGAAAAGAGCACAAAACCAACCTGAAGACAGATATAGCAAAGACTCCAGATTGTATTCAACTCATTGACGGATCCACTAGCGATAAGACAGATATAGCAAAATGAACCAATGTGGACCTAGTAAACAATGTTAAACCAAGCGCACATGTTCCACATAGTTAAACCTTCTATTATCATCAACCAGCAAGGCCGAAACGACACTATCCAGACGTCCTGCACGTAGGCTCTCTTCACAAGCACAAGACAAACCCATTAAGGACGCAAAGCAATTCCATGAACACTAAAGTTGAAGTGAAACCACCCTTTATGCATCAGATTACCTGGATAGAATTGTTGGATCCCATGTAGTACTGGTCGACGGTCTTCAACCAGCCGGTATCTTCATGGGTATGCGGCACCAAGTGGACATTGATCTTCCCGGGAACAATCAGCTGCGTGGGGTTGTAGGCGATGTAAATGGACGCCGCAGACATGCAAGAAGCAAAAATGCCAGGGAAAGAAGCAGGGAGATGTCGACAGACCAGGCCGCCATCCTGGAAGAAGCGGGAGAAGAGGAGGGGCAGCTACAGAGACCTCTCTTAGGAACAATGGCAGGGGGGCGATGCCGGACGAGGGGGATGATGCAGGGCCATGGGAGGGGGGGTCGTAGGGCCATGGTGGGGGCATTGGGATAGGGGGGGCAGGGCGGAGGGAGGTGACACCGGGACGGGGGGGATGTAGGGCCAGGGGAAGTGGGGTCGAAGGGCAAGGGGGGGTGGAGGGGAGGGTAGGGCGGAGGCGGGGACAGGGCATAGGGGAGGGGAGGTAGCACCAGGAGGCGACGCCGGGACGAGGGGGGTGATGCAGGGCCATGGAGGGGGGTCGTAGGGCGAAGGTGGGGGCGTCAGGACGGGGGGGCAGGGCAGGGGAGGCGATGCTGGGATGGGGGGAGGCAACGCCGGGACTGGGGGGATGCAAGGCTAGGGGAAGGGGGGTCAAAGGGCCAAGGGGGGGTGGAGAGAGAGAGAGAGAGACTTACGTGGACGGAGGCGACGGGGCGGCGCGGCGGGGGGAGACGGTGAGGGTTTTTGCATTGACGGGTGGAAGAAGAGAAAATTGGGCGAATGGGGCGGGGAGAGCGTGGAGATTTTGGGGTTTCTTTTGGAGGGGGATGTGGAAAATTTTGGGCGGGATTTGGAGTTTCTTGTGAAGGGGCAAAGGTAAGATTTGGTGTTTAATTAGTTTAATAAAATATTATATTTTTATAAAATGATTATAATATAGTTTAACTAGTTTAATATTATATTTTATTACTAATTATTATTGTATTTAAATTTAAAAATTAAACTAATTTAAGAAATTATTATATTTTGTTATAAGATATGATCACTCACATAAAATATAATTATTTTAATATAAAAATTTTCATATTATTAATATAATTTTGATATTATTTTTTGATGTACGTACTTCGATAAGACGACTTCGGATTTTAAAAATATGATTAAAACTAAAATGACTATAATTAATCCAAAAAATTAAACAAAAATGAATTATATCTTAATTAGCTTATGTTTGGAACTTCAACTTAATTGGACATCATCTAGTAAGAAAACTATTTACCTAACTAATTAAATAGAATTACGATTTTATAATTCTAGTTTTTACCGGAATCGGTCGACCGACTTGGTCATTTCGGTCGACCGATCCCACAGTCCCAACCCAGAAAAGTAGTCCTAGCTAGGTCGGTCGACTGACTTTCCTATTTGGACATGAAAAGGGTCTTCTAGAGATAATATTTGCTCCTATCCGTTTTTGTTAACGGTAGTATGCCAATTGGTTTGGTATGTAATACTTGAGTTGGAATGTGCAGTATGTTCCTAATGCAATCAAGGGAAAGAGGGTCATCTTCGATAGATTTGCATTGATGTTGTTGTTGTGATTGTATGGGTTTATGCACATATTCTGACTACCTCTGGTGCTTACAAGCACACAAAACCATCAACCCAGTACAGTTGTCGCACAGACCGTATTTTCTAATTAGCATTGCTCCTTGGTAAGCATATACCTTCTTGGTTGCCTTTTGATCTTTTGGAGAAAAAAGAAAGTTGTTGGGAGAATTCGAAAAAACAAAAGCCTAATGAGCTTTCTTTCTATAGCAAAATCAGCTAATGAAAAGGGAAAGTTAATACCCGAATTGTGACATATGCAGTTGGAAAAACATCTTCTATTCCTTACTATACTATATTATAGAACATGCAAAGCTACCAAAAAATCTAATTTCATATGCAAAAAATCCATGTGTCCGAATCTATGGAAGCTCTCTAACAATGGCAATTTTCATCAAGGATCATGTCACGTCCCGCCATTTAATATTTATGTAAAATGCCGAGACGCGACGAACGGGAAATCAAGAACAAGTTAAAATTTTAGACTTAACATATAAGTCTTAAACCTTTTTATCGAAAAGTCAACGGAAGAATATATCACGAAGATAGTCTGAAATCCATATAACCGATAGAATCCTTCAATTACTAATTTTATTTAGAATTGGAGATGATAACATACCAATGTAAAAGTCATATTAATGTAAAATAAGGGATGGATAGGTTTGACTTTTTTTCAGTAGGAGATGGCTCCCTTGGAGAAGTCATATATGTGTGTATCATTTTTCACCGGACTTTAGATTTTTAGCATTCTACTATGTTTACTTGAATTATGAGACCTTCAGATAGGCCAAATTATGAGAGATTAGAAAGATGATATTTTAATGGAATCGCCAAAATTGTATTTTTCTTCTTCGGTGGGAGAGTTGACTTTTTATTGGTAAGAGATATAATTTTTTTGATATTTTTATTGATTCAAATGGGGGGATATCTTAAGTAATACTTAAATGATATGGAATGTAAATAAGGTATGAGTTTGCAGTCTCGCAGGGTTCCTGTTGAAACTTCTGGAAGAAACAGTCATGCTTGAAATAGCTATAAAATCGGTCGTCCGAAATGGCAGGGTCGGTCGACCGACCTAGCCAGTGCTGGAATTTGGGTTTTTGGCTATGAGATCGGTCGACGGAAATAGCAGAATCGGTCGACCGAAATGGCAGGATCGGTCGACCGAAATGGGAAAGTCGGTCGACCGACCTACCCAGGCTAGTTGCTGGGTTTCAGGGAAAGAATCGATCGACCGAAATAGGAAAGTCGGTCGACCGACCTACCCAGGATTGGTTTTCTGGGCTGG
Organism: Colocasia esculenta; assembly: GCA_014218235.1. NCBI lineage: Eukaryota > Viridiplantae > Streptophyta > Magnoliopsida > Alismatales > Araceae > Colocasia > Colocasia esculenta. The sequence goes on along the minus strand of CM024760.1, from coordinate 51,342,032 downwards.
GACTATGGGATCGGTCGATCGATTTGTCAAGATCGGTCGACCGACTATGGGAACATAGGAAGAAGAAGATGGCAGTAAGGGGAGGGGGTTTATAAAAGGATGGTGATCCTTATCACCCCCAGACCACCCGGATAAGGATGGCTTAAAACCCCAACACGTATGGTAACACCCATGATCCGCATTACCGACTGGTACCCGTCTAGTAACCCGAATCATGACCCGCTACCCACGAGACAAATCTCAGAAGGGTAGAAGAAAAGCGTCTGAGGAGATCATATAAGCAAATGTACACGCCACAACTAACATGATGAACACATGTAACTCAGAGATAACAGAGAAGTAAGAGTACAGTGAGTACAAAAGCAGGGTACTACTCACAGCAGCCAAGCAGAGCCAGCACGGAGTAACGAAGCTCCACAACACACGCAAGCTGCCCACGAACCCACCTGAAGGGAAGGGAGTGAGTCTCACAGAAAAGAGACCCAATAGGGCAACTAACCCCCACCGGTAACAGAGCTACTAAACAGTGCTAAACAAAAAGCGACTGTAAGTAAACACGCACACTCTGTCAACACACAAGAACCGGTGTCGTAGTGCGCAGCTCCCTCAGGAGCGCACTGAGAAAAACTAAACCTCGCAGGCTCGACAGCACACAAGCACTGCACACACACAAGCTCACAAGCAAGAGCTCACACAGCACTCACAAAGTAGGACTCAGCCAGGGTCTGCGGTTCGGCGTCCTGTCACCACAGAGTCCCTCAACCCTAGCCACGTGTGCACACTCAGATGCTCTCCCTCGCGTCTGGTCCATGACCGATTTTTCCCTACGCCAGGCTCAGACGGTGGAGAAGGGGCTCCACGGTAACCGGCTCAAAACCACCACAAGGAGTACGCACAGAACGGAGTCGCACTCAACGTCCAGGCTCACTGGCTGAGAACCCCCCACACGCCAGTCATCCAGACGGAGCGTAGCTATACATCCAGGAAACACAACAGAAACAGAAGCACGACAACCCCCCAACACAAGTACAGACGGAAACACTCTCAGTGTTTGAAGTACATCGCAACAGCCTTTTTTTCACGTGTATCCGTACACATTGTTGGTGTGGACTATTTCTTCAACGTCACAACACAGCCAAACACAATGCGAGCATAGGCAGAGACACTCTCTACACCTGGCAGACTGTGCTAGCAGGCAGACACCGCATGTCAACACCTCAAACCACAGAAGGGAAACACACAGCATACTAGGAATACATCTGCAGGTAGATAGCAGCATCGACCGCCGCCAACCAGGAACTAAACGACAGCATCACATGTCACCAAGCAAACAGTAAACGGCAACATCGACTGCTGCTAACAAAAGGTAGACGGCAACACTCTAGACGTCTAGAAAAAGTAGACGGTCACAGGTTGGCCGTTTACCCAAACTCGGCGGCAAGGATCATGCCGTTTATATCCTACCTGAAGAACCTGACGGCACAGATCTCGTCGTCTAGTTCTCCCCTGAAGAGATTAACGGCAAGAGATCACGTCGTTTACCTCTTCCCTGAAGAGATCAACGTCAACATCCCTTGACGTTGACGTCTTCAACCTCCAGCAGCTAAACCAGCTTCCAGCTGATTCCCACACAGGGCAAATCCGCCTCACAAACCACAATCTGATGTACGAAAACACTCCCCTACATCATAGTACACTACCACAATGCCGGTAAAACACGATCCAACACATGGATCGGGCAAAACACCTTAAAACCCGGCATGAAGAAAAACCCTCCCCAAAGCTCGATTCCACGCAATCGCACGCACACAATCATGGAATAGCACACAAAGGAACTAAGGGTTTACGTCCCTACCTCAGAAACGCTTAAAAACTCCACATAAACCTCGATTCACGCCAAACCCCCAGGAGCTTCCCGCAAGAACCGCCACTCGATCCGTCAATTCCTGCCGTCCCGACATCGCCACGCGCACCACGATCTTCCCACGTGCTCCCATCGGTCGCTAGAAGTAGTGGAGAGAACAAGGGTAAGAGTGGAGGGAAAGAGAGGGAGAAGAGAGAGGAAGAATGGCCCTCGGTTGCCCCTAAAAACACAGGCCGGATCAGTTGACGTCAACCTAATTTGCCGCCAACTGAACCGCCAACAACCTGACGTCCAGATCGATGGCCGCCAAGTTCTGTCTCCAGAAAAACCCGGAGGCATACATGGACGAGAACATCGATGGACGCCAAAACACGGTTATGGCAACACGCTTGCCGCCAACACACAGTCGACGCCAGCTACCTGGACGTCAACCAGGCACAGATCCACAACTAAACCCGGAAAAGATCCGATAAGAATCCAATAAGACCCGAGACATTACAGCCCTCCCCCCTTAAAAGAATTTTGCCCCCGAAATTCTAGCCATACTAGGGAAAGAGACAGCAACAAAGAGGTACAAACTACACGCGCATCCCACTCACTGGTTGACACGCCCACCTGAGCATCGCCGCAAACAACACAGAATAGTGGGATCACCTCGTTCTTTAACCTCAGAACTCGGCAACCCACAAGGAACAGCAAAACTCGGGTACTGTCAACCAAAAGTACCTCGACGACAAAGACACATGGAACACCAAGGTCAAAACCAAAACCATCACTGGCAACAAAACCTCCGACTAAGGAGCCAAACTACTTCTCAGCCCACTGGGCCAACTTCGGTCCAGCAACGACATGTTTATCCACCTCCACCCAACAAGAGGAGAACTACACGTCATTCACACAGGTCCTCCATTACCTAACACACAAACCAGTAGGAGATACTAACGACTACCAACACACGCAGCTAGCTGCACACTCCAAGCCGTAGGTCGGGTAACTCTCCCTGTGGGGCTTCATTAATGCGACACGCAAGGCACCAACCTGACCTGCCGCATTAGCACTGCTCCCAAGCCAACACCGAAAGAATCTGCACAAAACTCGAACTCTTCGAATTGCTCACAACACTCGCACTGGCACAAAGTAAGCAGTCACTTCAACTCCATGAAGTTCTGCTCACATTGCACCGGCCAACCAAATGGCAGAAACACGCTAGCGGAGAAACACACAACCGCCACTACCAACAGACATCGATGTTGGGACACGCTAATCGGTAACCCACACTGTCGTAAAACACAACCCGACAGAGGGCACAAATGCTGATAACAACGCGAGAAAACACCTGTCAGCAACTCGCACCGTCGGCAACAAAGCCCGACAAAGTGTACGGTTGCCTGACAACAACTCGGAAAAACACCTGAGGGTCAACCACCATACTCAGGGGGACAGCCTCACGCTACTAGCCACAGCTAGCACCGTTATCAGCAAAAATCAAAAAGTCACGCGGTGACGAGAACCCAAGTCACATCGCACTTGCGGACAGTCCGCAACACACGGAACAATGTCCATTGTCGCCACCAGGTCTTATACAGACCTTCCTCGTGGTCCGACAAGGACAACAGACAAACGCGGAGAATTTTCAATACACAAAACGGTATCCACTATCACCACTAGGTCTCACCAGACCATCCTCGTGGTCCAACAAGGACACCAACGCACGTGGAGCCACACAACTCCAGAACCACTCACTCCACGGCACAACAAGCCGCGACAAAACACAGAAGACTTTGGAGTCAAGCCAGCACTTGGCATCTCACAACGTCAACAATACGTGGCCGAGTACTAGCAAGCCAATTGACCTTACTGTCACCAAACGAACAACAGAGACTCCGCCACCGGCTGCAAGACTCACCACGCCACGCATAAAATCACAACCAAAAGGGCACAACAGGCCACACCGGCCCCAACCCTTAAGGCACGAAACACAAAGCACCAAAAAGTTGCTCACGATGCTGCACTCGCAACAGCACCCAGGCCCGGAAACGACACAGGGCCCACCGAAGGGGACTCTCCACAAGAGATTCACAGAAAACGCACAAGAAACCCACAACATTTGAAGCACAACGACCACGTCGGCTTCAGAAAGGTGCGCCAAAACACAAGACACCGGCTCTGCCGCACGGGAAGTAAAACCACAACAACTCCCTGGCACGCAAGAGCACAGTACGCCTTCTCCATCGCACCCGATAGAGAGGCCAAACACTGAAAAGATGGTATGCAAAAAGCCTTCAAGGCACAAGCCGAGGCGCACACCATAATGATACTTGCACGGGGCCACGGGCACACCTAGCAAGAAACATATGGTAAAACCAAACACCACAATGCCACGACCATCCACCATAGTCACGACACGCACACACGACTCCTATGAAATCATCGGAGTCAGCGACACAAGCGGAAACAGCCCTCGACGCACCTATCGAGGTCACGCAACAAGCAGGCAAGAACAAAATCTCACTATACACACGGCTACCTCATACCTCCACAAGGTCGAGAGCTGACAAGCCAAAACCTTCCGGACCCCGGACGCACACCACGAGGTCAGGAAAAACCACACACTCCAGTGTCACCACACGCTGGCACCAGGAAGGGCTACAAAATCGAGAAAACACCAAAACGGTAGAAGCATGGGTCCACAAAAGGCCAGATCAACGATGCCCACGAAGACTAAACACAGCCAGGACACAACTGTTGTGTAAGCTCGGGCAACGAATCGCACTAGAAAGTGTTGTGAAGAGGTGTCATCACTACAACAGTCGCCAAGCCGCCGTCACTGACAACCCAAAAACCATCACGACACAACCAGCACAAACAGGCCTGCCAACCAAAAGGCAACACAACCAAAAAAACAACAACACAAGAGGAGCAACCAACTCAACTCAAAGACAACTCAACAACTCAGGGGAAGATGACTCCACCTTAGGGTCGCCACAATGCATACCCTAGCAACATATCACCACAGTGGAGCACCACAACCCCGAGCAACACCCAAAGCTAAGGAAGGTGATTGTAACACAACAAGTCCCTTCCCAACGCAATGGAAGACCGCAACATAAGGCTGACGCTTCCACAAGAAGCACAGTCAATCACACACCCACCACACTTACCAGACCACTGCCTGGGAGAGCACGCGGGACATGGGAAAACAAAACACATCATCTGAGCCCCGGAGACACACAAAGTCCTATCGGCGCAACCGAAACACTCGGAGACAACCACAAACAATCTGGTCAACACAAAAGCCAAATGCACTACCTCAGGCACCACACTTGACCGGAAAACACCACGGCAGCTGTTACGCAAATAGTCTAACCGGCCACAATGACAGCTCAACTCTACACTCTTCCGGAACTTCCACAAGGAGCCGGAATGCATAGTGCAGAGCAACCCAAAGAGCTATCGGCACAAGAAAAATGATCCAGTCAGGACACAAAACTTCCCAAGAGAAGAATAGTGGTAAGATGAAACCACTGTACACATCCTGCGGTCCAGGCCGAGTCTGCGGTGGTGGCGGGGCATCTCCAGCCTCCTGCTGAGAAACCTACAAAGCCACTACTCCAACACGACATCGCCTAGAAACAAAGGTCAAACCACACAGGACATGCACACACGCGATACACAGAACAACTCCTGAACTGCTTGCTGCTACTGTACTCCACACACTCTGAGTTATACATAACATTTCCTTATATGTATCTTGACAGACCAGGCTCTGATACCAACTGTAACGACCCATGATCCGCATTACCGGTACCCGTCCAGTAACCTGAATCATGACCCGCTAACCCACGAGACAAATCTTGGAAGGGTAGAAGAAAAGCGTCTGAGGAGATCATATAAGCAAATGTACGCCACAACTAACATGATTAACACATATAACTCAGAGATAATAGAGAAGTAAGAGTACAGTGAGTACAAAAGCAGGGTACTACTTACAGCAGCCAAGCAGAGCTAGCACGGAGTAACGAAGCTCCACAACACACACGCAAGCTGCCCACGAACCCACCTGAAGGGAAGGGAGTGAGTCTCATAGAAAAGAGACCCAGTAGGGCAACTAACCCCATCGGTAACAGAGCTACTAAACAGTGCTAAACAAAAAGCGACTGTAAGTAAACACGCACACTCTGTCAACACACAAGAACCGGTGTCGTAGTGCACAGCTCCCTCAGGAGCGCACTGAGAAAACTGGAACCTCGCAGGCTCGACAGCACACAAGCACTGCACACACACAAGCTCACAAGCAAGAGCTCACACAGCACTCACAAAGTAGGACTCAGCCAGGGTCTGCGGTTCGGCGTCCCGTCACCACAGAGTCCCTCAACCCTAGCCACGTGTGCACACTCAGACGCTCTCCCTCGCGTCTGGTCCATGACCGGTTTTCACCTATGCCAGGCTCAGACGGTGGAGAAGGGGCTCCACGGTAACTGGCTCAAAACCAACCACAAGGAGTACGCACAGAACGGAGTCGCACTCAACGTCCCGGCTCACTGGCTGAGGACCCCCCACACGCCAGTCATCCAGACGAGCGTAGCTCTACATCCAGGAAACACAACAGAAACAGGAGCACGGCAACCCCCCAACAAAGTACAGACGGAAACACTCTCAGTGTTTGAAGTACGGCGCAACGGACGGACACCACGTGTCAACGTCACAACATAGCCAAACACAATGCGAGCACAGGCAGAGACACTCTCTACACTTGGCAGACTGTGCTAATAGGTAACACCGCATGTCAACACCTCAAACCATGGAAAGGGAAACACACAGCATACTGGGAATACATCTGCAGGTAGACAGCAGCATCGACCACCGCCAACCAGGAAGTAAACGACAGCATCACATGTCACCAAGCAAACAGTAGACGGCAACATCGACTGCTGCTAACAAAAGGTAGACGACAACACTCTAGACGTCTAGAAAAAGTAGACGGTCACAGGTTGGCCATTTACCCAAACTAGGCGGCAAGGATCATGCCGTTTATATCCTACCTGAAGAACCTGACGGCACAGATCTCGTCGTCTAGTTCTCCCCTGAAGAGATTAACGGCAAGAGATCACGCCGTTTACCTCTTCCCTGAAGAGATCAACGTCAACATCCCTTGACGTTGACTTCTTCAGCCTCCAGCAACTGAACCAGCTTCCAGCTGATTCCCACATAGGGTAAATCCGCCCCACAACCACAATCTGATGTACGGAAACACTCCCCTACATCATAGTACACTACCACAATGCCGTAAAACACGATCCAACACATGGATCGGGCAAAACACCTTAAAACCCGGCATGAAGAAAAACCCTCCCCAAAGCTCGATTCCACGCAAATCGCACGCACACAATCATGGAATAGCACACAAAGGAACTAAGGGTTTACATCCCTACCTAAGAAACACTTAAAAACTCCACATAAACCTCGATTCGCGCCGAACCCCCAGGAGCTTCCCGCAAGAACCGCCACCCGATCCGTCAATTCCTGCCCGTCCCGACATCGCCATGCGCACCACGATCTTCCCACGTGCTCCCATCGGTCGCCAAAAGTAGTGGAGAAGAACAAGGGTGAGAGTGGAGGGAAAGAGAGGGAGAAGAGAGAGGAAGAATGGCCCTCGGGTTGCCCCTAAAAACACAGGCCGGATCAGTTGACGTCAACCTGATTTGCTGCCAACTGAACCGCCAACAACCTGACGTCCAGATCGATGGCCGCCAAGTTCTGTATCCAGAAAAACCCGGAGGCATACATGGACGACAACATCGATGGACGCCAAAACACGGCTAACGGCAACCGCTTACCGCCAACACACAGTCGACGCCAGCTACCTGGACGTCAACCAGGCAGATCCACACTAAACCCGGAAAAGATCCGATAGAATCCAATAAGACCCGAGACGTTACACGTAGCCTCCCCCACTTACCCAAGCATGCTTACGTAAATTGGGTTACGTAATTCATGTTTAATTCGTTTAGGTTCTTTGGGGCACTTGTTTTATACTCAAATGACATCTAATTGAGATGAAATTTCAAACATAGGCTGACTAAGATATAATCTAAATTATGGTGATTTTTATTTATTTTTCAGATTAATTTTCTATTAGGTGGAAATTGCCCCCAAAAATCATTGTGTCGGCTTAATCTGGATATTTGTGCATCAATAATCGAGAATAGCTATATTTTTTAGATCAGTATATTTTTTCTAGTAATATAGTGTTGTTAGATTTTATTTTTGTTATCGAATTCCGATGTCGCCCTGTCGGGGTGCGCACATCTAAAGACAGTATCGAAAAACACATACATTATGTGAAAGGACTCTAAATTCAACTGTAATCATGTTCTTGTATCTTCTATGGTAATTAAATCAATATCTTCTCTAATGTTCAATATTCTATTATTATTATAATTCTGGGTGTTACAGATCATTACCATACTTTGTATACTTAACTAATCTCATTGGACCGAAGTTATTATGTAGTGTTTCAGTGGAATTTAGTATTACTACAAGGGGTGTTTTAAGTTTTTTAACACAGCCACCGTTAGTGGGGTTAACAGCTGCCATCCAGATTGGATTTGAATTAATTCTTTTGCAACTTTTGGACCGGAACTTAGTAAGGAGGTAGGGTGAACCTAAAATCAATCTGGTACCTCATTCTTGGACCGGATGTTAAATTCCCGTTTAAAATATAGTAAATATATTTTTATTATTATTTATAATATTAAGATATAGTATTAGTTAAATATTAATTTATATTATTAACATTTAAAATATTAACATCTTAATAATTACATTAAAATATTAATTAAACTGAAAGATAAATTAAAATGAAATATATATTATAAAATTATAGATGCATATATATATAGATATATAGATTACAGAAAAATATATTATTACTCTATACATATATAGAGAGATATAGATTATAGATACATCTAAATCCGTAGCGAAATTCCGTAGCTAAACTGTATTATTCTTGTAGTGAGAGGGAAAGAAAGAAAGAGAGAGAGAGAGAGAGAGAGAGAGAGAGAGAGAGAGGAGAGAGAGAGAGAGAGAGGAGAGAGAGAGAGAGAGAGAGAGAGAGGAGAGAGAGAGAGAGAGAGAGAGTGGAGCCCAGCCATTGTGTGTGGAGGCGCCAGCCAGACGGAGGGCCGACGGAGGCGGCCGACAGGTGACCGCGGTGGAGGGCGGGGGGGAGATCGCCGAGCGCAGGCGATGATTCTACGTGTGGAGGGCGAGGTGGGGAGATCACTGGGCCGAAGATAGACAGTGGGGGGGTTCTGTGTGTGGAGGGCGAGGGGGGTAGGGTTGGGAATATGTCAGCGCCCAAATGGCCGATGACATAATAATTATATTAATTAATTAATTAGATATATTTATTTATATATATATATATAATTTAAATATTATTAGATATATATGACTAAATATATACCATACTTGAATATATCTATAACATACATAAAATATTATTTACATATATTAGAATATATATTTATATATGTTTGTTAGTATAAAAGTTACATTTAAATATACGACGGAGAGGGTATTGTGCATGCGTGTATTAAGTATTTATGATAGTTGTTGACCTAAGTTAGATAAAATACATACCATATTTAAGTATATATTTTAAATATCAATAAATAATTATCAATTTTTGATAATATCTTTTAGATGGATGAAATATATATTGAGCATATTTTAAGTTTAAATTACATACTAATATAGTTAAATTTTTATTTCTATAATATTTTAATTATTATTGAAATATAAACGTACATGTTTAAAAGTAAATAAAAATATGTCACATGCAAGTGCATGTGCCGATAATATTGATTTGGTATCATGATATTACCAACGTCTGACAACATCGAAGATAAACTTTTGGAGATGGGAAGCAGAGGTGAATCTAGATTGGATAGATAATCAAACTGCATGAAAAGTGGTGACGTCGCAGTGCGCATAGAAGGAAAACTTCCTACCACAAGTGGAGAGCTAGGCCGCTTCGTCGGTTCTTATCGCCAAAAAATGGAGTGTCAAATACATGTGGATGTAGTCTGAAAACTGTAGATCAAAAGAAGATGGCATGTTAAAATCTCCATTATATATGATAGTCAGTGTCCCTCTTCGATCCTCAATGATCGAACAAGGACGTATACATAAGTTGGTGACATAACAGGATCAGACGGACGAGTTAGCGGGTTGCCACAGCAGTAGGGACGAAACACCTTGTGCATCTAAAAGTCATCTAAATTGCCACTGATCTACAGGAGGGTGTTGTCAGGGAAGAACTGACTAGGGTAGGAGAGAGCGGGCAGAGAGATGAGAAATTAAATATATGTCAGCGGCTCAAAAAGTCGTTGACAAATTAAGTATGTTAGTTTGTCAGTGGCTTAATCCGCTGACAAAACCTAAACATATGTCGATCGCTAACGCCAGCCACTGACATATAGTTGTTACATCAACGGCTAAACGCAGTCGTTGACAAAATTTTAACTTATCTCAGCGGACAACAAGAGCCCCTGACAAGTACTAAAACATATGTACTCAACTGCTAAAATTAGCCGCTGACATATAGCTGTTACATCAACGGCTACTCATAGCCGTTGACAAATGTGTGTCTTATGTCAGTGGCCAATCTTAGTCGTTTATATAATGAACATTTGGCAACGGCTTTTTCAACGGCTAATTTATCCGTTGACAAAAGCTTCATATGTCAACAGTTGTTTTTTAGCCGTTGACAAAACGGCCTTATGGCAGAGGATGTTTGTAGCCGCTGACAAATGACAAATGCTATTTTTAAGAGAAAACAGGAGATGTTAGGGCATTAGCAACCGATTAGCGACCACTATATCGGGTCTCTAATCGGTCGCTACTGATTAGCAATGGAATAAATTCGGTCGCTGAATAAATGTGACCGATATAATGGTCGTCGCTATTCAGTCGCTAGTTACGACAGATTACCGACTAATAATATCGGTCGCAAAACACAGACTAATTTATTTCAGCCACTATTCGGTCACTATATATAGTGATTGAAATAAATCGGTCACAAATTTTCTCCTATCTTTGAGAATTTGTGACTGAAATAAAATCAGTCATTATTCGGTCCCTAAATAGTGACCGAATAGTGATTGAACTTAATCGGTCCCAAAAGATAGAGACCGAAAATATTAGTCTCTATTCGGTCTCTAAATAGAGACTGATTTATTTCAGTCACTATTCGGTCACTATTGTGTGACCGAATTGTGACCGAATTAATTGGTCCCAAAATATAGAGACCGAAAATTTCGGTCACTATTCGTCACTATTTTTAGGACCGAATAGTGACTGAATTTAATCGGTCCCAAAATATAGAGACTGATAATTTCAGTCACAATTCGGTCACTATTTTGTGACCGAATAGTGACGGAATTTAATCGGTCCCAAAATATAGAGACCGAAAATTTCGGTCACTATTTTTAGGATCGAATAGTGACTGAATTTAATCGGTCCCAAAATATAGAGACTGATAATTTCAGTCACAATTCGGTCACTATTTTGTGACCAAATTGTGACCGAATTTAGTCGGTCCCAAAATATAGAGATCGAAAATTCAGTAACTATTCGGTCCTAAAATAGTGACCAAATAGTGACTGAAATTTTCGGTCTCTATATTTTGGGACCGATTAAATTCCGTTACTATTCGGTACAAAATAGTGACCGAATGGTGACTGATTTTGAATCGGTCTCTAAAACATTTATTTAGCGACTGATTAATTTCAGTCACAATTCGGTCACTATTTTGTGACCGAATAGTGACCGAAATTTTCGGTCTCTAAAAGTGATTTTTCTTGTAGTGGTGGTTCATAAAAGACTTCTCCAAGATAGTTGTATCTCTTACTCGCCTTATGCGAAAATAGAATCCCTATGTCTGGAGCAAAGAATGTGAAAAGAGCTTTCAGACACTGAAGAAATGTTTGACATCTGCACCTGTCCTCGCGTTACCAGTCGAGGGTGAAGGATTCTCAGTCTACACTGACGCATCTGGAATCGTTCTAGGCTATGTGTTAATGCAGAATGAGAAGGTGATAGCATATTCATCGAGACAGCTGAAGCCTCATGAGATCAATTACTCTGTCCATGACTTAGAACTAGTTGCAGTAGTGTTTGCACTTAAGATCTAGAGGCATTATCTTTATGGAGAGCAATTCATTGTCTATTCCGATCACAAGAGTCTGAAATATTTATTTTCACATAAGGAGCTCAATATGAGGCAAAGGAGATAGCTGGAATATCTGAAGGATTTCGATTTCAATATTCAATATCACCCGGGCAAAGGTAATGTTGTAGCAGACGCACTTAGCAGGAAGCCTGTGGCCTCCTTGTCTTGCTTAGTCATGGGCGAGATGTAATTGTTAGAACAATTCACCAGTTAGAATCTAAACATTGAGCAAAGAAGTGATCAGGTGTTAGTTGCCAACCTTAGGGCACAACCCGACATCTTTGTCGAGATCAAGGAACAACAAGCCAACAACCCATTTTTGGTCTGAGTCAAGGAAACCCTAGCAGACCAACCAGATTTCTCCATCATGGAGGATGGGAGGTTGTTATTCCAAGGATAAACATGTGTGCCTGATAATGAAGAATTGAAAAGGAAGCTGATAGACGAAGCTCACAAGACCAAGTACACAATTCACCCAGGCGCAACCAAGATGTACCAAGACATGAAAATGTCATTTTGGTGGCCCAACATGAAACGTGAGGTGGCTGAGCATGCCGCACACTGCCTTATATGTCAACAGGTTAAAGCAGAACACTGACGTCCTACGGGCCCTGGACATACCAGAATGGAAGTGGGAGAGCATCGGCATGGAGTTCATCATGGATTTACCCCGAACTCGTGGTGGCCTCGATCCTATTTGGGTCATAGTCGATCGATTGACTAAGTCCGCACATTTCCTAGTAATCAAAAGTACCTGGAGTGTGGATGTGTTAGCTGTTATGTATGTGAAAGAGATTGTGAGACTGCATAGAGTTCTTGTATCCATAGTCTCAGATCGTGACCCTAGATTCACCTCTCGATTCTGGAATGGACTTTAAACTACACTAGGCACCAAACTTAACTTCAACACTGTATTCCACCCACAAACGGATGGGCAGACAGAAAGAACAAATCAATTTGTGGAAGACATGTTGCGAGCATGTGCTATAGATTTTGAATGGTATTGGAATGAGCAGATATCATTAATGGAGTTCACTTACAACAACAACTACCAAGCAAGTATTAAGATGGCTCCATTTGAAGCTCTGTATGGAAGAAGTTGCAGATCACCCGTGTGCTAGAATGAAGTGGGTGAACAATAATAGTTGGGACCAGACATGGTGCAAAACACAAGTAGAGATATACAGATCATCAGAGACAGAATTAAAATAACTCAGTCCAGACAAAAGAGCTATGCAGATAAAAGAAGATGGGATCTGGAATTTCAAATAGGAGGTCATGTACTGCTGAAGGTATCCCCGACCAGAAGATTTCAAAATTTTGGGATGAAAGGAAAGTTAAGGCCAAGATTCATAGGTCCATTTGAAGTACTTGAGATAGTTGGCGAAGTGGCGTATCGTCCAGCACTACCTCCACAATTCTCAACCGTACACAATGTCTTCCATGTATCGATGCTAAGGAAGTATGTGTACGACCCATCACATGTAATCAGCTATGATGATATCGTCTTGCACAAAGATATGACCTACGAAGAGAAGCCTGTTAGAGTTCTAGACAAGAAGATACAACAACTTCGGAATCGACCCATATCCATGGTGAAAATACTATGGAACAATCATGTAGTCGAAGAAGCCACATGGGAACCCTAAGCAACAATGCGACGGAACTATCCGGAACTATTCAGTAAGTCATACTTCCTCTTATAATCATATGAATTTGGAGACCAAATTCTTTTTAAGGGGGGAGGATGTAGCAACTCTGAAATTTAAATAGTAGTAAATAAATTAAATTAGAATAAAATGTGAATAAATTAAAACCCATTCAGTAAAAATAAGCTATGGGTTAAACAATTATGGTCCATACATGAATTAATGGGCCCAAAAGTGAAGAGCCCAAGTTGGATTAGATAATTGAGCTTAATTTCGTGGCTAAATTATGAATAAATATAAAAGGGGTAAGATAATCACTATTTAACTCATAATTATCCTTAAAAAAAAGTCTTAGACCTACCCAAACCCCTAGGCCACGGATCTAGAGTCCACCCTATGCCTAATGGGAGGATAAAGGCTAGAAAATAGTGTGATAAATGTGGGAAATTCGGAGTTTGGATGATAGGGAAGAGTTTTAAGTGTTTTGGAGTCTTACAACCCACAAATACTCTCCATTTTTGTCTCTAGCCGACCCTAGGCAACCTCTGGAGCTTGGAGCATGAGAAGAAAGAGCTATTGGACGTAAAGAGCAAGGAGGAAAGGCTAAAAACAAGGGGATTTCGTCATCTTCAACTTTTCAGCCCTAGGATTTTCGCAGCGTGAAAGGTAGGCAATCTCTTAAGCAAAACATAATTAACTTCGACCCTAGGTAGACCATGAACCACTCTTTCAAAGCCCTATGTTTTCCCCAATTTTGACCGTGCCATTTAGGAGTATTTTAAGCTCCAATTCATGTCATGAACATGTACCCGAACCAACATGTTTACCTTCAATCCATGCATACACTTGATCTCGTGCCTTGCAATTTTTATCATACATGCTTCATGATGTTAGGGTTCGAATGATCATATTTTCTTCAATTTATATCATGTAACATCTTTGAATTAAATCGAATTCCATCTCTGTATATGATTTTAGGTCACCGATCTGTAACATATTCATAGCATGTCCATACCATATCTATTTTAAATTACTCATTCCTGTTGATACACTTGCTTGTCTATTTTCATTTAAAATTGGTTTCAGAATTTTTGTATATGTATACGATTTTATATTGAGTTTTGAATGGCCCTGTGTCAGGCCATGGAAGACTGGACTGAAATCCAGGGTGAACTGGTTCACCTTTGGGGCTCGGTCGGACCCTCTGAGAACGTGACGATCCGACCCGTCACGATTCTCAGAAGGTCGTGACAGAGGGTCCCATCGCGACATGAACGCGACGGCCCGACACATCGCGATCTTCATCCCTATACCGATTGCCCAGAACACGTCAGACCCTGACGTCGCGTTCATGGATCGATTACCCTAATCGCGACCAGTCACCCCGTTGCGATTACCGCAAGAATCGATTTGCCCGATCGAGTCCATGCAACCACGACCGACCATCCCGTCGCGATTTGAATCGCGACAGGTACCCCCGTCGCGTTCTTACTATATCAACCAGAACCTTAAATGTTCATGTAATCTGCGTCAATTATGTCATGTAATCACTGTTTACCCCTTAAATTGTACTATTATGAACAGTAATTATCTGTTTAATAAAAATGGGTAATATTCACATAATTGTTTATTAATAAAAGCCATGTGCACAACTATTTCTTGCTATCATGATTATCTTACACATGCACACACTATACATAAAAGTTTGTCGTCAAACCTTATCAAATTTACTCAATGATATATATGGTAATAAGTGTAATTATTCATATAATTTCCCTATTTTTTTAAATGTACTTGTCTTCATTTTATTCGCATTTTTGTATACCGCTATCGCATCCCTCTGCCTTCGAGCACTCAAGGCAAGACAGACAATCGTTTCTTTATACACGTTTATCTTAGCTTGGACGACCTCATCGTTGAGAATACTCCTGACAGGACCAGGAACTCCTTGTTAAAGCCTCCATAAGTCTCCTTAGCTTTGGCGGACGTCCATTCCCGACGAGCGGGTTGTACCATTAATACCTATTTTTCCTTAGAGATCAGTATGATCCAACGACCTTAGTTTGTTCTCTCTTACCTTACGATCACGCCGGACCTCTGGCCTGTGTTCGTAGCACGGCTATTGGGGTGGTTATGACTTCTACCGGACTGCTGACATACGACTATGTGTTGTGCAACTGTTATTATCGCCTGTTTATCATTGTTTTATGATTATGACCATGTTCTCATCTACTATCTCTACACTCTCATCTGTTCACGTTCTCTCTAAACTCTCATCTATTCGTCATTTACTCTCATCTATTCTTGGTGCTATATTTGGCCATTATATTGATTGTCTAAGATAACAAACATAACTAATGCCAGGCAATAGGGTCCGATCTGATCCGGGGAGGTGCACCTAAAAAGTGCTATTTACCCACGAGAGTTCAATGATCAGGATGTCGACATTACATCCAGTGCCATTTATACTATCAAGATTTAATCTATGACAATCAATCAATCACTACACTATGTTCTCTTGGTTGACAAGAAGCTCGACCAAAGTGCTATCTCTACTAGTGCACCT
The DNA here is from genome assembly GCA_014218235.1 of Colocasia esculenta. Lineage (NCBI taxonomy): Eukaryota > Viridiplantae > Streptophyta > Magnoliopsida > Alismatales > Araceae > Colocasia > Colocasia esculenta. The sequence goes on along the minus strand of CM024760.1, from coordinate 51,325,713 downwards.
TTGTGCAAACGTTACATGCTATTACATTATATGGTCAATCCGTTATCTCGTTGTTGTGCAATACTCTCATGAAAAGTGCTATTGTTTCTCTCTTGACTATACTTGATCATTCTCTCTAGTTAGCTTGCTTGACAAGACATTAATCACTTAAAGCATGCATGTTTATATGAGATGTTAAGTCCTACTGGACGTTTATCGCTCATCCTGCGCTATTTATTTCATGTGTTTCAGGTGAGTCTGATGGAGACTACTACACTCACGAGGAAGGGGACGAGGATGTGCAAGAGTGACCTGTCTTTACAACAACCATCGCTTTTAATAGTTAAATAGTTGTTAGTTAGTCAGTTTGTAATAGTTGGATGTGTATAAAGTACTTTGGGCCCTAGTTTTGGCTCTGATTAGTGAATGTAATAGTTGATTTAAGGTATTATTAATGAAATTAGATTTTATTTGACGTTTTTCCAATTTGTGCAATGGTTGGATGCCTATTTATCGCTCTATACTATTTATTTAACTGTATTACCGCTCCGATATTCTGCGTCGGGGCGTTACAAGAAATGAGTTGAATCACAAAGTATCACCCACCCCTGCAAGACAAAATGACAGTCAAGGGAAAATAATTTTCAAGTTTGGCCGTACATTTTCGATATGCAAGTTCAAGAGAAGTAAGTTAAATTAAACAGAAATAGAAGACATTTTACCTCTACTTGCCCAATCTCTAGAAGGTGTTATTTTAAGAAATTAACAACAATGACACAAGACATCTAGCTACCAACATAACAAAACCATGAATCGAACTTAAAGAAGTATACTTAAAACTACTTATTTTGCATATACGTGGAATTTATCAAACAAAAGTAAAAATGATACAAGACTATAATTAAATGTTGTTCTGATGCCCCAACTGAGCAATAAATGTTGAAATATTCCCATTTGACATGAAAGAAAGCAGCTGAGTTTCATTTGCTTCCCTTTAATTCCCTAATTAGTTACTCAAATTGAAACTCAAAATTTATACCATGAGTTTGTGCTTAGTTTCTAGTAAAAGCCTACACCTTTCCCTTGAAGGGTTAAGGAAATCCATAAGTATATAGCCTCTTTCAATCCGAGGAATGAGAAGGAGCATATGGAAGTCTAAAGCACAGTTATGAGTGACCAAGAAGTCTATGAGACCATGATAGGTAGGGGTGAACACGGTTCGGTTTGGTGCGGATTGGCTCATTTTTTGGCCAAACCGAACTGAACTGAATCCCGAGGCCAAACCAAACCGAACCGGTTCGGTTCGGTTTAAATCAAAGTTTAATATCCTTTATATCAGAAGCTCGTGCATGCCTCAGTGGCTAAGGCGCGCACGCTTCCTGTTGGCAGTCAAGGGTTCGAATCCCTGCTCCGCCACCTTTTGCTACAGCAATTCTCGATTTTTGACCAAAAAATCGCGCCGGAGGAGATGGGTTTCGAACCCGCGCCAGCGCTAGCGGATTTGTTGCATACGCTAGCCAACAGCGCTACAGTTCGTTTGAATATATATTATACTTCTAATATATATATTTGGTTTATTCAGTTTCAGAAAGTGAAACCGAACTGAACTGTGCAGGATCCCAAATCGAAACGAACCGAACCAAACCGGTCGGTTCGGTTCGATTTTTCAATTTGAACCGAATTCTGAACAGCCCTAATGATAGGCATCTTACTTCAATGTTCTTAGGCAAAATTTTATAACAAATGAGTGAGAAATAAATAAGAAGTTGCTCTGGTAGGTCAAGGCCTTCTCTCTCTAGATTTTTCTAGAGAGAGAAGCTTCGGGTTTTTGTCAGAGTTTTATCTTCCTCGTGTTTCTTCAGCTTCTACTGTGCCGTCTCGGGCGGTCCTCGGCATCGTTGTCAGCAGTTTCGTCGCCAATTACTTGGCAGACTCGTCACCAGCTACCAACAGTTCTGTTGCCACCTCCGGGCGGCGTTTTGTGGGTTGGGGGGGTGGGGAGGCCGTCGTTCCTCCCCCCTCAACTCATCCCTTTCGTTTCCATGGTGCTTCATCTTCTGCTCAGATTGGTTGTCCTACCTTTTTTGGACTTCCAACTCCTGCCTTTTGGTCCCCTTTTCCGGCTTCCACTCTCCACTTTCTGCTCTCGTGTTGTCTTCCATCCTTGTGTCCCCTTTAGCTCTCCGTCGTCACCTCCCATTGCCCTCTTCTCATGTCTGCTCCACCCCCCATCTATCTCCCCTTCGCCCGCCATCGGCTTCTCCCCCTCCCTGCCCTCTCTCGTCCACCATCTGTTTCTTCCATTCCCTCGCCTTTCCGATGTCGTCGCCTACTCCCCCCCCCCCACCTTTTCTCGTCTCCCACCCCCTCCCCCATCCCCATGCATAGCTTTTCGCCTGTCGATTGGCCTTTCCCCCTCTCTGGCACCATCTGCCCCGTCACCTGCTCCCCCCTCTTTCCCCTTCCTAGCTTCCACCCGCCACTCATCTCTCTGGCTTCGCCTTCCCTTCATTGGGGCTCTCCCTTCCCTCCTCTTCATCCATCTACCTCCTTATGTTCCCCCCCCCCCCCCCCCCCTTTTAGGTTGTATTACTTCTGTTTTGCAGGAACGGTTTACTGCGATTGCCCGTGTGAGATCTTAGATTTTTAGTGTTCTTGCAACTACTTTTGTGGAGCTTAATCTCGCCGTCACTACTGTCTTCCTTCTTTGAGGAAACCAGTGTAGAGATCCAACAACTCGGGATCTGTTTCTTTGCTGAAGCCTGTGAAGTGACCTCCCATCATTGGCATTTGTCCACCTCAGTGCCCTTTCCCCTCATCTCACTAACAAGATCTGGGCGGGAGCGGTAAAGCTCGAGGTCCAGGGTCTATCTGCATAGTCTCTTCAGATATGCGTCTGCCGAGCTTCCGATCCTACTGCACAAATGAGTTGCAGCATCTTGCCGATAGAGCCGAGTGTCGCCATAAATTGGTTGTCTCTTACAAGATTCTCCTACCTCTGTTGGACCTTTATTTTGTTTCTGTGGGAGCTCTTGTACACAAGGACCATAAAAACCATTAATAAAAGATAATTATATGTCGGTATCTTATCAGCGAGTGAGAAAAGAGGAAAGGGCACCCTTCTGTTAATTCTTTGGGTTTGAGAAACAGGGAAAAGTTGGTGAGACGTTTGGGGGACGCCTCCACACCAACCCCACTATCTTATCAGCTTGAGTAGATTTGCAGCTGTAGAAGGAAGGGCCTTGTTTTCCTTGCATGGAGTGGGAGGTGCAAGAGAAAATGCGAGACATTGAGAAGAAAACACGTGGTCAAACAAAACTTGAAATGCAAACAAATCAATGTGAAAAAATTTCAACTTTCTGTAAACAAGATAAAGAAAAGAAGGGGGAGAGAGAGAGGGAAAAATGGGAATAATGGATGTTGAGAACAAAAGAAAACATAGAGATCGTGTTGTGGATGAGGAAGAGGTGGATGTAGAAGTAGGAGTGGGGGTGCCTGCCACCGTCAGCCATCAAGGGAGCCAACGCACGACAGTGTAGCTGGCCTTCACCCTCGGTGCCAACGTGTGGTGGCTCTCTTCTCAGTGTGGATGATCACAAAAGGAAAATGATATCACAAGGATCATAAAACTCAAATATGAAAAACCCAGCACAAGTTAGGACCCCCCTTAGATCTTTGCAAGGGCGCCTCCAATCTCGGCAAGGCCAACACCTGCAAGAGGATTTAGTATATCATAAGAACGCCTAACAAACTCTAGATTGCTAGGCAAGCACAATCGAAGAACCAAAAAAATCGAGAACGATCATGAGATGGAGGCAAAAGACATGGGGGAACCGATCTGGAAGATGACAAGGGGAGGAGGTCCTCCAACAGATGACTCGCCTCATGTTTTCTTAGCATCTGAGGTTAATTGAAGTGGAGAAGAGAATTTGACAGACGCCTTCCTCCATTTTGAATTAATATTGTTTGTGGGCAGCAGCGGTACTTCCTGCTTCAGATGTGGTGTTCATAGTAAAGAAGCGGATAAAGTCTTCTGAAGAGTATTGATTTTTGTACTTGAATCGAGTTGGGTCTGTTTGTTTCCCCGTAAAACCTCCCACTAGAAAATGTTTTTCAGAAAAACCTCATGAAATTGATTATTTGGTTGATTGAAAACTTAATACATAAAAATATTTTCTTAAAAATCTCAGATTTTGGCATCCGAGAAAAAATCTCGGACACCGTTTTCGGTCCACAAAAATGGACGGCTCAGGAGGGGCCATGGTCCAGTCGCCGACGGCGCCATCACTGTAATCCCTGTTCCTGACCTCATCGTCCAGTCACCCTCCCGGACGCCCCTCGTCGCCGGGTCGAACCTGGGGGCGCCCCGAAGTCGTACCGTCGCTGCTCCTCCCGCCGGCACTCCATGGCGTACCAGACGTGCCCCGGAACTTGCGCTGCAGGTCGGCGACGAACTGCAGCGCCAGCGCCTCCCGCGTCAGGATCCCGGCGAACCCCTCATCGTACCTCCCCCTGATGTCCACCCCCTCGGGATTCACAGTATACAACTCCTAATGGATATCCATGTACTGGATATACATGGGTGTAAAGAATTTCTCTCTCTACATACGGTACTCTGTTTCTTTACAATGGGAGAGAACTTCACGTAGCAGAAGTCTGCTGCGTGTGGGACTTGGAGGACCTCATGCAAACATGTAGAGTCCATTTTGGATGATTTCTAGTGATCCAGGAGCTTGGAGGAGTCCTGGTGGAGATGGGGTTGAGGGTGTTAAACAAGCAAGAGACAGAGAGAGAAATGAACTGGAGAGGTAAACGGCTTGCACGCCTTGCGTAGGCAGCCTGTGGGATTATATATATAGCAATCACTTACAAGGTACAACACAAGAACTCTACACAGTAGATAACTCCTAATGGATATCCATGTACTGGATATGCATGGGTGTAAAGAATTTCTATCTCTACAAGTTTTTCTCTCTACATACGATACTATGTTTCTTTACAACGGGAGAGAACTTCACGTAACAGAGGAGCTTGGAGGAGTCCTGGTGATCCAAGAGCTTGGAGGAGTCTTGGTGATCCAAGACATCCTTAACAGAGGGAGGTGGAGAGGCTGGGTGAGGCCAAGGGTGGGCTGGTGGTGAGGGGCGTGGAGGTGCAGCCTAGGCGTTTTGCCGCCGGGAGCAAGCGGGAGAGGATGGCCAGGGTCAGCTCGGTCCTGTGTCCCCGGTGGGCACTGCCGGAGGTGCTGCGGAGGATGGGTACGTGGGGACGGGTACGGCTTCGCCGTCGGCGCTGGAGGGGAGGAAACAAATCTCCGAAAATATTTCCCTAACAACCAAATACATAATTATGATTTTTATTTTCACGTAAAAAATTCTCCATAGAAAACTTTTTCCTCATTAAAACAATTTACATGTAACCAAAAATAGACCCTTAGTGTTCTTCGACTTCACAAGGCACTGACGCTTTCTTGTGCTTTCCCTCTCACTACAGGTCATTCTATATCTGATGAAACTAAACTGAGGTTGCTTCACGCCGGGGCCTTGTGCTCTTAACGGAGATGTTTTCTGAATCAAAGTGCCTACCCTCCTGATGTTTACCCCACTTCCAACTGCGAATCCTAAGAGGAGTCCAATGGGGTTCCTCTGACCCACGAATCAGTGCAGGGCCAATAAGTTCAAGGCTGGGAATCTCAGTTCGCGCGGCTCCTGCTTTATATGTTGGTAGAATGGTCCCTGTCAAAAGTTCTATCACACCTCGTGCTATAAAGAAAAGGAGGCAACTTCTCTAACAGGCATAGTTAGCGCTCCATGTTCACCAAACGTGTGAGGTTAGGAGTTCAAATCTCATTGGGGAGCAGGATAAGAAGAAATTTCTAAAAGATTATATAACAGGTTAGGCCTTATTTGATAACACTTATTGAACCTTTTATGTCTAAAGCGGTCAGACATTGGAGATTTAGATTGTTTGATAAACTATTTTAATAAATGCCTACAAATATGTCTATTATCTTAAAGTATCTCTTAAAAAAAAGTGAAGGAATGGCCACTTTTTTTCCTTCAGATCCTTCCTGGTGCGGGAGGTGGTGAAGGATTCGGCGGAGGTGGCGGCGGCGGTGCAAGTGGAGGCAGTGGCCATGGGGGTGGTTTCGGCGCCGATGGTGGCACAGGTGGGGCGGGCTGTGGTGTGGGTGGAGTTGGTGCTTTGGAGGAGGTGGCGGCGGAGGTGCTGGAGTGGTGGAGGGTTTGGAGCTGGTTGGGGTGCAGGAGGCACAGGTGGAGGCATCGGAGGCGGCGACAACTTCGATGGTGGCGGAAGAGGAGGAACCAGTGACGGATCTGCAGGAGGCACAGGGGGAGGCATCAGAGGCGAAGGAGGCTTCGGTGGTGGCGGAGGAGGAACCGATGGCGGATCTGGGCAAGGTGGCGAGTTTGAGCTGGCAAGGGGGAGGCATCGGAGGCGACAGAGGCTTCGGTGGTGGCGGAGGAGGAACCGGTGGCGAGTTCGGAGCTGGCGGGGGTGCAGGAGGCACAGGGGAGGCATCGGAGGCGGCGGAGGCTTCGTTAGTGGACCTTGGCTGGTTTATGGCTCCAGCTCCCCGCCACAGCCACTGGGCTTTCCCAGATCGGATTTCCATCGAACAAGTAGAGCGGCGCCCGGCCGTCGGTGGAGACGCAGCTCCCCTGTCCCTTCAAATGAGGAGACGCTGCCTCGCCACCACGCCGCACCCACTCTCCTCGTCCTCTGCCAACGCCGCCGCCGGCGTCCTCCCATGGATCTTCCCCCTCCAGTACGCCTCCAGGTCCTCCAAGCCGGCTCCTCCTTCGCCCCCGCCGGAGGCGGTGCCCCCTCGCCCCTCCACCTCCTCTCGCTCCCGCTATATTACCCATGCCGACACTGTCCGCATGATCGACCGGGAGCCCGACCCGCAGCGGGCCCTTGACGTCTTCAATGTCGCGGCCGAACGGCAGCACGGCTTCAGTCACAACAACGCCACCTACGCCGCCATCCTCCACTGCCTCGCCTCTGCAGTGATAGAGAGAGAGGGGGGGGGGGAGGGGAACCGTTGGGAAGAAAGGATTCTTCTGACAGTGATATGAAATAATATATTAATTTAGACTTCATTTAAGTTAGTTATCAAATACTTCTTAATAGGAGTCTAATATATGTTAAGCACTTATCAAATTATAGATCTAGATAATAGATAAAAATTAGATTCACATGTTTTAAATAAGTGTTATAACTTAATTTCAACTTTCTTTCAAGGGGAAAAAAAAGAAAAAGTCAAACCTTTCCCACCCCGGAGAGACTCCCCCCAAATCAAACCATTTGTGAGCCCTTGAATCCACCAAAATTTCACTTTCAGATTCTACCCTCTCAAAGAAAAACGGAATATTTTATATAGCTCTTGATAGCTTTGGAAGCGGAAGATAGTGTCGAAATGGCAACTTCTTACTACGAAGACAAAAAATGCACTTTGTAGGAAATAATGAACGCAGTACCAATGCTCACTGTAGACATAAATACTTCATCGGGGGGAGGGGCCACTACTGGAAAAAAACTCGAGCGACAAATGAGTCGGACTTTGATCGTAGAGGGCGAATCTGCCCTTAGTATTAAAAACAATTGCTATGAAAAAATATGTAATTAATATAACGATACAAAGTATTCTAGACAATACAGATTTCTAATAATAAGGAGCGATCAAAGGGTCGAATGGGATCATCTTATTAACCTCTTAACTAAACACGGGGCTCCAAAACTTACAAGTTTCTTCATTTACATACCTTTGTTAGAGGCCTTATTTTCCAGGTTCACGTGGGAACATGCGAAGTCAAATTGCGAAAGCATCAGGCACGATGCAGAAGCAAAATCAAAGTATTGCACAAATTGCTTGTCGCCCAACCGGCAGCTTCTAGATCCAAGTCCAGAGTAAATATCTAATAGGAACTTATGGGACTAGTAAGGAGAAATCCCAGAACGTGGAGGCCAGAAAACTTGTACATACGGCAGGCCACATGAAGGAGAACTAGTAATAACGTGTCATGCATTATGTCACAAGAAGGACGAGGATTCTCGCCTCTAGGAAGACTGTGAGCCTTCTTAGACTTAAAGGTCCGTTTGTTTCCTGTAAAACCTCCCACCAGAAAAATCTTATAAAATTGGTCATTTAGTTGGGTTGAAAAGTTGATCCATAAAATCGTTTTCCTTGAAATCCTCGAATTTTGGCATCCGAGGTAAAACCCCAGATGTCGTTTTCCCTGATTTCCATTTCGTCTTCCCCGCATAGCTGTAGTGCCCTCGGAGCAATCCATCGCCCACGCCACGGTAGTTGCAGCGCTGTGGCGGGGGCTGCCACCCGTCGGCCACGGCGCGTCTCCACGGCAATGGCGAGCACCGCCCCTTGTCTGATACCCCAGCAGCAGCGGCAGTGAGCATGATGAGGGCGATATCTCGAGCCTTGTCTGTGGCTTCTTCTTCTCCGACAACGAGGGCTTCGACGACCGAAAAGCCGAGAGGATGCTGTTGAGGGGCAAGTTCAAGCTCAAGGAGAGGATGCTCGCCGTCCCCGACCACCTCGGCAGCTTCTTCCCGATGAGTGCACCGGAGAGTAGAGATGGAGGTGGCGGCTCCGACATCAAATCAGGGGAGGAGATGGAGACTTTCTTTGGTGCCACGTGTGGGAATGGCGGCTCCCGCCGCATCTGCAAAAAGCTCAGCCCCGGCTCCGACTCCGGCTCCGAAAGCTCTGATATATCGATCAGTACTGGGTGGAGACCGGCATCCGGATGGGGTTGCTGTCACCCAGCTGCGAAGAAGGATCTACTGCGGCGGCGGTAGTGGTGTCCTTGAGCATGTCGTATTCAAAGGGAGGGAAGAGGATGAGGTCGGAGCACCGGAAGTAGGGGCTCACGGGGCACTCGATCAAGGTCTTGTCGTCCTTGTCAACGCAGACGTAGATCTCAAAGAGCAGGAACTGCCTGGGGAACAGGGGCGCCTGGCTGCAGCAGACGAGCGGCGTCACCCCAACGGCCTCCTTTACGGCCCTCGGATGCTCTCCACGCTATAAACCGCCACAACGCTAGGGACGATGCCCTTATCGGCGAGGACGGAGAGGAGGTCTACCTTGGCCCGGACCCCAGCGCGGCGCCGAAGTAGTCGGACTCGGTCATGTTGGAGCAGACACCGTAGTACTTCCACACGTTCTTCCGAAAGCTGATGTCGTTGTTAGAAGGGCACTTGATGCTGCTCCAGTATTGCTGCGGCTCCGCCCTCTCCCCCTCTAGCTTCACGTCGAGGGGCAACTTGTTGCAGCGTCAGACGGGTTTGCCGGTGGTGTCGTCTTGCATCTCTAAGGACCTGGTAAACAAACATCAAAAAAATCTTTTCAAGAAAATATTTACGTGAACACCAAATAGATAATTATATTTTTAATTTTTCTATAAAAGTTAATCTTGAAAAGAGTTTTCTCTATAAATTTATTTACAAACAATCAAACAAACCTTAATTATGTTTGGTAACAGATTACAAAAACTTTTGAAATTAATTTTTTTTTACAAAATTCGTCGCACATCCAAATGATCTACCATTTATCTCAACTGCTGAGCTCTGCAAAATCAACTGGAGAGAGAGAGAGAGAGAGAGAGATAAAAATTTGTAAGTGAAAAAAAAGATTCAATGCCACTTTTAAAAAAAATTGACCCGAATGGAGATCGGAGAGAAACACTCAATGCAGATGTTTGGGATTTTTTTTCCTTGATTCTTTTTCAAATTCACACACCTTGTCGCCCATGCCTTTCTCGGCACGGGCGAGGAGAAATCGCCACCCCCACTTTCATCTACCCCAAAAACGTGCTTTTGATGATTTTCACTTTCTGAAATCACATCCAAACGCCGCCTTAACTTGCTCTAGCATATCCGGTTGATTTTGGTCATGTGAAGGGATTTTGACATAGGTATCCTAGTAAAAGTCTGTCCCTACGCAAATCAATTTTCGGGTATGTTCTTTTTACTATTTTTGTTAAAAAAAATTGCCAAAGTCTCTTAATGAGTGATGAAGGAAGAAAAATAAATATTTTCATACATACTTTGACAAAAACTTATAATGGGAGTAGAGCTGTTACGATCCGTTCGATCTGATTCAACTAAAATTTTTAAACAAACCGAACTGAACCGATTTTATTGGTGAACCAAACTGGTTCGGTTCAAACCAGAAAAAAATCTGTGTTTAAAAAGTGGCAGTCCAGAATTCAAACTCAAGACCTCCCATTGAGAGGGAATGACATTGTCCACTGAACCACAGTTTCTTTTGTGATATTATCTATTATTAAATATATTTAATATATATTTAATTTATTAAATTTCACAACAAAAAATCGAACCAAACTGAACCAATTCGGTTCTTCAAGTTGAACCATATTTTGAACATCCTTAAATAGGAGTTCCCGTGGCACTTCATGTACAAAGAATATATATATAGAGAGACAAAGGGAACTTTAATAATTTTCTCACAACTTTCGCTTGTGCCAAAAAAAACTTAACATAAAATTTGTTATCATTTACAGAAAGCATTCACATACAAACCCTACCAAAGAACACACATACAATTGCTGTAGCAGAAAATGCACAGGCCCCAAAAAGGCGTGATGAAAGAAAGTGCTCCATCGTGTTATACTTCTACGCTGTGGGTCGTTTGTAGTTCAACAACAAAGATGACGTGATTCATCACGCAACATAGTAGTATTGAGTTCCATCATGGAAAAAATGGATGTCAAGCTCTCGAGCATTCAAAGACCAATCCATATCCATGGACATGAAGGCACGGTGGCTACTAAAAATTCATAAATGGGTTCCCTCTTCAAGGTAGGGAAGTGCATTTGACAGCTTCTATCCATGGTTCAAGCTACAGGTCGTTTTGGCTTTGACCTGGTCAAATAAATTTACTCTCGACATTCAACACAAATGTTCAGGAACAGATTGTTCGCATGGTTTAAGAAGAAAATCGGTTAATTATAGGGCCATATGTTGTAGAAACCAAGATACTGATGTTTATACTCTTCATGATATACGTGGATTATGAAAAGGATCTTTGTTCTCTTCATGTTTGTGGTGGCTATTCTAGCCACTTAGACCCCTAGGGCCCATCATGGCCCAGTACAGCCCAGCACGGCACTCCTCGCGCGCGGCATACGCCCCCGAGTGCGGCATGCTGGCTCCGAGCAGAGCATCTTCAAACCCCAGGGATGATCTCCGAACACCCTGTAACCTATGTGGTCTAGGCATCTCCTGCCAAACGGCACTGACTAGAAGCATGCCTTAACTTCGTCAACTCCAAGTACCGAGCAGGCGGTCCCCGTTACCGAGCAATCCCCCTGCTCGGTACCTCCCAAGCATGAGGGGCAGCAAAAGTTCGTCGCCAGGCAGCGACGGTTACGCCCACGACGAGGCATGCATCCCACGATCAAAAGGAGCGTTAACTGTAGGGCCCCTCAAAAGGTGCATCAATGCACGACTCCTCTTCAAGGGCGCCAACTGGCGCGCCCTTTTCGGTAACCGTTGGGGAGACGTTTCTCCTAGCCGCTTCGACATCTTCGTCTATAAAAACCCAGGTGATCTCCATGCAAAGGTACGAAATCTTATTCACACTACCCTTGTGCAACACACACGAGAACCCACACTACCCTTCAAGCCTCTCTAGTCTCATTCTGACTTTAGGCATCGGAGGGTTCTCCCCGATTCTTCAACCGGGCCCCCCTGATTCTGTTCTAATTTTGCAGGCTGCCGTCGCTATCAGTGATCGTCTTCCTATCCTTTCAGTGGAGGCCCGTTTGACTCAGGCCCAAACAAGAATACACCACCACATTTGGCGCCGTCTGTGGGAACGAACGAGAGGTCATGCGCCCTATCCGAGCGTCTCATCTTCATGAGATCCGCACACCTTATCCTCACTGGGGACTGTGTAGAAGTATTATTTAGTCCCATATTGAAAGATAATGAGAACAAGTATGTGCTTATCAATAAGAGTCTCACCTCTTCTCTCAAGAAGGCTCTTTTAAAAAACAAAACTCCATGCATGGGGACAAAATACCTCTTGGGAGGCACACTTAAATCACGTCTCTTCAATGTTGTATCATCCAATTCATCCCAAAAATGTTTCTTTCCTGTCACAAAAGCCACAGAGGAAGAACACACAGATCTACAAGAATAATAGTTCTGATTGGGAGAAGCTTAATCCAACTATCCATGGCAAGCATGTATGAAGATAAGCCTTCTCGGCTTACTATCGGCAATTGGAAATAGAGAAATAATAAGATATTGGAACAAGGCTTGAGCAACTAGTAAAGATCATCAAGAATTGTATTCATTCTGCTTAGAACTGGTTTTCTCCTACTCAGGGACAGGAGTGTTCATTAAACGGTCCAAATCGAACCGAACCGACTGGTTCGATTCGATTTGGAGGGAGTTATGATTCAGTTCGGATTGGGAAACCGATAAAATATAAATAACAAAATATATCATCAAAAAGCCAATAGTGCAGTGGTAGGAGGGGCCTCTTACCATGGAGAGGTTGTGAGTTTGATGCTTACAACCTCCCTTAAAAGCCTCTTTTTTTTTCAATTTCGATTCAAACCGAACCGAACTGGGTTCGGTTGAATTTAATTTTGGTTCGATTTTTTCAAAAAATCGAGGTCCAAATCGGACTGAACCGAACCGTGAACAGTCCTACTCAGGGAGAAGAATGGATGACTCCATACTTCTAAGGAGATCGTGTACATCGAAAAGATGCATCTTGTGGGGGTACTTTTAAGCTTTTAGGGAACTCATTGGTTGCCCAGTGTGCTGTCTGAGAAAACTTTAGAATAAGATCCCACAAGCTTGAAGACTAAGCAACATTTTTGCCTTCACCATTACAAATATTGATTCATCTAACTCCTACCTTTTCAAACTTATGGGAATGCCAAGGGTAAATTTTCTTCTTGCTACTGTTTTCTTCTCTAAAGTGATGTTACAGAGCAAGTCAAACTTATTGAACCAAAGCAATAACATACTATTAAAATGGCCTTGAATCCCTACCACTTGGGCTTAAGGACCTGCAAACTCTACGCCAATACAAAACTTAGGGGTTTGCAAATGGTGAAGCAGTGTAAGCAAAGTTCTTAACATCACACTTCTACAAGAATCATAGTATCTAATATATTGAAAATTTTCCAAAATTAGGTTATTTTGCCTATGTTTTATTCGTCAAATTTAGTTAGCCGGCATGTGCAACAGAATTAGAATGTCAAGGTCCTAAAAATGTAAAAGAAAAAGGACTGTGAAAGAAAAGAGAAGTGAAACAAGTACCTAAAGGTTCTAGTACAAGCAATACTATGATACCTGCCATGCAACTTACACTCTACAGCATGTCCAAGAGATACTATACATTCTAAGAATAACAATATCACAGAGAAACTATACTGAAAAAGGATGAAAAGAAACTATACCAGATGATATATGGATTTACAGACTACACAGGGTCATTTCTAACTAAAAACGTCAATACAATTCCTAGAAGAAGATAAAAACTGAGAGAAACATGTCGGGACCTCATCTGTAGACATAAATGTATGGATAGAAAGGATTGATACACAAACTGATAGCAGATTTACTGACCACACAAGACTATTTCCCCATTAACAAGTAACGACACCACTACATTTTTTATAAGAAGAGAAAAACCTAAGAGATGCATGCTAGGCCTCATCTTTAGATAGAAAGTATCTTATATACAGGAGGTAGTCATAGGGGCGCAATGTTTGTTTGCCACACCCATTTGTCCTTGGTAATATCCCCTATGTGGGACAACACATGGGAGAGGCGATTGGCCATTTGTCATTTGTGGATGGCAAAATTGGCGTGAAAAGAAAGTGTGGTAGCTTAGCATTCACTTAGATGGAGTACATTGTCCACTTGACATTGAACAGATGGCGTCAAGCGTTTGATAAGTTCGAAAAAGGAAGAAAACACTAATGAAAAATCACCTGAATGTTTTGGCACAATGCAGGGACAATAGCATACTTCCAGAAGAGGTAATCAGTTGATCCCAGTCACAAGCCAAAGTTGGCATGAAAGTATTCACCAATTGCCATCGAGCATATGTGTGAAGCTCTAGACTGGAGGTTCTGAAACCGCTATACATTCACAATTACTTCCAGATTTCTCGCACATCCCAAAGGCAGAAAGGGGTGTAGAATCGTCCTCCATTCCGAGAAGAAATCAAATCCCTAAATGGAACTGGAGTGGCCCAATTTGATTATCAGATTCCGAAAAGCGGATCATTCGACAATTTTGTTTATTACAAACGATGCTTGGAGCATCTGCGATGTGTATGAATTTAATTATGAGGCAAGTAGCTCCAGAGTCCACCCCGGCTCTATTCTCCGGAACACATTCAAACCAAATAGCTACCCCCCCAACCTCAAAGGAAGGCAAAAACGTAATGCACAAAACGCTAGTGTGGGGGGTTGACCTATCAATCCCTTCTCATAAACAACGATATAATCAGAAGGAAAAAAGTGAAAGGGAAAAGTGGAGACCAAGCCCTGATGCAGAGATCGGATGGCATCCGGCACATCCAGGATCCCATCGGATTCAGATCCCAGCAGCGGCAGCGGCTTTGGCAGAAGAGGACTCGGCCTCGAGGTACTTACAGATCTTCTCGACCACCTCCCTCCCCTTGGCGCTGTTCTGCTGGAACCTCTCCGCGCAGCGCTGCTCGACCTTCTCCGCGACGGCCGCCAGCGCCGCCAGCGGCTTGCACCGGATGCTGGTCTCCTGCCGGAACACGGTCCAGCGGTCGGGATCGGCGGGGTGCGGCGCGTACCTGGACCGCTCTTCCACCTCGATCAGGTTCCGCAGGCTCACGTTGCGGACCACGATCTCCATCGACGGTTCCGCGCGTCCACAACCGTGGACTCGACGCAGTGGCACACCACGGAGTCCTGCCCGAGAACCCGCCGGATGATGAAGGGAAGCTGCGGCGATCGCACGGTGACGGAGCGGGTGGGTGTGGAGAAGGCCTCGCTCGGTCGAGGGGCGGAGTCGAGCGATTCGAGGGTGTGGACGTCGGTGACGTGAGAGAGCACCGTCGGCGAGTCGGTGAACTTGCGCCACGACGCAGTGGTCACCCGATCCACGGGTGGCGGTAGACGTGCTCTGGGTGTAAGCGCGGACCATCGCCGCCCCGCGGGGATTAGTGGCGGTTACTAGGGTTTTTAGCTTCACGGCCGAGAAAAGGGAAGAGAGAGAGGCGGATCGGAAAGGGGAAGGAGCTGCGACGAAGTGGGAGGCGGAGGGATCTTGGAGGAAGCGAGTGCCTGTGGATTCTGGAGTGCAAAAGAGAGGGGTAAGCGGTAATTTGTGGACAGGGAAAGTGCCGAACGGTGGGCTTAACCGGGTAACCCGTATACTTGGGCGACGTAACAGAACCGCGGTGGCCTCGCTCTGGCACGCGTCGGTCGCCCATGTCTGGTTCGCCTTTCCATTAGACAGTTAGGGCCACTTTGGGTGAGTTAATCAGAGTTAACTCTAGTTAGCTCTGAGTTAACTCAAAAAGCACTTGGATGTGTGTTAGAGTTAACTCACATCTAAAGTGGTTAAAAGTGAATTAACTCTGAGTAACTCACCTATACCTAACCCACCCTCACCACGCGCTGGAGTTAACCCACCTATGGCTACCCATTTGTCCCTCCGTACGCGTCTGGCACGGCACATGGGCGATGTGACCTCTCTTCCTCCCGCGAAATCCCCGCCATCGCTGGCCCTCCGAGCGGCTACCCCCGCCATCGCTGCCCTCTCGACCGGCTACCTCCGCCATCGCAGACGAGGCTTGGTCTCCGCCATCGCTCCCTGGGTCCTGCTACCTCCGGCCATCGCAGACGAGGCTTTCTCTCCGCCATCGCTCCCCGGTCTGCTACCCCTCCGGCCGTCGAGACGAGGCTTGCTCCAGCCTTCTCCGGCGTCGGTCCCCGGACCTGCTACCTCCTCGCTGCCATGTTTCCGCCCGCCGTTAAAGAAGAAGAGAAAAGGTAGAAAGCTGTCCACCATCCCACGCGCGAATCTCTTCCCTTTGCCCGTGATTTGGATTCTCTGTCAGAAGGTTCCCTTTCCCGTCCTTCCTATGTGAGGCCGTAGCGAAGAATCGTCCTTCGGCTTTGACATGTACTGTGCGTTGCCCGTCCTTCACCCTGGTAAGTTTGAACTCTGGCGATGCATGTGCACCGTGACGCACCCTTCCTTCCCCCTTCCTTCTCTATAAAACCCCGACCGTGTCCATTTGTCACTCTTGCGAAAGTGGTGTTTTTCAGTTCAACCGTTGTTTCGGAGGTGAGTTCTGTACCAATTTTTTTTTTATCTCCAATTTGTGACTAATGAGGGTGTTTGTGTTTTATATATGTCAATGCATTCATGAGTCATGGGAGGATGTCCAGATTTTCTGAACTTTCAGCAGAACAAAGGTTAGATTTCTTGTATACCCTTTGACTGCCCTATGTATACATTAGTGGTTTCCTTTCTCTACTATGAGGACTGATAGAAGCGCTGCAAGGTGGATCTGATCTTCGCATGACCTATCTTCATGTTATTGAAATGTCAATTTGCTTTCTATATAAGTCCAATTCTGCAGCCCTTATGACATTCCCTTGACAGTTCCTTCAAGCTGAGCAATATATTGAAGTTTGCGGACCTTGATCAAGAACATGTGGATATGTTGAGGGTGTGTGAGTAATCTAAATTTGTACATAAATGACCAAGAACATGGCAGCAACCATAAGTTACAGATAACAAAAATGTACCATAATCCTGAGGCTTTTTTTGCAAGAAGCATAGTTATAGTTCTTCCAACATAAATAAAAATTGATCAGTTATGCTGTCCATTAACTGTCCAGTTTATGTTGTCCTCCCTCTTTCCTCTCACATGTTATACCAACAAGGATCTTTCAAAAGTTTCTATGATCTACAGATAAATATACAGATTGGATAGTGCTTGTTTTTTTGCTCAAGTAGACAGCGAAAAAAAAAACTCTAGCACTGGAATGACAACCAGACTGGTGAAGCACAAGTTCATATGCCTGATATGACTATGTACTATTATCCATAAAAAGATAAATAGCAATCTTATGCATAAACAAGAAAGCCAATGGATTAGCTAATGCAATGAAATGTCCAAATGCAATAGAGGTTATCCTAGAACTGTAGCCTGGAAAGTAAGCATACAAGCATGTAAGCATGTTAAGAGTGATTAAAATTGATTATTGGTGTTTCCATGTACTTGTTCTTGTGCTTCTATTTACATTGTTTTACTTATTACCTCCCTCCGTATAAACTGAAATTTATGCTTCATAATATAATGTCACAAAACCTGATTCTATGCCTTCTGGTTAAAGAGTATAGTACTATGAGATTTGTGTTCCCATGTAGTTGGTCTTTGCTTCTATTCTACCTATTGTTCTACTTACTGCCTCCTTATAAAATGAATTCTATGTTGATGATATCATGTCAGAACCTGCTTCATGCTTCTGGTTAAAGAGTTGATTAAAATTGATTATTGGTGTTTCCATGTACTTGTTTTTGTGCTTCTATTTACTATGTTTTACTTATTACCTCCCTCCGTATAAACTGAATTTTATGCTTCATAATATAATGTCCACAAACCTGCTTTTTGCCTTCCTGGTTAAAGAGTATATGTACTATTGAGATTTGTGTTCCCATGTAGTGTTCTTGTGCTTCTATTCTACTATTGTTCTACTTATTGCCTCCTTATAAACTGAATTCTATGCTTGATGATATCATGTTCACCAACCTGGTTTCATGCCTTCCTGGTTAAAGAGTTGATTGATAAAATGAGATTTGTGTTTCATGTACTGCTCTTGTGCTTCTATTCTACCTATTGTTCTACTTATTGCCTCCTTATAAACTGAATTCTATGCTTGATGATATCATGTTCAACAACCTGGTTTCATGCCTTCTGGTTAAAGAGTTGATTAAAAATGAGATTTGTGTTCCCATGTTCTTGTTCTTGTGCTTCTATTCTACCTATTTCTACTTATTGCCTCCTTTAAACTGAATTCTATGCTGATGATATCATGTTCACCAACCTGGTTTCATGCCTTCCTGGTTAAAGAGTTGATAAAAATGAGATTTGTGTTTCCATGTACGCTCTTGCTTCTATTTACCTATTGTTCTATTATTGCCTCATATAAAAATGAATTCTATGCTGATGATATCATGTTCACCAACCTGGTTTCATTCCTTCCTGGTTAAAGAGTTGATTAAAAATGAGATTTGGAGTTTCCATGTACTTGTTCTTTGCTTCTATTCTACCTATTGTTCTATTAACTGCTACCTCCTTATAAACTGAAATTTATG
>CM024760.1:50909308-51307229 GCA_014218235.1 Colocasia esculenta | reverse complement strand
GGGTTGCCATCCCACCCTCTCCGTCACTGGTTGGTTGGGGACGATGCCTTCGATGTCATCTCAAGCAGGCAGGGGTCTGGCCGCCGCCGACCCCCCCCCCCCCCCCCCCCTCCATGGCGTGGCGGCGACCCCTTCCCCTTGCGGTTAGGGTTTCATAGATGGTTTGGAGAATTTGGAGAAGAAGATGGTTTTTTAACATTTTTATCCCCAAAGTTTTGATATTTGCACTTAAACCCATTGTATTAAGTTATGGATCAATTTCTTATTGGATCTGGTCTTGGGGGGCATTAACATCTGGATATCAGATAATGGGTACAAATTCGGACATTGAATTTATTACTAAACCATTTAGGATCCATATCTGGATACCATTAAGAATCTGAATCTATGTTAATATAATATCCATTTAGTATCCTATGTTAGTGTATCCTTTAAGCATTTAAACTATTTATTTTAAGTTCTTTATTGTGATTTTTTTATCCTTTAAGATTCATTAATAGGCATGCTGGGTCCATTAAGTATAGGACTAAAGGCCTATCACTTTCGGGCCAAATTTGGGCCCATTGATGACTTTTAAAGGATTTAATGTCTTATTTATAAACAATTTGGATACATAAGCAATTCAAGAGATATGTTTGCAATTCAGTGGTCTTCTCAACAAGCAAAAATGGATATTTGTATAATAACATATTTAAAACTTTATTTAGTATCTATAATACTTGACTTTTAGATTGAATAAAGCTTGTTTATGAACTGATAATTGTTGCATGAATCATTAGAGATAATTTTTGAGTTTTGACCTCATTATAGATTTATTTATGCATGATTATCTCTAATTTCATATTGCAATAGTTGTTATATATATGTCCTTTTGCTCATGTTAAGTGTTACATTGATGCTATTATGAGTTTTTATGAGAATTTTTTATTTCTAAATGGTTAGGTGGATCACCAAAGTGTCACTAATAATAAAGAATGATAAAATTTTAGCTCTCACTTGGCGCTATCTTTACCCTTACCCGTACTTTTATCCCTTTTTTGACTTGGATGAACTCTCCATTGAATATTCCTTCTGTCGGATTAGGGATTCCTTGACCAATCTCTCCGTAAGTCTCCTCTGACCATGGTTGGGTTGCTATCATTTTAATTGGAGGGGAGGATAGTTTGCATTCAAAATGTGTAAGTAGATCACCAAAGTGGACTTATGCATGGAGAATAATGAAGTATTCTCATTAAGAAATTAAAATGATATCAAATTTTGTGTTCTTGGCTTGAAGTGAAATTTAACTCCCAAAGGAGTGTTTTACTTGCATGTCATGAACAAGATAGAATAAAATTTGTGTGCATAGTGACTATTGAGAGTTTGTACCCAAAAGTACTCTCTCTTTACATCAAAGTGTATATAAGTTTTAGTTCTATCACTTAAGTAATTTTCTTAGGGATTTTGCCCACTAGCATATTATAATTACCACCCAAAAGAGGAATTATAATGATGCAATAGGACAACCTGTTAACTATCTCATAACTTGCTGCTATTATTCAGTCATCACTTATATGTGAGCATTTGGTTATTTTCAAGTTCTCCTCTATTGTTTGCCCCTTTCACTGGTCAAGTACCATAACTTAGTGGAACAAATTTTACTGAATGAAAACAATGTGTCATGTTTGCATTAGGGTGCATGGACTTAGATTTAGCATTGCGTGAGGATAAGTCTGCTGCAATTACATTTGAAAGCACTCGAAAACAGAAGACTCATTTTGAAAAATGGGAAAGATCCAACCGCTTATGCTTTTTGTTTCTTCAGGGACATGTGGGGTAAAACATTAAGGGATCTATCCCAGAGAAGACCATAGCCAATAAATTTCTTAAGGCAATTGAGGAACAATTTGTTAGTTCAGATAAAACTAAGATTAGCACTCTGATGGCTAAGCTTTCCTCAATGAAATACACTAGCGGTGGTAGCATTAGGGAACATATTATGATGACAAGAGATATTGCATCACAACTTAATACCATGGAGGTTATCACTTTAAATACTTTTAGCTGGTCCATTTTATCTTAAACTATCTGCCAAATGAATATAAGGCATTTAAGATCTCCTATAACACACATCAAGTAAAGTGGTCTGTCAATGAATTGATGATCATGTGTGTTCAAGAGGAGGAGAGATTAAGAGAAGAGAGGAATAATACAATTATGTTTACTTTTTATAAATCTACTGGATTAGGAAAGAAGAAGGGTGTCTAAAAGAAGGGCAAGAAGAAGAACAAATCAAAAAGCAAAAATGACAAGTGTAACGACCCGACCTCAGGGACCCTTGCCAAGGACCCCAAAGTTCACACCGCCACCCATGGATCCGAAGATCCGGAAGGGTTAGAAGAAATAGTCTAGTGAGATAGGTACTGAATTTGAATAATTATAACAAGATATGTAGTTGTACTATGTATCCCAAGTAAAAGCACAGGTACAAGAAGAAAGGTGCAGTCTTTAAGGGGCATACCCCGAGAACTTGCAAAGCACAACTCTCAACTCACTCAGGTACAACAGCTCACAACGCTTGCTCTCACTGCTGCTGACAGCACACGATGCCACAACCGTCTCCGCAAACCGTCCGACCTCGAGCTCTCGTGACGATGAGCCCCTAGCTAAAGGGAGTAGGGGAGTGAGCCTCGCGAACAAGGCCCAATAGGGATTACCATGTTGCCCAGATAGCAAGCCCAGGTGGGGGGTGAACGGATTGCTAAAAATTCTTTTAGAATAATACCTGTAAATAAAATGCTTGACAGAAAAACACTAAGTTCGACAATTAGAGTTAGTGTAGAATAAAGACAAACAAGCAAGCACACAGACAACATGAAATTTTATTCTGGTCCAGTCCCTAAACAGCAACTTGGGATTTCACTAAACAAGGGAACTATCCCCCTTAAGGACTCTTACACATCCAGTAGCAGCTGGCCTTCTCTTCTCTACTAGAAGAGGAATCACACCACATGATGCAACATGTCTTCTCTTCACACCCGAAGAGGAAAGATTACAGAAAAATGAGTTGAAAGAGAAAGGCCCCAAGACCAAGCTTATAGACAATGCTTGATCTGAGGCGAAGTCTGAGAGACACAAAATTATCTCAAATGTACTCTCTCTTTCAGATCTACGCAAGCTCTCAAAGGCAATGTAATGTTCTCACAGAGAGCTAAGAGCTAAGGAAAGTTGGAGTGGACTAGCTGTCTCTAGTTGTTCTTCAGGTAGCTAGGATGTTCAAGCTTCTCAAAGGTTGAAAAAAGTTGTATATGCTTGGAGTCACCAGTCTTTTTTTATCTTCTTTGAAATAATTTTACCGTTGTAGTATCCGTTGAAATATCCATTGTCGCACAACTTCATGCACGTTAGAAAGTCTGGTCTGAAGCAAAGAGCAAGTAAGCCTGCAGCCATAAATGCTTGGATTGTCACACACACCTTCAAGGAAAGATTGTCTGAATCTTCTATCCTCTTGTCAGGTTGACAGGTCCATCTTTGACATGTGTTTCTACCAAAATTCTGCACACAATAAATGCGGACACATAGACAACTTCTCTTTGTCTAAACTGTCAGTCAACATTAGTACTCGTGCTATATGAAGATACACCAAAAAGGAAATGTTATTCTGTCATCATATAAGGCAATACTTTATGTGACAAGTGAGGTAAGCAAGGATATATCGTGCGGAAATATTGTACCATCACAATAAATGTTCAAGATAATAGGATACAGTATGATGTGCGGGAAGGCCTTTTTGAAATCCACAGAGATTTGAAAAATACATTTGAATATCATGAAGGATAAATATTTTCAAGATTAACTGAGAAGATAATGATAGTATTTGTCAACTTATTTAAACCATAATCATTGTGAAGAGAGTTAATATATTCATGAAATCGATGTCATAAACATAATCCATGTATAAATGAAATCTATGTTGAAATAAAGTTGATGTGACCATAATCCATGTATAAATATAGTGAAATCGTTGTTCTGTACAAAATTGTTGTATGACTGAAATCGATGTACAGATGAAATTGTTGTTTCAATGAAATCGTTAATGAAATCGTTGTTTTGACGATAAAATCGTTGTTTAAGTGAAATCGATAATGAAATCGATGTAGCACCGAAATCGATGTTTAAGTGATATGAAATCGATGTAGCACCGAAATCGATGTTTAAGTGATATGAAATCGATGTATCAACGAAATCGATGTTTAAGTGATATGAAATCGTTGTAGTGATCAAATCGTTGTTCTATCAAGGAAGTCGATGTGTACTTAGAAAAAACATACAAATAACAGTGAGTGTAGATAACTTACTGATTTAAATTTACTTGATGCCTTTTAATAAACTTCACCAAAAATATTTGTAACTTGTCTAGTTTTCAGTGGTTTTGTTAATAACTAAAAATACATATAATAAATAAAATTATATGGAGGTGGACTGATCATTAGTCTCCCCTTTTTGGTGATGATAAAACATAAAGATATGCTAGCGTAAAAGTGCTGATATAAATTTGCTGGAAAATTTTAAAGTATGTATTTCAGAATATTTTCTCCCCCTTTTTGTCATTAAGCAAAAAGAGCCACAAGGAGCCAAAGAAAGAAGAGAAGAGATTAAGATAAATGGGAGCCAAAACAGCAGATTCGATTACTTAATGGGGGTCAGAAATATAGAAGGCAGGAGACAGAAGTGAGGCATGGCGAGAAATGATTGGCCAAGCCTGGATTTCCTGCTCTTCAATGTAATGCTTAAAGGCACCCCAACTGATGTTGTAAGAAGGCCCCATATCTGGAAGAAGTCTCTTGATGTAGAGCTGTCTCTGAGCTTCAATAAAGTTGGCATACTCATCTTTACCAAGAGATGACCAGTATAAGCTAGCAGTCCCAAAACTGGCATGCTGAAGAAATCTATCAATGGATAGAGGGTAGTAAATCTTGTGCTGCAACAGATCCCTCTTCAAGAGTACATAGATTTTGTACCTCTTAACCCAAATAGCAAGAGGGTCCTGAACCAAGTTAATGGAGTTGAGATCCAAGAATTGTTCAGAAGATAGAGTGGGTTGGTTGGATTTGAACAGGGAGATATTCAGATTGTCCAATTGCTTAGCAGCTTGGGGATAGTTCTTCTCCCAGTCAGAGGGGAAATGTCTTTCAACCTCAGACAAAAGAGGAGCTAAGACATCTGACTTGATAAAACCCCTGTGATATTCTCTGAACAAAAATCTGTGGAAAGCAAGAGGAGCTCCCTGCTGAACAGTTATTCTGGCCATGACTCTAGCAAATCTTTCAAAGATACTAGGACCCACAGCAAAGTCCATGAGCAATGAATGTAGCTTAGGGAGAAAAACAATGTCTGGCATCTTCAGAGTAGTAAAATCCACTTGAAGAGAAGTATTGACAGGATTTTTAGTTCTGAACTGAGCAATGGCTGCCCTGAATTGACCAAGTTGAACTTCGAGAAGTTTATTGACAAAACGATAATCATTGAACATTTTGAAGTTCTGGATTAACTTGATTTCTGTGGTGGATGACAAACCACTCAGTCAGTGTAAGAGGGTGGTCTGAGGGTGGGAACCTGTCAGATCTGGCAAGCACAAACTTTTTGTAGAGAGCGTTGTTACCCCGAGCCCACTAGTCTTCAGTCTTAGACTCAGCTGAGGAGAAGATTTTAGACTGATCAGATTTGGATAAGGAAGAGATAGGAAGAATAATATTGAGATGTTATGTGAGATTGAGGTGAGGGAGGCCAAAAAGTGCAGCAAAGGTGCATTTTTGTAAGTATTCACAATAGAGAAGTCTCCTATTTACAACAGAAAGAGAGAATTAAAGAGGAGGGAATCGAGGTTCAGAGGAGAGAGCAAGTTCCTTAAAAACTTTTCCTCTTCTTGGAGGCAGGATGGAGAGAGTCTGTCCTGTGAACATGAGATGAAACAGAAAGGACTGAGCGAAGAATTGCTTCTTCAAACTCATCTTTAATGTCCTGAATGACATGGCCTTGAACACTAGCACCCTCCAGAATAATAGTAATGAAGGATGGTGGAGTGGGTGGATGAAGAGAGGTGAAAGAAGTAGAAGGGGGTGGTGCAGATGGTCCAGCATATGAGGGACCAGCAGAGGATGATGCTGGAGGTTCTTCAAATATTGGAGGAGGAATGACAGTAGAAGAAATAGGTGAAGAAGAGGAGGTAGCAGAAAAAAATGTAGGAGAAGAGATATGTTTTAGAAGTGGTTTCTTGGAGGGTTCAGGTGCAGGTGGGGCAGTGAAGGAAGTAGGTGGAGAAGAAGGGACTGGAGTCTGAAGATTAGAAGGGACAGAAGGCTCTGGGGGCACAGCAACAACTTCTATAGATGCTTGAGACCCGGTTGGCTCTGCCACTGACTCCACTGGCCCTGATGGCCCAGACTCTACAACTGATGGCCCTGATGGCCTGACTTCCTCTTCAGAAGGCCCTGGTGGCCCAACTTCCTTTACAGGCTCTGAAGGCCTAGATTCCTCAACAGATGGCCCTCGTGGCCCAGCAACTGGTTCTTCTGGTACAGACGGCCTGTGCTAACTACTGGTACAGGTTGAGTGGGAGCAGGAGGGGCAGGAACAGATAATTGCACCCTCATAAAATCTGAAAGATCTGACACTAGCTACTTCAAGCTACCCAACTCACTTCTCATCTCGTGGAGCTTAGTTTTAACTACTCCAATCTCCTTGGCTTCAGTGCTTTGACTAAGAAAGATGGATGTTACTTCGGATTGCAAAGAGCACAAAATCTCCCCATGTGCATTCAGTCTATCATTGACTGGCTTCATGTGCACAAGAATCTTCTTCTTCTTGGATCTATGGTGTGCCTTCCTGGTGAGTAGAGGAATTCCTGGGGCAACACCCTTACTCTTTCCACCAGAGCTAATAGTGTGTTCAACATCCTCATCTGAGGTGTCTTCAACAATACTTTCCTGGAACTGGTCTGCAAGAGCACTAGCAGTAGGCTCCCCCTAAATTTCTGCCCCCCCTGAGCTGGAGCATCTTCCATCTGAATGTCTTCAGTGTGGCCTAGTTCCACAACTTCCGGAATGACTTTTGCCAAACTATCTTCCATACTAACATCTGCAGCAGGAACACTAGGGATGACTTCTATGTGAGTATCTTCCTGCTCCCCCTCAGTGTGAGCAACAGTCTCTAAAGCAGTAGATTCTTCAATAGCAGGTGCAGGGACTGTAGAGGTGATCACAACTTCACATGATTGCCTAACGGGCTCAATGTGCGTAGGTGCTATATCCTCAATCCTCCTTATAGATGCAAGAGGTTCTTCAATCCTGACATCTGCCTCTACATCTTCCTCTTGGACTAGTGGTATTTTAGGAACTTCACCAATGATGGCCTCTCCTTCTGCCACCGAAGTCTTTGTCCAAACATTTCCCACAGGAGAAAAACCACTCTTCTTCAAGTTTTTGGACCGAATAGGCTGACCCATCTTTTCCATCAATTCTCCCTTCAGATCAATTTCATAATGATTGAAATTCTGGTAAGCAACTAGGCATATGGTAGGGATACTGCCAACTTATTCTTCTTATCCCAAATCATTTCTGCAGCAGACTTCATCTTCTCTATTATAACCTAAGCCATGTTGATATCTTGATTTTGGATGGCCCAGAACATCATATCAGCATCTCCCTTTGGGCAAGTTGAAAAAGTAGCACTCCTCGGTACCAAAATCTGACAGACTATAAAATGCAATATTCTGTTAAAAGCATTGAACTGGTTGATATCGATCTTCCCATCCTTCAGTTTGTACTCTATTCCAATGATCCCTAGCCCCTTGGCATGAATGTCCACAGAGTCCACCAAACTGTGTCCGACTGTAGAAACTCCAAATAGTCTTTCCAAAAGATCATTAGTGATGTGAATAGGTGTACCTTTGACTATGGAAGAGAGAGACCCATCTTCTTCTATTTTCAGGCAAGTGTAGAAAGCTTTCGCAAGGTCTGGATAACTCAGTTCAGAGATAGTACACATCTTTGTCCACTTCATCCTCTGAATAGCTTCGACTATGCTGTGCATACCATACTTCTCTAGGTCTTCTAGATCCACTGCCTTGTTTCCACATAGCTTGATCCTTACAGCAGCAAATCGTTTCTGTTGCTCTGCCATGAGGAAGACGACGCTGTAACCACCCACGCTGCCGAAACTCCCAGAAGCGGCCATGGAATCGAGCAAGGAAGGATTCTAGAGGATCGTGGGAAAGAGAGGAACAAGATCCCTCAAGAAATTTGAGCGGGAATAGAGAGATCCTTCGAAAGCACACATAGGGGATTTTGGAGTCGATGACGATTTTCACAGGCAAGCAAGTCGAAAGAGATAAGAGAGAGAGGAAATCGATGAGGCAAGGATTTCGGGCGTAACGGCAAGACATAAAGTAGCTTTTTGAAACGCCAGAGCAATAAAAGCGAATAACGACAAAAGAGGAGAGGATAATGCAAACAATAAAGAATTAATCTGAAATGCCATAGCAATTTATGGCGCAAGCAATAAAGAATTTACTTAAATCCAACGGGAGGATAAGTATTATTCTGAAATTTATTATTTCAGTTACGTACAGACATATCTGTTACAAATTACACATGCCTAATTCCCTTCTAAGAGACGTAAATCTCTCTTCAGGTAAGGCTTTTGTAAAGATATCTGCTAACTCATTTAAAGTATCTATGAAAGAAATATTAATACTACCATTAGCTATATGATCTCTAATAAAATGATATCTGATCTCTATATGTTTCATCCTGGAGTGCTGCAATGGATTTTTTGTGAGATTTATTTCACTTGTGTTGTCGCACAGCAGCGGAATGGTCTTGATGTGCAACCCATAGTCCTCAAGCTGTTGTTTTATCCATAAGAGTTGAGTGTAACAGCTCCCAGCAACTACATATTCAGCTTCAGCTGTTGATAGTGATACTGAATTTTGCTTCTTTGAAGACTATGAAATCAAGCATCCTGCAAGAAATTGACAACCACCAATGGTGCTTTTTCTATCTACTTTGCATCCAGCATAGTCAGCAACAGAATATCTAATTAAACTAGTTTCACAAGAGTTAGGATACCATAGTCCTAGGTTATGAGTTTTGGCTAAATATCTAAAAATCCTTTTAACATATATTAAATGAGATTCCTTAGGATCAGACTGATATCTTGCACACATGCATACACTAAATAAGATATCCGGTCTACTAGCTATCAAGTAAAACAATGATCCTATCATACCTCTATAGAGTTTTTGATCAACTTTCTTACCTTCTTTATCACTGTCTAACCTGGTGGATGTGCTCATTAGAGTGGACAGTGGTTTAGCATTATCAAATCTGAATTTCTTTAATAATTCCTTGGTGTATTTTGCTTGACAAATGTGTGTACCTTCTTTGCTTTGCTTGATTTTTAGTCAAAAGAAATAGTTGAGCTCTCCCATCATACTCATCTCAAATTCTCCCTACACGAGCTTCTCAAAATACTTGCACAGGGATTCATCAGTATATTCGAATATAATATCATCTACATAAATTTGCACAAGTAATATATTTTTAACTTTTGATTTAATAAACAGTGTGCTATCTACCTGTCCTCTAATAAAACTATGATTTAGTAAGAATGAACTAAGTCTTTCATACCATGCTCTAGGTGCTTTTTTTAACCCATATAATGCTTTATGTAGTTTGAAAACATGATTTGGGAAATCTAAATCATCAAAACCAGGAGGCTGTTCTACATAGACTTCCTCCTTTATAAAACCATTCAAAAATGTAGACTTAACATCCATTTGAAAAAATTTTAAATCTAATGCAGATGCATATGCAAGTAATATTCGAATAGCCTCTAGTCTAGCCACTGGTGCATAGGTCTCATCAAAATCTATGCCTTCCTCTTGGGAATAGCCTTGAGCAACTAGTCTAGCCTTGTTTCTTGTGATAACACCAGCGTCATCCAATTTGTTTCTGAACACCCATTTGGTGCCAATCACATGATGATCTGATGGTCCCAGAACAAGGGACCAAACTTGATTTCTCCTGAACTGATTAAGTTCATCTTGCATGGGTAGAATCCAAAATTCATCAGACAATGCTTCATTGACTGTCTTCGGCTCTATTTAAGATACAAATGCTAAATAATCACAAGGAATTATATTACCTCTTGTTCTTACCCCAACTGATGGATCTCCAATGATGTTATCAATAGGGTGATCCTTTTTGTACCTCCATTCCTTCAGAAGATCATCATGGATAATATCCTTCTGTTGTAGTTCTTCCAGGGGTGGATCTTCACCATCCTTGATGGTAGATTCTTTCAGCTTCTGGGTAAGATTATCTGTGACTTCATCATCACTTTCAGATTCCTTCCTCAAGGAAGGGTTAGATTCATAAAAAAAAAATATGAACAGTTTGTTCAATCAATAAAGTTCTTTTATTAAAAACTCTATAGCCTTTGGGTTTAGAAGTGTACCCCATAAAGATCCCTTCATCAAATTTGGGATCCAGCTTACCTATGTCTCTCTTACCATTGTTGTGAATGATGCATGGACATCCAAACGTTCTGAGATGGCCAATCTTGGGCTTCCTTTGCTTGTACAGCTCATATGCAGTCTTCTTCAGGATTGGCCTGATCATGACTCTATTTATGATATAACATGTTGTATTTATAGCTTCTGCTCAGAAGTATTGTAACACCCCCAAAATTATATTTATTAGAAAAATGTGAATATTTTGATTGTTAAACATAATTACTTTCATGAGAAATAATTAACTTTAATTTAGGAATAATTTGTACTAGCAAATGTTATTTCAGTGTCGTACTCTGAGGTGCACACTCCGATAGGGCGATACCGAAATTTTGTAACAAAATTGAAATTTGAAAACACCATAATTTTTAGAAAAATATGCTGATATCAGAAATGTAAATATTTGAAATTATTGATGTGCAGATTTTGAGATTAAGCCGACGCAACTATTTTCCGGGTAATTTTTGCTGGGTAAAAAATAAATTCTAAAAATTAAACTAAAATCACCATAATTTGTAAAACCTTTTCATTAGCTTATGATTGAAATTTTAACTTGATTGAAAACCATTAGGATATCTAATGTGGGGTTAAATGGGCCAGCTGAATTATTGCCCATTTATGGTAATCATTTTTGGGATTTTTTTCTTGCTTACGTGAGTGGGCTACGTAAGCCCATAACCCGTGAGTTAACCACCTACACGTTTCACCATAGGTGTAACCATGAGAAAACTTGCATGTTAAACGTGTCCTTAGGTGAGTTAATGAGGTTTTTACCTCCATACCTATACAACCTACGTGCCGTGCATACATGTAAGCTGGAGGGTTATAAAACCTCTCCTTCAAACCTTCGTGGGAGTTTTCCTACTCCTGTTCTTGCTGCTCCTATTCTTGCTGCTCCTGTTCTTGCTGCTCCTGCTGTTGCTGTGCTTGCCAGCCTCTTGTAGTTGGTGAGTTGTTGCTGGAGCTGTCGTTGTTGCTGTTGAAGCTGCTGCTTCTACTGCTCCTGTTGTAGGTGCTATAAGCTATAGCTACTATTGGACTGCTATGGTTGCAACCTTGTCATCTCCTTCCTCCTGCTAGTTGTGAGTTTCTTTGTTAAGGGGAAGTGAAGGTCTTCACCTTCTCAAATCAGGTAGGATTCTCTCTTCTTTTCTCATCCTTGCCTCCTAACTTTGCTAAAGAGTTCATGACCACATACATACTTGCCTTTAATCTTGTAGACCATCTTTAGAACTATGTGTTCATCTCTTGTAAACATGTTTTAGCATATGCTTGTAGAAGTCTTCCTATTGGATGCAAGCAAGTGTTGTTTAGTTGAGTTATATTTCCAGTACTTTGTTTTCTAAATTCTTGGCCGCTCATGTGTAGGATTCATTTTCTCCTTTCTCATTATTGTCCTCTAAACGTGCTAAAGAGCCTCCTGTTTAGGTGTTTGAACCCTTAAACACTTGCTTTAGCTCCATAAACATCTTTAGAACTGTGTGTTTATCTTCTGTAAACTTGTTCTAACATGTGTAATTGTAGAAGTCTTCCTATTGAATGCAAGTATCCATTGTTTAGATGAGTTGTTCATCCACTATTTTGTTTTCCTAAGTCTCTAGCCACCTATGTGTAGGTTGTGTTTTCCTCATACTTAAATCTTGTCTTTCATGTAAAATAGTAGCTGGAGCTGTAAACAAGTTCTTCTAGTTGTTGTTGTTCATGTTTGGATCCATAGGTCCCATTGATAAGGTCCTTAGAGTGTTTGCAAATCCATTTTTAGAAGTTGACCTGGTGGCTGTCGACAGATGGGGATCACCTGTCGACAGACCCCAAGCTTCCAAAACCCAAATCTTCAGAAAAGACCAACAGCTGTCGACAGATAACACTTACCTGTCGACAGATGGACTGGCTTATCGACAACCAATCCTGGCCTGGCGACAGGTACTATTCAGAATCCAAAAAATGGTTCTGGAAACCTGCACCTGTCGACAGCCACCTCCTAGCTGTCGACATACACTATCTGGTTCAGTTTTCTAGCACTTTTTCTTGCTCAACCTTTTGTTGATACATAATGCTATTAGCCTAGCAAGTTGTCTCCCTCATGCTCTTAGGTTTTACCACTATATCCTTATGAAAGATCATCTAATTGTTTTCCATATCCTACTTTAATTTATCCTTGAAATCTCCCAAGTACAATTAATTCTTAATGGTTACAACCTTCTGTATTCATTGACCTTAATTCATACACTTTGATTAGATAAGAGTCTTGAATACCTGTGTACTTCCACTTGAATCTTCTACAAGAATGAAAATTATGATGACAATTCGTGGATCTTCACTTTCCTGGATTCCAATTACTTTATCACTATGAGAGATCATTTATTTGTCTTCCATATCTTACCTTGGATTATTCTTAAACTCTCCAAGTATAAGTGATTCTTATGTGATTTCAACCTTCTAAAATTATTGGTTTTGGACCATAAACATTTATTACATGTGAGATCTTGAATACTTGTGTACCACACGTGAATGTTTACCAGAAATGAATTATGTTGACAATTATTGGGTCCTTGGACTCAAACGAGATATATGCCTGTGCAAATAGGGCTGGTCCAGTCTTGGGAGGAGCACCCAAATTCGTTTACAGGTCGTACGGAACGATAAAGGATATGTGGATGTTTGGCACTGCATCAATACAAGCTTGATTAGTCATCATGATATTATATCATGAGTTGGATATGTATTTGAACCAGAACATGAATTGTTGTCCTGAATTCTTGACCGTGCAATCTTGTTCAGTATTCCTGCTCTACAATTGTTATATATTGATATGGTCATCCAATCATCTTTAATATTCAACAGTACTACCAGTTAAGTTCATTGTTTATCATAGTCCTTTGATTAGAAGTTTGAATCCTACTGGGCTAGTTAGCTCACCGAATCTTACTTTTTTAGGTAATCTACAGTTCTAGAAGGCGGAACATCGAGATTTGTGTGGAGAGACCAACCTTGGCGGCATTTTACTTTTGAGATTGTAAATCGGGAATCATGTAACACCTATCGAATGACAAATAATAAATTTTATTTAGTGAAGCCTCCGAGCAATTTTCTGCTCAATTAGTTCAAATTTTATTCTTGATTTCTTATTCGTTCACGTTCCGTCATTTATAAATATATTAAATGTCGAGACGTGACAGAATGATATCAGAGCATCGGTTGAGGATCCAAATACTTTAGAGTTATTGGTCTTCAACATCCTGTAGTGACCTGTGAGGATGGGTAGAAAGCCTGAGATTAAGCCAGATAAGTAATGTTGGATATAGATTGTGTTGTATATGAAATGAATATCTAGAGATAGGTGAATAGATATTGATCAATTAGAATTTAAAATGGTCAAGACTATGATCAAATCAGATGGAATAGTGTAGTTGGTGCACTTTAAACCATACGATAGAAGCAAAATTTTAAGGCAGTTCGACTCTTGTGTGGAGACCTACATCCACCCCTCACTAAACCAAGTGAGGCTTCTCTAATAACTCAAATATGTGAAACACTCTACACTAGAATTTGGCTCTGGTCAGATAACTCCTTAAATTCCCAACTGCATCGCCTTCAGGCTTGAGATCATCAAATTCCTCATGTAACTGTAAAACAAGGATCAATTGTCTCTGAATAGAGTTAAATTCCAAAGCTTTGCTTCAACTGATCAGCAGCATGGTGTGTCAACACACACAAACAATTTGACTTGGATCAGTAAGAAAAGTTTCAGTAGAGTCAACTCCATGCTTTCTAGAGTTGGCCTCATTCAAGTGATTGCAGTTTTGAATAACTGTCCATCCTGTAGAGTTGATCTTGTAGCATCTTAGTGTCAACCTCACATATTGATTAATGTCAACCTGACCTTCATGTAGTGTCAACCTAAGGTGATACTTTGAACTTCTGCACTATAGGAAATCCATCAAGCATCGACCTATCCTTTGAATAGAGTTGACTCATATGCAGCACCAAACTTCAGTAGCCCATTCAGTATTACTTGTGTGTCGATCTATGAAGTAATCAGGGCCAACACACTTAAAAGAGCCTTTGACTTTATGAATTTTCTTATGATACAAAATACTTATGTTAGATATTTATTACATTCTGCTTGACTTATAACATCATCAAAACCAGGGACACAAGATAAATCATCTGTCATATTTTAAAATCCTATAAGGAAAAGACATCATTCAATCACGAAGGTTAATGTATCAAGTAACTAGATACACACAGTAACAGTCGTATTAATAGTATGAATTAGGAAAGTTGGGTTTTAAATTACATGATCGATTAACTAAACTTAAATTTGTTTGCACAGCCTAGCGTGATGGGAGAAGAAACACATTGGAGAGAGGTTCAATATGAAATGAACAACCTTGCTTAGTCCTTGGAGCGGGTAGTTCCAGTTGGTAATCAAGGGAAAATGAAACTGCATAAAAATATTATAAGTACGAACCCCCAAGAAACAATGAGTATTACAATATCTATACAGAAGAGAACAGTTCCTTCCAATAATAGAGAAACAACTGGCAAAAGGATAGTGAAGCGAAACAAGAAGAGCAAAAAGATCAAGAAGGCTAATAAGCAAGGGAATGTCAAGGCACAATCTAAGGAAGCTTGTGCATATTATCACAAACTGGGTCATGTCAAAGAAGACTGTTGGCAGAGGCAAGGAGCATGTTTGAGGTGCGGAAGTCTGAAGCATCGGATCTCCAAATGTCCATACCATCTCAGAACAAAGACAAGAGTTCAGGAAGACTTTAAGCCATAAGGAGAATTGACTGAGGCCATTAGAAGTAATTTTTATGTATAAGTCAGTAGGACTAAAGTATAGTGAGAGATGCTTGAGTTTAGTTGGCTTGGTAAGTTTTGCCAATCCAAGTAATTTTGTAAGGCTGAGTACTAGAAACCTTATGTGATAAATAAAATCTTTATTGTCTATTATCATATTTTCAATACTCGTCATTTTTGTCATGCTTTATTACCTTTCTAAGGGAACATGTATTCATATAATTCTCTGAGGATTAAGGTTATTCCTTAGTGGGGGAGACTTGTTGGATCGAAATGGCTAACAAACAGTCCCAGAGGGGGGGGGGGGTGAATAGGACTTTTTACCTTTTAAAACTTTCTTCTGAAAAACACAACACTAGATGAATATGTTAGTACTTAGTGTGGTGTGTGTGATTCAAGTGTAAACTAGGCGGAAACAATCACACAAAGAAATGCACAAGGATTTTATCCTGGTTCGGCCCTTCCCACATGGAAGTCCTACATCCAGTCCTCAAGTCAACCACTTGAGATTTCCACTAATCTGCCAAGAATTTGGCCTTCTCTCACCCTTGAGAGGAATTACACACCCACTTGCTCCCAAGCAAGTCTTCCCTAAACAGGGGTACAAAGACTGCCTCTCTCAAGGCCTTCCCTTCTCAGGAGGGGCAAATGTAGAAACTAACTTCTGCAGAAAAATTACAAACAGTAGTGGAGATTAAAACACTTGTGTGTTTGCCTCAAGTCTGAGCACAAACACACACTGACTTCAGAAGGATAAAAAGATCAGAAGATGAAAACTGAATCCTATCTGAAGTAATAAGGGTGGACTTGAAGAATAATGACAATTATAGTTGCCACCCAACATAGTTTCTCAAAAGAGAATTCTAACAGAAAGAAGCTCTCAGATTGGCTAGCAGGAAAGCTTGAGAAAGAGCTTGAAAGATTTGAATGATGCTTTTCTCAAGAGATGTAGGCTTGTATTCGATTCTTCATGCATGCAAACTTTCCTTTCCTTTTGAGCTCCTTTTATAGACTTCAAAATCTAGCCGTTTGAGAAGATAGCTGTTGGAGCTTGGTGACCGTTTGCAATTTGGCCGTTCAAAGAGAATTTCTGGGATCCTTTGGATCTTGAAGAATTTGTCCAGTAGGTCTTCAAAATTGCATTTTCCCAAGGTCTTCAGTTTGTCCATAGCTAGAAGATAAGCTCTTGCCGAACATAGCTGAGAGAGAGAGACATGCTTAAACACATGCTCAATTAATGCCTGCTGAAAGGACAAGACAAAGGAGAAACGCATCTCCATACCCTTGTGGTAGGTGAGTCAGTGAGTACAGCACAGAATATGGAACCTAGTATCCCACAAGCTTTTCAATAAATAAATAAAGCAGATAGACAAAAAAGTAAAGCATGGGTCTGTCAGTGGTAGGTGAGATGGTCAGATGCCATGCGTCTGAGATTTACATAAATGCTTTGTGTCTTGTGAATGCTAAAGTAAAGCAAGAGCATCAAGACTAAAAGATTTCAAAAAGACATTTCAGAAACATGTTTTGCACAGGATGAATGTTTTAAGAATGACAAGTCATATCCTGTCAGAGAGATATTAAGGAATAATATTTTGAGGCTTCAGTAAGAAATTCATATAACAACCTTTTTATAACCAAATTAAACTCAGGATATATCAGAATCAGGATAGACTTGATGAGATATATATATATATATATATATATATATATATATATATATATATATATCTTTGAAGATACATAACTGATAGTGAAAAGGTATACAAGTACCTCTGTCAGTGTAGTTGAATGTATAGAAACAGATGATTCGACTGAGGAAATAAGAATGATTCGATTCTAAAAAAAATCAAGTGATTCGACTTTAGGGAAGAATAAGGTAATTCGATTATAGCAGTTGAATACAAAGATTCGGCTGTGTGAGTCGGAGATATCAATCGAATGCAGAGTAAAGACATTCGACTGTATGAGTCAAAGTTATCAATCGAATAGAGTAAAGACATTCAGCTGTATGAGTCAAAGTTATCAATCGAATGCAGAGTAAAGACATTCGGCTGTATGAGTCAAAGTTATCAATCGAATGTAGAGTAAAGATGTGGACTTAAGAAAAATTTGGATGATATATGGCTGCGATTCTAAAGGAGTCGGATTTAGCAGTTGAATATAGCAGTCGGATGCAGTAGGCTATAGGAGAGGTTTGTGGCCTTAGAAATTTTTGAGTGTTCATGAGTTTTTTTTTGTATGCAATTTTTGTGATATATTTGGTATAATATATATATTTAAAGATTTGTCATAGCAAAAATAATATTCATAGAAATTTATAAAACTCTTTAATTTTCTTAGGGATAGTTGCTCAACAAGACTTTAAGTATGATATGCTATTAACAAGGATCTACTAAACACTTAATATACTATTTCCAGAAATAAAGAACATAGTAGAGGATGTATCAAATTGAATCCATGATCACAACGTGACTCTTTAATATCTAAAAATGCTAATATTCAGATCCCCATCAACAGACGATGTCATGATAACAAATTATATAGAGAATGTATACATCATATGACATAATAATCATGACAAGATTGTTAAGATTAATTTGAACTAAATGAAATTTAAAAGACTAAAAACTTAATCCTTATGATCCATCCAAACTAGTCATGGTGTTTGGAGGACCAAACTCTTTTCTTAGTAGGGAAGAGTTGTAATGCCCAGAAAATTATATTTATTAGAAAAATATGAATATTTTGATTGTTAAACATAATTACTTTCATGAAAAATAATCAACTTTAATTTAGGAATAATTTGTACTAGCAAATATTATTTCAGTGTCGTACTCTGAGGTGCGCGCTCCGACAGGGCGACACCGGAATTCTGTAACAAAATTGAAATCCGAAAACATCATAATTTTTAGAAAAATGTGCTGATATCAGAAATGTAAATATTTGGAATTATTGATGTGCGGATTTCGAGATTAAGCCGATGCAACTATTTTTCGAGCAATTTTTGCTGGGTGAAAAATAAATTCTAAAAATTAAACTAAAATCACCATAATTTGTAAAACCTTTTCAATAGATTATGGTCGAAATTTTAACTTGATTGAACACCATTAGGACATCTAAACGTGGGTTAAATGGGCCGGCTAAATTATTGCCCATTTACGGTAATCATTTTTGGGATTTTTTTCTTGCTTACGTGAGTGGGCTACGTAAGCCCACAACCCATGAGTTAACCACCTACACGTTTCACCATAGGTTTAACCATGGGAGAACTTGCATGTTAAATGTGTCCTTGGGTGGGTTAATGAGGTTTTTTACCTCCACACCTGTACAACCTACGTGCCGTGCATGCATGTAAGCTGGAGGGTTATAAAATCTCTCCTTCAAACCTTCATGGGAGTTTTCCTACTCCTGTTCTTGTTGCTCCTATTCTTGCTGCTCCTGTTCTTGCTGCTCCTGCTCTTGCTGCTCCTGCTGTTGCTGTGCTTGCCAGCCTCTTGTAGTTGGTGAGTTGCTGCTGGAGCTGTCGTTGTTACTGTTGAAGCTGCTGCTTCTACTGCTCCTGTTGTAGGTGTTGTAAGCTGTAGCTACTGTTGGACTGCTACGGTTGCAACCTTGTCATCTCCTTCCTCCTGCTAGTTGTGAGTTTCTTTGTTAAGGGAAGTGAAGGTCTTCACCTTCTCAAATCAGGTAGGATTCTCTCGTCTTTTCTCATCCTTGCCTCCTACCTTTTCTAAAGAGTTCATGACCACATACATACTTGCCTTTAATCTTGTAGACCATCTTTAGAACTGTGTGTTCATCTCTTGTAAACATGTTTTAGCATATGCTTGTAGAAGTCTTCCTATTGGATGCAAGCAAGTGTTGTTTAGTTGAGTTTTATTTCCAGTACTTCATTTTCTAAATTCCTAGCCTCTCATGTGTAGGATTCCTTTTCTCCTTTCTCATTCTTGTCCTCTAAACGTGCTAAAGAGCCTCCTGTTTAGGTGTTTGAACCCTTAAATACTTGCTTTGGCTCCATAAACATCTTTAGAACTGTGTGTTTATCTTCTGTAAACATATTCTAACATGTGTAATTGTAGAAGTTTTCCTATTGAATGCAAGTATCCATTGTTTAGATGAGTTGTTCATCCACTATTTCATTTTCCTAAGTCTCTAGCCACCCATTTGTAGGTTGTGTTTTCCTCATACTTAAATCTTGTCTTTCATGTAAAATAGTAGCCGGAGCTGTAAACAAGTTCTTCTAGTTGTTGTTGTTCATGTTTGGATCCATAGGTCCCATTAATAAGGTCCTTAGACTGTTTGCAAATCCATTTTTGGAAGTTGACCTGGCAGTTGTCGACAGATGGGGATCACCTGTCGACAGACCCCAAGCTTCCAGAACCCAAATCTTCAGAAAAGACTAGCAGCTGTCGACAGATAACACTTACCTCTCGATAGATGGACTGACCTGTCGATAGCCAATCCTGGCCTGTTGACTGGTACTACTCAGAATCCAGAAAATGGTTATGAAAACTTGCACCTGTCGACAGCCTCCTCCTGGTTGTCGACATACTCTGTCTGGTTCAGTTTTCCAGCACTTTCCTTGCTCAACCTTTTGTTGATACATCATGCTATTAGCCTAGCAAGTTGCCTCCCTCATGCTCTTGAGTTTTACCACTATATCCCTATGAAAGATCATCTAATTGTTTTCCATATCCTACTTTAAATTATCCTTGAAATCTCCCAAGTACAATTAATTCTTAATGGTTACAACCTTCTGTATTCATTGACCTTAATTCATACACTTTGATTAGATAAGAGTCTTGAATATCTGTGTACTTCCACTTGAATCTTCTACAAGAATGAAAATTATGATGACAATTCGTGGATCTTCACTTTCCTGGATTCCAATTACTTTATCACTATGAGAGATCATTTATTTGTCTTCCGTATCCTACCTTGGATTATTCTTAAACTCTCCAAGTATAAGTGATTCTTATGTGATTTCAACCTTATGAAATTATTGGTTTTGCACCATAAACCTTTGTTACATGTGAGATCTTGAATACTTGTGTACCACACGTGAATGTTTACCAGAAATGAATTATGATGACAATTATTGGGTCCTTGGACTCAAACGAGATATATGCCTGTGCAAATAGGGCTGGTCTAGTCCTGGGAGGAGCACTCGAATTCGTTTATTGGCCGTACGGAACGATAAAGGATCTATGGATGTTTGGCATTGCATCAATACAAGCTTGATTTGTAACGACGCTCGTTATACTGGTACGGTTACACAAACCCACATCGGTATAATGAACGCCGCTACAGTGGGACATTTACCCAACAAAATCGATAGATTGAAATGTACACAAATATAACACATAACAGCAGAAAAGAAAGAGCCAAATGTAATTTCTTATTCCATCATCCACATTCTATTCACAGTCCATATAGAGGAAAAGAAAACTAAACGTTTAATAACTGAGAGATGAAAATAAGTACATTGTCTAAACTGAATTACAACATTTTCCTTTATTACATACTATGAAAAATAAAAGGTACAATGCCGAAACTCCACAAAATCTCCTACTCCCGCTCCGAGTCACTCCTGACTATCTCCTCGGATGAAGTAGAAATCTCTGCACCTGTACGCCGAAGCAAGAGTGAGTCCAAAAGACTCGGCAAGTAACATCCACTCACATTAAATGTAACACCTCGACGCGGAATATCGGAGCGAGATTACAGTTATTAAATAGTACAGAGCGGGAAATAAAAGGCAAACCATTGCACAATTGGAATAATCATTCAATAAACTCCAACTTCATTAATATTTCATCATCTAACTATTACATCAACACATCAGAGCCAAAACTAGGGCCCCGAGTACTTTATTCAATCCAAACTATTACATAAGGACTAATGACTCACTAACTATACTAACTATTATGCCAAGACAGATGATCGGGTCACTCCTAAGCAAAATCCACGTCAGTCCCAGCCTCGTGAGTGTGGTCATCATCAAACTCGCCTGAAACACATTAAATAAAAATACAGGATGAGCGAATAACGCCCAGTAGGACTTAATATCTCATGTAAACAAGCAGGCTTTAAGTGTTTAACCTTTTATCAAGCAGGATAACTAACAGGAATGAGCAAGTACGAGAACGATCAAGTATAGTCGTGTCAGTAAGATCACAAGACAAGAATACCTTCATAGGTAACAAGTACAACAAAAGATTTGGCCATATTTCAAGTTAACAAGTAATTGCACAGCAGTGCACAAGTCACGATAGCAAGTAAATCAAGTAACATGCATTTGGTCGATCATCTTATCAACCACAAGTCAAGTATCATGTACAGGAATGTTTGTGAATTGTCTTAGATCAATCTTGCGTGTCATGCGTTTGGTGTATGCCATCACCTGACCATTAGACCCTCGTGAGTTAAAGCCTTTCGGGTGCTCCTCCTAAGGACCAGATCGGGCCCTTATAATGTTGCCTAGCATAGTCATGTTTTTATCTTAGACAATCACAAAATGGCCAATAGAGTACCAAGAATAGATGAGAGTAGTAGATGAACTAGACGAGAGTGTAGAGAGAACGTGAACAGATGAGAGGATATGGAGATTAGATGAGATAGAGACAATTCCGTAAAACATGTGAAATTCCGATAGTAACGGTTGCACAACACCAGGTCGGGTGCCAGCAGTCTGGTAGAAGTCATAACCGCCCCTTAGCCGTGCTGTGTACACGGGTCAGGTGGTCCGGTGTGAACTCAAGACAAGAAGGAAACACTAAGGCCATGGATCGTACTGATCCCTAAGGTGTAACAGGTTTTGGGGTACAACCAGCTCGTTGACTAAGGACGTGCGACAAAGCCAAAAAGACTTACGGAGGTCTTGACAAGAATTCTCTAGTCCAGTCGAGAGTATTCCGGTGGAGAGGTGGTCCAAGTCAAGAGAAAAGTGTGTAGAAAATGGGTCGATGAAACACCCGAGTAAAACGAAAACGAGTATAATTAAATCAAATAGGGAATTTAGTAATTAATTTCACTTAATTACCAGATATATTATTGAGTGAATTATCAAGGTCTTATGGCAATTAATAATGTTGTGTGTGTGTAAGTGTAAAGAAATCTTGAGGATATGACAAGTCGTGCAAATGTCATTTTAAAATAATTAAATTTATATCATTAATGCCATTTATTAACTTGCCAAGTTGGGTTAACTATATCATGGTTTAATCATGGCTAATTAGGGGTATAAAGCCCAAACAATAGGGCATATGCACAATTTTCCATTCTGGTCGGATTCATGAAAACGCGGCAGACTTACCTGTCGCGGTTCAAGTCGCGACAGGGCGGTCGTACGCGACACGGGGCCTGGCCAGTCTGGCCTGGTCCGGAGTGAATCACGACGGCTTATGCTGCTGCGTTCTTGACGCGATGCCATCGGCCGATGCGACCCCACTGATATCGCGGCAGATCGCGCCGTCGCGATAACAGGTGGGATTGCTTTTTTTTTTTTCCTTTTTCCCAGGGCGAGTCCTCTACGATATAGGGATGTTCTAAATTCTATATAAAATAGTACGGTGATCCAAAAAGTACAAAACTAGTTTTAAACGAAAGTATACATGTATATCTATCAACATGCATGATTAATTTGAAAATAGACAAGGTTTAGATATGCACTGATCGGGTTACTTTTCGGTGACCTAAAAAGGTGCAGTTAGGGTTCAACGAATTAATCGGAGATGAATACATGATGAAAAATTACGAAACTAGGGGCGTTCGAAATCTAACACGATGTAGTATTTTAGAGAATTTTCTCACAGTTGGACATCAAGTATGCACGAAGTGTAAAGGTAAACTTGAAGAGTCGGGTACATGCAATAGACAAAGATTCAAAGATTTAATTCTCCCTCATGGGAATCGAAATCGAGTAGGACTAGGGGCGTTTGAAAGATAATAAGATGTAGTATACACGATAATTTTATCATGACATGAGAGAAAGCACATGTGGGGAATTAGAGAAAACATGAGATTTTGGTTTATGGTAATAGTAGGATTTCACGAATTTAGTTCGCCCAAATGGATGAGCGGAATACAACAAAAACATAGGGCTTTTGAAGAGGTACATGAAGTCTACCTAGGGTAATTATTTCACGATTTTAGCTTGAGAGATTGCCTACCTTTTTCGTGGAGTAAGAAGACCCTAGTTTGGATGACGAAATTATGAAAACCCTTCTTGCTCCAAGCCTTCTCCTTCTTTGCTCCTTGGTCCAGATCTTCTCCTCTTCGTTTCCAAAAGTCTTAGCACGAAATTGTGGGGTGCTAGGGTCAAATGGGGGGTGTTTTGATGGCTTGTAGAGTTCTAAATCACCTAAAACTCTTTCTTTCTCATCCAACTCCGAAAATTGGCATTTATCTCCAATTCTTCCATCAATTATCCACTTAAAAGGGCAGAGAAAATGTCTAAATTCGTGGCTCAAGAGTTAGGATAGAAGTAGGTCTCTTTTTAGGGATTTATATGACCCATTTAATACTCATCTTAGATTTTTTCCATTTAATAATCAATTTCATACGAATTTCTATTAATTACTTCTCTTCCCATGATGAGCTTCACCCTATTGGGCCCTATCTATTTGGTTTGGATCATTTGTTTAACCCACTACTAATTTAACTTAATGAGTATTCATTAAATTTCTTTTATTTCACTCAAATTCTATTTATTCTCCCTTTATTTTAATTAAATCGATTTATCTCATTTATTTAAATAAAAACTTTATTTTATTTAGATTTTAAAAATCAAGGGTGCTACATCCTCCCCCTCTTAAAAAGAATTTGGTCCCCAAATTCATATAATCGTAAGAGGAAGAATGTCTTGCTGAATAAATCTGGTTAATTTCGTCGCTTGGTTACTTCGGGCTCCCACGTGGCTTCTTCAACTTCGTGATTTCTCCACAATATCTTGACCACGGGTATGGATCGATTCCGAAGCTGTTGCATCTTTTTGTCTAAGATCTTCACTGGCCTTTCTTCATAGGTCATATCCTTGTTCAGAGTAATGTCATCATAGCTGATTACGTGCGATGGATCGTACACGTACTTTCTCAGTATTGACACAT
Source organism: Colocasia esculenta (assembly GCA_014218235.1). Classification (NCBI taxonomy): domain Eukaryota; kingdom Viridiplantae; phylum Streptophyta; class Magnoliopsida; order Alismatales; family Araceae; genus Colocasia; species Colocasia esculenta. Next base: position 51,282,761 of record CM024760.1, on the reverse strand, counting down.
GGAACACGTTATGTACGGTAGAGAACTGGGGAGGTAGTGCTAGTCGGTACGCCACCTCGCCAACTCTATCTAATACTTCGAATGGACCTATGAATCTTGGTCTAAATTTACCTTTCATCCCAAATCTTTGGAATCCTCTGGCAGGTGATACTTTTAGCATTACATGATCTCTGGCTTGGAATTCTAAATCCCTTCTTCTTTTGTCTGCATAGCTCTTTTGCCTGGACTGAGCTATCTTAATTCTATCTCTGATAATCTGTATGTCCCTGCTAGTATTCTGCACCATATCTGGTCCTAGCCATTGCTGCTCACCTACTTCATTCCAGCACACTGGCGATCTGCAACTTCTGCCATACAGTGCCTCAAATGGTGCCATTTTGATGCTGGCCTGATAACTATTGTTGTAGGCGAATTCAATTAGTGACAACTGTTCATTCCAATATCCCTCAAAGTCTATAGCACAAGCTCGCAACATGTCTTCCACTATCTGATTTGTTCTTTCAGTCTGTCCATCCGTCTGTGGGTGGAAAGCTGTGCTAAATTTGAGTTTTGTGCCTAGGGCAGTCTGGAGTCCCTTCCAAAATCTAGAAGTGAATCTGGGGTCACGATCTGAGATAATGGATACTGGAACTCCATGTAGTTTGACTATCTCTTTCACATACAAAGTTGCAAGCACATCAACACTCCAGGTACTTCGAATTGCTAGAAAGTGTGCAGACTTTGTCAATCTATCCACAATGACCCAAATAGCATCTAGTCCACCATGAGTTCGGGGTAAACCCATGATGAAATCTATTCCGATGCTTTCCCACTTCCATTCAGGTATGTCTAGGGGCCTGAGTACACCCGCAGGACGACGGTGTTCTGCTTTTACCTACTGACAAGTGAGGCAGTGCGCTGCATGCTCAGCCACCTCACGCTTCATGTTTGGCCACCAAAATGACCTTTTCATGTCTTGGTACATCTTGGTTGCGCCTGGGTGAATTGTGTACTTGGTCTTGTGGGCTTCGTCCATCAGTTTCCTTTTCAGCTCTTCATTGTCAGGCACACATGTCCTGGCTTGGAATAATATTCTTCCATCTTCAGCAATGGAGAAGTCTGGCTTGTCAGCTATGGTCTCCCTTACTCTGATTAGAAATGGATCATTAGCCTGTTGCTCTCTGATCTCGACAAAAATGTCGGGTTGAGCTCTAAGATTAGCCACAATCATCTTATCACTCCTCTTTTCAATGTTCAGGTTCAGGTTGGCAAATTGTTCTAATAATTGCATCTCGCCCAAGACTAGACAAGATATCAAAGCTACTGGCTTTCTGCTAAGTGCATCGGCTACTGTATTACCTTTGCCTGGGTGGTACTGAATGTTGAAATCGAAATCCTTTAAATACTCCAGCCATCTTCGTTGTCTCATGTTAAGCTCCTTCTGAGAAAATAAGTATTTCAAATTCTTGTGGTCAGAGTAGACAATAAATTGCTCCCCGTATAGGTAATGCCTCCAGATTTTGAGCGCAAAAACCATAGCAGCCAGTTCTAAGTCATGGACAGGGTAGTTAACCTCATGTTGCTTCAATTGCCTTGAAGAATAAGCTATTACTTTCTCATTCTGCATTAGTACACAACCTAGACCGATTCCAGATGCATCAGTGTAGACTGAGAACCCTGCTCCTTCGACAGGTAATGCGAGGACAGGTGCAGACGTCAACAACTGCTTCAGTGTTTGAAAGCTCTTCTCGCACTCCTCGCTCCAGACATAGGGATTCTCTTTCCGCATAAGATGCGTAAGAGGTACAACTATCTTGGAGAAGTCTTTTATGAACCGTCTGTAATATCCAGCTAGTCCAAGAAAGCTCCTAATTTCTGTGACATTGGTCGGCCTTTCTCAGTTGAGCACGACTTCTACCTTGGAAGGATCGACAGCGATACCATCCTTGGAAATAACATGTCCCAGAAATGACACCTCCTCGAGCCAGAATTCACACTTGCTCAATTTGGCGTAGAGCTTGTTGTCCCGCAGAATCTGTAGAGCAATCCTCAGATGCTCCTCATGCTCTTCCTTGGTCTTGGAGTATATGAGAATATCATCAATGAATACCACGATGAACTTGTTGAGGTAGGGCCGGTAGATGCTGTTCATTAATTGCATGAAAGCTGCAGGAGCATTGGTTAGTCCAAAAGGCATGACTACAAATTCATAATGACCGTACCTGCTCCTGAAAGCTATCTTGTAGATATCTGCATCTTTAATCCTCATCTGATGATATCCCGATCTAAGGTCAATCTTAGAAAATACTTTGCTCCTGATATCTGATATCAAAAATATCATCGACACGCGGCAGAGGATACGTTCTTGATAGTGAGATTGTTCAACTGCCTGTAATCAATACACAACCTCATAGATCCGTCCTTCTTCTTGACGAACAACACGGGTGCTCCCCAAGGAGAAGTACTCGGCTGATAAATCCTTTTTCTAACAGTTCCATCAATTGCTCTTTCAATTCCTTCAATTCAGCAGGGGACATCCTGTAGGGTTGACGTGAGACCGGTGCAGCTCCAGGTATGAGGTCAATTGAGAAATTGACATCTCTTTCAGGTGGTATGCCTGGCAGCTCATCAGGAAACACATCTGGGTATTCTTGCACTATGTGGATGTCTGATATCTTAACTGCTTTCTTTTCAAGTACGATGGCGGCAAGAAATGCCATGCTCCCTTTCCTTATCATGTTTTGTGCCTTTATAGCAGAGATGAGGGACAAGTGTCTCTTGTGTCTACGTCCTGTGAAGATCAGCTTAGGGAATTCACTAAAGGAAATCTTACCTCTTCTACAATCCACGATAGCCCCATACGTGGATAGCCAATCGGCTCCTAGAATGACATCGTAGCCCTCCATGGGCATACAGATCAGATCGGCTCTAAGATTGAGTTCACCAACCTTTACGTCGGCTAATGGAAAATATTTATTCAACTGAGCCCTTTCTCCTAGTGGTGTTGTGACAGGTAGTTCGAATGTCATAGATACAAGTTTCTCATTTAAGGTATCAACAAATGCTTGTGATATAAATGAATGTGTAGCACCAGTATCGAACAAAACAAATGCTGATTGAGAAAAGACTGGTAAAGTACCTTCGACAACTCCACCTTCCTCGGTGGTCTCAACCTCTTGTAGGGCCTGCAGTCTGCCTGGTTTCTTCTGTCCCATACGACGCTTCTCCTTCTCTTGCTCCTTCAGTACAGGGCACTCGGAATGCGGTGATTGCGATTTCCGCAACGCAGGCAGGCACCTACTTTTCTCCAGCACTCAGCGGCAGTGTGACCAGGCTTGTCACAATACTCACAGTTGGTCTTGTTGTTGGGTTTGGGGGGAGTAGGTATCTTGGGCTTTCGTTCCTGGCTTGGCCCTCCAGTGATGTTGAAACGACCGCTTTTTGCCATTTGTGGGCTTGCTGGAGGAACCAGATGTTGGTTCCTTCTTGACTAGTCTCCCCTTGATGCGATCAGTCAGATCAGTCGCATCTTCTAGTAACTGACCCTTCTTGACCATTTCAGCATATGTCTGAATGTCCATGGGTGCAAGTTGAGTAATATAAGAAGGCTTAAGCCCATTAAGAAATCTCCTTGCCTTCATTTTCTCTATGCTGATCAGGTGATTGGCATAACGTGCCAATCGGGAGAATTGCGCTTCATATTCAGCGACAGTGAGGTGCCTCTGCTTTAACGCAACCAATTCTGATGCCTTCCTTTCTTGGACTCTCTCGGAAAAGTATTTGGAGTTGAAATGCTCCTTGAATTCCTCCCAGGTAAATTGTGCATCTGCCCTGGTGGCTTCCACAGATTCCGACCAGCATGGCGTCCCGTTCAAGCTGAAATGTTGCCAGTATAAGCTTGTCCCCATCCGCGCACTGCATGACGTGGAAAATATGCTCTATCTCCTTGAGCCAATTCTCAGCCTCATCGGAATCAGTGGTCCTGCTGAAACGAGGTGGATTCAGATTGCGGAAATTCCTGTGTAATTCACCAGCACCTCGGTTGTTGTTGTTATTATTGGCCCCAGTAGCTTGAAGTAAGCTTGAGTAAGCTGCTGAATGGTATGTGCATGTCACGGAGTTGAGCACACTCCGCTGCCATTTCTAGTGTTTAAGTTCCTTCAAAAGAGAATTTAAATGTAAGTTATTGAGTTTGCACTAAGTTTGTGCGTGTGTGCGTTTATTTTATCTTATTACCCAAGGTTCTACCCATCTCTCATAGGTATGAAATTAGACTCTAAGTCGAGGCAGGTCAAACCTAGATCATCCTATACTTAAGAATAACCTAGGCTCTGATACCACAAAACTGTAACGTCCCGACGCGGAATATCGGAGCAGGATTATAGTTATTAAATAGTACAGAGCGGGAAATAAAAGGCAAACCATTGCACAATTGGAATAATCATCCAATAAACTCCAACTTCATTAATATTTCATCATCTAACTATTACATCAACACATCAGAGCCAAAACTAGGGCCCCGAGTACTTTATTCAATCCAAACTATTACATAAGGACTAATGACTCACTAACTATACTAACTATTATGCCAAGACAGATGATCGGGTCACTCCTGAGCAAAATCCTCGTCAGTCCCAGCCTCGTGAGTGTGGTCATCGTCAAACTCGCCTGAAACACATTAAATAAAAATACAGGATGAGCGAATAACACCCAGTAGGACTTAATATCTCATGTAAACAAGCAGGCTTTAAGTGTTTAACCTTTTATCAGCAGGATAACTAACAGGAACGAGCAAGTATAGTCGTGTCAGTAAGATCACAAGACAAGAATACCTTCATAGATAACAAGTACAACAAAAGATTTGGCCATATTTCAAGTTAACAAGTAATTGCACAGCAGTGCACAAGTCACGATATCAAGTAAATCAAGTAACATGCATTGGTCGATCATCTTATCAACCACAAGTCAAGTATCATGTACAGGAATGTTTGTGAATTGTCTTAGATCAATCTTACGTGTCATGCGTTTGGTGTATGCCATCACCTGACTATTAGACCATCGCGAGTTAAAGCCTTTCGAGTGCTCCTCCCAAGGACCAGATCGGGCCCTTATAATGTTGCCTAGCATAATCATGTTTTTATCTTAGACAATCACAAAATGGCCAATAGAGTACCAAGAATAGATGAGAGTAGTAGATGAACTAGACGAGAGTGTAGAGAGAACGTGAACAGATGAGAGGATATGGAGATTAGATGAGATAGGGACAATTCCGTAAAACACGTGAAATTCCGATAGTAACGGTTGCACAGCACCAGGTCGGGTGCCGGCAGTCTGGTAGAAGTCACAACCGCCCCTTATCCGTGCTGTGTACACGGGTCAGGTGGTCCGGTGTGAACTCAAGACAAGAAGGAAACACTAAGGCCATGGATCGTACTGATCCCTAAGGTGTAATAGGTTTTGGGGTACAACCAGCTCGTTGACTAACGACGTGCGCCAAAGCCAAGAAGACTTACGGAGGTCTTGACAAGAATTCCCTATTCCAGTCGAGAGTATTCCCGGTGGAGAGGTGGTCCAAGTCAAGAGAAAAGTGTGTAGAAAACGGGCCGTCGTGCCTCGAGTGCTCGAAGGTCGAGGGAAACGATAACGTCGATGAAACACTCGAGTAAAACAAAAACAAGTATAATTAAATCAAATAGGGAATTTAGTAATTAATTTCACTTAATTACCAGATATATTATTGAGTAAATTATCAAGGTCTTATGGCAATTAATAATGTTGTGTGTGTGTAAGTGTAAAGAAATCTTGAGGATATGACAAGTCGTGCAAATGTCATTTTAAAATAATTAAATTTATATCATTAATGCCTTTTATTAACTTGACAAGTCGGGTTAACTATATCATGTTTTAATATAGCTAATTAGGGTATAAAGTCCAAACAACAGGGCATATGCACAATTTTCCATTCTGGTCGGATTCATGAAAACGCGGCAGACTTACCCGTCGCGGTTCAAGTCGCGACAGAGCGGTCAGACGCGACACGGGGCCTGGCTGGTCTTGCCCGGTCCGGAGTGAATCACGGCGGCTTATGCCGCTGCGTTCTTGACACGATGCCATCAGCCGACGCGACCCCACTGATATCGCGGTGGATCGCACCGCCGCGATAACAGGTGGGATTGCTTTTTTTTTCCTTTTTCTCAGGGCAAGACCTCTATGATACAGGGACGTTCTAAACTCCATATAAAATAGTACGGTGATCCGAAAGCACGAACCCATTTAAACGAAAGTAGACATGTATATCTATCAACATGCATGATTAATTTGAAAATAGACAAGGTTTACATATGCATTGATCAGGTACTTTTTGGTGACCTAAACGGGTGCAGTCAGGGTTCAACAAATGAATCAAAGATGAATACATGATGAACAATTACGAAACTAGGGGCGTTTAAAGCTAACACGATGTAGTATTTTAGAGAATTGTCTCACAGCAGGACATCAAGTATGCACGAAGTGTAAAGGAAAACTTGAAGAGTCAAGTATATACAATAGACAGAGATTTAAAGATTTAATTCTCCCTCATGGGAGATCAAAATCGAGCAAGACTAGGGGCGTTTGAAAGATAATAAGATGCAATATACACGATAATTTTATCATGACATGAGAGAAAGTACATGTGGGGAATTAGAGAAAACATGAGATTTCGGTTCATGGTAACAACAGGATTTCACGAATTTAATTCGCCCAAATGGATGAGCGGAATACAATGAAACCATAGGGCTTTTGAAGAGGTACATGAAGTCTACCTAGGGTAATTATTTCACAATTTTAGCTTGACATATTGCCTACCTTTTTCGTGGAGTAAGAAAACCCTAGTTTGGATGACAAAATTATGAAAACCCTTCTTGCTCCAAGCCTTCTCCTTCCTTGCTCCTTGGTCCAGATCTTCTCCTCTTTGTCTCCAAAAGTCTTTGCACGAAATTGTGGGGTGCTAGGGTCAAATGGGGGGTGTTTGATGGCTTGTAGAGTTCTAAATCACCTAACACTCTTTCTTTCTCATCCAACTCCGAAAATTGGCACTTATCTCCCATTCTTCCATCAATTATCCACTTAAAAGGGCAGAGAAAAGATCTAAATTCGTGGCCCAAGAGTTAGGATAGAAGTAGGTCTCTTTTTAGGGATTTATATGACCCATTTAATACTCATCTTAGATTTTTTTCATTTATAATCAATTTCATACGAATTTCTATTAATTACTTTCTTCCCATGATGGGCTTCACCCTATTGGGCCTATCTATTTGGTTTGGATCATTTGTTTAACCCACTACTAATTTAACTTAATGGGTATTCATTAAATTTCTTTTATTTCACTCAAATTCTATTTATTCTCCCTTTATTCCAATTAAATCAATTTATCTCATTTATTTAAATAAAAACTTTATTTATTTAGATTTTAAAATCAAGGGTGCTACATTAAACATAGATACGCCACATGGGTTATTCACATTTTCATATCACACGAGTATCATATAAGCATGAACTTGAATAAACTTTTAAAGAAAACCTAAACATAATTTCTACAACTTACCACACCTGATAAATGACTTGTAACAAAATTTCAATAATTTAAAACCTATCACATGCTTTCTACACATTCTTTTACATGCTAATCTAAGTCTCCCTTACTCACAATTATAATCTAAGACAATAGTTAACTTGAACATGGAGTCTACACATATTACAAGAGATATTCTTAGCATGGATTCTATCATCATTTTCACATCTATACACATGAATAGCTTGTTGTTTGACATGGATATGACACCTTCATATAATGAATTGTCACCTATACATGCTATTTCATTGATTCATATTTCCACATGACCATTAACACCATTATAAAATCAACACATCCACTTCTCACATAAACACAATTTCACACTTTATTATATGCCATGACACATAGTCCAAACCACCTCTAGAAGGACATACACTTGTCACATCACACATATATCTATCATCTAGGCAACACAATGATAGACCTTAGTTACTGCGCAGAACCGGGAGAAGCACTCTCCACCCTAACCAGCGGTACTTGTCCGCCTCCAGGATTTAATCCCAATGCCCATGGGATATCACACACTATGAACCTTCCCGTGGGGACTTTACCACAGTACAGTTCCTCAGCCCTCTAAGGTAGCAGTGTCACCCATTGACATAATTACACATTTTCCAATTAAACACACACAATTCCACACCCTTTTAACACGTTATTCTCATATTCACATTTATGCACATGGTTCAAGTTCCCTAACATGGCACTACTGTTACAAGAAGTAATCAGTCACAACTAACATTAATCATGCTGTAATTATTTGACTTAATCAATAATTACAATAATTTTGCACTAATTTGGTCATTCTTCATAAAATAACAAATCAGTGCCTACGGTATCCAATTCACATGATATTTAACCACTAACTGTTTAAGGGTCAATTTGGCATGGATTTTCATTGTTCAGACCCACAACTTATTTTACACATGTACTCTGACAGTCCTAAACATATTCTAATTTCTAGGAATTTAAATTTTTTTATACTATTTAATTAAATTTTGACACTAATAAAACATGCTTACTATTCTACAGTTCAGAAAATGTAATTAATTGTACAGATATAAAAAGAATCCCAAATTTCTGCAGAATGAATTTGAACCCACAATCAATGCGCACAAATTTTATGACAGTTAAATCCCACACAGATTGCACAAACAGAATTTTTTGCAAGATTAAAAACCTATTGGCTAGACATTTCAGAAATTCCTAATAATTAAAGCATTCCACAAAATTTCATAAAATTTCACAACATACCCCCTTAAGGGTATTTACATATCTTATAAATTTTACCATATATCCTCATGCGAAAAATCTCAAAAATTAGGTCATATAGATCAGACATGCACATTGTGGCAGTCTGGTAAACTTGACGGCATGCAGGTGGCCGTCTACCAGGTTAAAGGCAACAAAGGGCGCCGCTAACTCATGATCTTAACGGCAATGGATCCCGCCATTAAGTTCCTGTCTGTGCAAAACACAGACTGCACGCAAGAACTTGGTGAAATTGGGGTTCCAGGACACGAATAAAAATCCAGAAATTATCTAGGACCTACTAGACGTACGTAGGAATGATGTGAAAGGGGTACTTGCCTTTAGAAAATTCCTCAATCGATGATTAGGGTCAAAGAAGCCCTCCTCGGCCTAAACCAAAGAGCCTTCAAAACTCCCTCGATCTGAGTTTTGTGTTGATGCAAAGCGCAAATAGGTGTCGTAGAAGTCTTCTCCAATGTTTAGACTCTCCTCCAGTCGTTGTAGAACGCCGGATGAAGCCTCCAGTCGCCGGATTTCAGAGCTCAAAGATTGGGTTTTCATACAGAATTAGGGTTTTTGACTCAAGAGCCAAAAAGACCTAACTGAGCCCTAATCCGTCTCTTTTATAGGGTTGGGGTGTTTAGGGACACGTTTAGGATCTAGGTTACCGTTGGGGGACAGTTTCCTAAACAGGGGGCGAAAATCTCGTGGGCGTTTCTGGATCTGCAACCTCAACAGATCTGGGAGGTTAACGTCAACATCATGGGCCGCCTATTCTGAGTTGGCGTCCATCGATGTGGCCGCTGACTCCCTATAGACGTCAACTCATGTTGACGCTAACAGGTCGTTTGCACAGAACTTAAAACTGCTCAAACAGGCACACTTATACACATTCTCATACCATACATGATCAATATACATCTTACATATAATGTATACCTTAAATGCAATAATACTCATACCATACAAATAAAAAATATATATAATAGATATACATTCATATATTTACAACTATACATCAATTAGTTATATATATATATATATATACATATATCCATACACACAAGCATCCATTTTCACACAATTAAACACGTACATAGGAGAGGAATTTCTAGGGCCTTACATGATTAGTCATCATGTTATTATATCATGAGTTGGATATGTATTTGAACCAGAACGTGAATTGTTGTCCTGAATTCTGACCGTGCAATCTTGTTCAATATTCCTGCTCTACAATTGTTATCTATTGATATGGTCTTCCAATCATCTTTGATATTCAACAGTACTACCAGTTAAGTTCATTGTTTATCATAGTCCTTTGATTAGAAGTTTGAATCCTACTGGGCTAGTTAGCTCACCAAATCCTACTTTTTTAGGTAATCTACAGTTCTAGAAGGCGGGACATCGGGATTTGTGCGTGGAGAGACCAACCTTGGAAACATTTTACTTTTGAGATTGTAAATCGGGAATCATGTAACACCTATCGAATGAAAGATAATAATTTTTATTTAGTGAAGCCTCCGAGCAATTTTCTGCTCAATTAGTTTAAATTTTACTCTTGATTTCTTATTCGTTCACGTTCCGTCATTTATATATATATTAAATGTCGGGATGTGACTAGTATCTTGGAAGGTTATATTCAGATAACATGGTCCTAGCTATATCCAACAAGGTTCTGTTCTTCCTCTCAGCTACTCCATTCTGCTGTGGTGTTGTAGGTGCTATGAAATTGTGTTCTATACCTTGATCATTATAAAATTCTGCAAATCCGTCGTTTTGAAATTCTCCTCCATTATCTGAACGGATACTGATGATGCTAAACTTTTTATCCTTTTGAACTAATTTACTGAACGTCACAAAACTTTCAAATGTGTCATCTTTATGCTCTAAGAATGATACCCATGTAAATCTTGAATAATCATCAACTATGACAAATCCAAAGTTCCTTCCTCCCAGGCTAGTAGTTCTCATTGGTCCAAACAGATCCATATGTAGCAGTTCTAGTGGTTTGGAGGAAGTGACTACTGTCTTTGATTTGAAGGAGGATTTTGCATGTTTCCCTTTTGCACATGGTTCACAAATGCTGTCTAGTCTTGAGTTTATCTTCGGCAGACCTTCCACTAGATCATGTTTGATAAGTTTTCTTATTCCATCCAAGCTGCAGTGACCTAATCTTCTGTGCCATAATTCAGCATTCTGTTCTTTACTCGCTGCTAGACAAATGTCTTGATCCTTTAATTCTTCTAGATGTAGTACATATAAGTTCTTTTCTCTGCTGGCTTCGAAGACAGTTGCACTATCCTTGATAATCAAACATTTAGATTCCTGAAACTTGATTTGGTGACCCTTGTCACACAGTTGACTAATGCTGATTAGATTGTGCTTGAGTCCTTTGACGCATAGAACATCTTCTATAAGGATTCTATCTTGACTTCCAATAGATCCACAACTAATTACTGACCCTTTTCCATTATCCCCATAGGTTACTGTACCTTCTTCACTTTTGATATGAGAGAACAATTTCTTATTACCTATCATATGCCTTCAGCACCCGCTGTCTAGGTACCACTTTGATGCTCTAAGACTTCCCTATGATAACTCAATGAGATTTAGGTACCCAAGTTCTTTTGGGTCCTGGTTGGTTAGCTTCTTTATAGTTTCTTTTGGGAATCCATTTGAAGTGTTTGGTTGTACATGTTATTTTAGTGTGACCTAGTTTGTTACAGTGTGTGCAACAAGGAATATTGTTTATTGTCCTATTTGGCTTATGGTTCTTGTTTTTATTTATTTTATAATTAGAATTTTGTTCAGCTACGGATTTTAGAGTTGGATAAATCTTAGGATAAATTATGGTTTCTTCATTTTCTACTGGAGTATATCCTAAGTCATACTTTTTCCTACCTGATCTTCTTCCTCCTTTTAATATTAAAGAGGATTTTCCATTTGTAAATTTTTCAACGTGGCCATTAAATATTCATTATCCTTTGTTAATGTGTTAATTTCACTTTTAAGTTTTATTGTGGTTTCCTGATTTTCTAAGTTTGATTTCTTTTCATTTTTATTCTTTATATCTTCACATAACAGTTCATTTCTTCTTTTTAATTCAAAAATTTATTTTTCTAAATGTTCAGTTTCGGATTTTAGATATGAGTTAGTTATTTCGAGATATGTATAGTTTTTCTTAGTTGTTTTTAACAACTTGCAGACATCTTTATATTTACTGTATAATTCATTAAAGCCATCTTCTAAACCATCTAAATTAGATTCATTGCAGGAAGTAAAGGATGAGTTAGAAGTTACCTTATCATCAATATTTGCCATGAAGGCCAGGTTGGCCTTTTCTTCTTCTTCTTCGCAGGAGCTTGACTCACTGTCTGAGTCACTTTCGTTGTTCCATGCAGTAGCCATGGCCTTCTTCTTGTACCTTTTGAATTTCTTTGTGTTGTCCTTCTTCTTGAACTCAATTTTCTTTAATTTTGGACACTCGGCTTTAATGTGTCTAGGCTTCTTGCATTCATAGCATATCAGTTCTGATCTCTTAACATCTTTACCTTCAGATCTTTTAAAGTCTTTACCTTTCTTGAAATATCTTCTTCTGACTGGTATTTTTTTTAGCTAATATGTGCTGCAATCTTCTGGAGAGAAAGGCTTCTTCATCTTCACTGCTGTCAGTGCTTTTGTCACTTTCTGATCGCCATCAGACGTGTCTTCTATGGCCTTGAGAGCATTGTTGTGCTCCTTCTTACTGGAGGATTCTCCCAGCCTTTCCATGTTTATCTCATGAGCCATCAAAGACCCAATGACTTTTTCAAGTGACATTCTCCTAAGATCGTTGGCTTCTTCTATGGCTGTCACCTTTGTAGTCCATGAGGTTGGTAGAGATCTTAATATTTTTCTCACCATGTCACCAATTTCATAAGTTTTTCCAAGCCCAGCCAAACCGTTGGGATATCTGTAAATCTATTGTATATTTGAAAAATGGACTCTCTTGACTACATTTGAAATCTTTCATACTGAGCTACCAGGATATCTATTCTTGTTTGTTTGTTTTTTTTGAATGTAGCCGAACCAAAAAGGAGTAGGTAGGGGCGACCTCACAGTGTGAGGAGGTCACTACCTTCCCCAAGCGGCTAGAGTTGGATTTTATATATAAGAAAAGAAAGGAAGTACATCACAGGCCTAGGGCCTTAGAGAAGGATGCCCTACCTTATCAAGTTGGTAAGGCTCCTTAGCAACAATGGGCAGATTGGCCCAAGAGTCCCATGTTACAAAATGAGTACAAGATAAGGCAAAATCGGCCAAGCAATCTGCAACTTTGTTGGCTTCGCGTGGGGCATAAGTAATTTCTATCTTCAGCTTCTGGGTTTTGGCAGTGATATCTTTCATGATACAAGCCAAATCCCATGGACAAGAGGTTTGACCGGACACAATCTGAAAGAGATTATAAGAATCTGTTTCAATAAGCACCTCAGAAATCCCTTTACTGCAGCAAATGGACACGCCATCCCGGAGGGCCATTGCTTCAGTAGCAATGCTGGAGTTTAAACCATGGTATGCCTGAGCAAAACCACAATATATTTGCCCTCATAATCTCGAATAATACCTCCGCCTCCTGCTTGTCCTAATGTCATTTTGAACGCACCATCAACATTCAACTTTAGCCTCCCCGGCGGTGGATGGAGCCATCGAACAATGCTTGGTGGTCTGGTTTGAAGATTGTCCTTCCCTGCAGTGCCTTGTCGGAGAATGTTTAACCAAGGTTGAGGAATTTTCTAAAACTTGAAGGCTGCACAAATTGCTCGGATGGAAAGCATACTGCAATTAACAATGTTCTTGGCAGTCATACTCTGGTCTTGGAATCTCGTTCGATTGTGGCTACACCAAATCTCCCAAAGGACTGCCATGAAGGTGCAGCGCATAAGGCGACCAGTAGGGGATGCAATTTCTGGCCGTACAAGGAAGGCATTCATGCCATCGGCCACTGTAGTAACATCCATATCTCTGAAGTGCAGAAGGTGGGAGAGTTTAGACCAAACCTGGTTGGCTGTGTTGCTTTTGAAGAATAAGTGTAAGGCGCTCTCTTCTTGTGGGTGTGGACAGCAGGAACACTTGGATGCAAGAGGCACACCTTTGTCTTTCACCCTCTCATCAACTGGGACAGCATTGAGAGCTAAACGCCAAAGCAATATAGACCACTTATGGGGGATGTAAGGGGACCGTAGGATTTTCCACTATTGAGAAGTTTCAGAAGTTAGGAGGGAGCGGGCAGATTTGGTGGAGAAATGACCATTGGAAGTGGAACACCAGATCCATGTATCCTGGGCATTGTTGGTGGTCAAGAAGTTAGACAAAAGATTAATGGGGAAGTATTGAAGAGCCGTCTGCAGCTGGTTACTCATCGGGTCACTAAAGACCTGCTGGATGGTGCAATATTTATCAGGCATACTGTTCCATATTTCTTCGGGATGAAATCTTTCAGTGGCGTTTTCTTTCAGTGGCGTTTTCCTGTCCAGACATCAAACTAGAAATGGTTATTGGGGCTGCTGTCCATAGCAATTTTCTGTGATTTTTATGGATGATGTGGGCCGCTTGCTGCATAACTTTCTGTCTGCTGCCAGCATGAACGGGAATGGGCTTCGGAATGTTACAGTTGAGAGGGTTTGCCTCTAAAAAATCTGGCCCAGAGGGAATTTGTGGCGGAACACCTCGACCAAGCTCGTTAAACCGATAACGTACTTGATCCGAGTCCGCCTCCCACGAACGGCCGAAGCTTGCAAGGGATACCAACCACAGTCTGTGTAAACACAAAGGAACACACCATTTCATATATATATTTCACAAGTTTACATAGCCATATTTCCACAAAACTGAAAGAAAGTACAAGAGCCTGGGGCATACCCCGAGGTACAACTGAAGAAAGTAAACAACTAACTACACTACACTGCTGGAGCTGCTACTACACAGCTGGAGGTACCGACCCTGCACCGCTACGACGCGGCTCTAACTGGACACGGTCGAGAAACGTCCTCCTCGCTCTCGCCTGTGGGGGTAGGGTGAGCCTCGCTAGTCACTGGCTCAGTAGAGAACTCCCCCAAAACCGAGCAAACCAAAACACAGGTACGAAAGCAGTAAACAGTACCAACAAATTTATAGAACAACTAAGCAAGATATGAAAGCTGTAAAAGTACTCACCGTCTGCAGACTACGAAAAACAACTGTAATAATTAAACGGCAAACCAGTACAGCGTACGAGCTAAAGTAGAGACAGCCAAACACGAGTCACGTGAACTAGTTGGCGACACCAGAGACTGACTCGGACAAGCTAACACAGGTCTACCTCTCAGTCTTGCAGCCACGGACGAAAGGTCCAGCTGCCGCACCATGTAAAAGGTCAAGCAACTGTGGAGACCAACTAAACACACCACCTGCGGACCACACGGTCGCAGGCCCATGCCTAGCACCTCTAGAGACCCTGGCCTGGGCTCGCTCGAGTGAGGCACTGGAAAGGACTAGCTGGGGACCAGTGTCGACTACTGGTGTCTGTACCCCCAACTACGAGCACGCTACAAGTGACTAAAGACAAACACAAGTGTCACTGTCCCACTATCGTCTTTCTGTCAGCCGGACGTACAACTCAAACACAGGAGTGAGGGTGTCCAGGTCAGACGACACAGACCTCAACGGTACAACGAAAGTACCGGGACAAAGCCCCGAGCTAACAGTCTGGCTCACAAAGAACCTGAGGCACCCAACTGGAGAGGTAACCATGGTAGGCGTCGTACTACTCGCCACGTACACAAAACCACGTGCACGTTACACACAAACCACGTGAAGACTCACGTAAACCGTGTGCACTAGTAGTCCACTACACGTGAACACGACGTAAGTATGTAAAGAACCAACCATCTGCGTACCCAGTACGCTAGTCTCAGAAACCACAAGCACCAGGTGCACCACAATTATCACTGCACCGCTCGATATCAACAATATTCAATATATCAACATTTAAACCAAAAGCATGCTGACGGCAACATCGACTGCCGTCGATGGGATATAAATGGCAAGGTATCTGGCCGTTAAGCTCCTAGCTAAAGAAGCCGGCGTCAATCGATATTGACGCCAAGCTCCTCATCTCCAGTTCCTGCAGAAACCCTAAACCGATTCTACATGTATTCTAGTCCCAAAACTATCGAGAAACATGAGAAAATACTTCCTCTAACATGCATGAATCCTAATCAACTCAAAACACATGTTTCCATTATTAAATTGCTCAAACCACCCGTGTACCCCGCATGGATACCATTACACGAAAACACAATTATCATGCAGTTTCATGCTTTCTAATTGCATTATCACAACCTATAGGAACTAAAGGGATCGTTCCCTACCTCAATACGCGCTTAAACCTCCTAAATTCTCCCAGTTCACACAGAACCCTCCACGAGCTCCTACGGCAATTGCACCACGTCCCGGCGTTTCCTTGGCCGATTCGTCACCACCTCACGTTCCACGATCCTCCAATTAACCTTATACAACTCTTGGAAGTAGTGGGGAAGCAAGAGGCATGAAGACAGGGCAAGGGAGAGGGAGAATGGAGCTGAGAGAACTGCTCTCGGGTAGACTATATTCTGCAGGTCGCACAGGTTGGCGTCAACATGGCTGTCGCCAATCAGACCGCCAAGGCTAGACGTCCATATCCCTTGTCGCCAAGTTCATACAGTAAACGTCAACACATATGGACGCCAATAAGTCAACGACCACACCTGGCCGCCAACTCCTACTCAACTGCAGCAGGTCCTATTTTATCTCAGGACCAAACCTGCACCACACCTGCACACACCACACGTCCACACCACACTGGCCTCACAATGGCCATCACAACCATTACACACATGATCCATAAGGATCCGAAAACACACGACGTTACATTACTATCATCTAAAAAGAAAATTTCGACCTCGAAATTCATAACACAACTCAAAGTTAAACAACTTAAACATACACACTTTTACAAGTACTATCATCTAAGAAGAAATACAAAAGCTTATTCAAACAGATAGGGATACCCTTTAGCCATCTCCTCGGCTAACTCCCAGGTATCCTCACCACCCAACCTATTTTCCCATCTTACTTTAACTAATTCAATTTCTTTATTTCTCAGCTTCTTTATCTTTCGATCCGTGATCTGCACCGGATACTCTGGCATGGTCATATCCGGCCTCAGGTCACCACCTTGATAACTGATTATCTGAGCTGGATCTTCAATACACTTTTTTAACATAGAAACATGAAATATTCATGGACATCCGCAAAATCTGTTGGCAAATCCAGCCTATAAGCTGTTTCCCCAATTCTCTCAATCACTTGAAAAGGTCCCACATACCTTGGGCTCAACTTTCCAGTCTTGCCAAATCTCATAATACCTTTACTTGGGGAAACTCTCAAGAAAACAAAATCTCCCACTTCAAACTGAAGTGCTCTCCTCCGGATATCTGCATAACTCTTTTGCCTACTTTGAGCTGTCTGCAACTTTTCTTTAATAAGCTTCACTACTTCTGTGGTTTGCTGAATCAATTCAGGACCCACTAATTGCCTTTCTCCCACTTCATGCCAGTTCAATGGGGTTCTACATGGCCTTCCATATAAAGCTTCATACGGTGCCATCCCAAGACTGGTATGATAACTATTATTATAGGCAAACTCAACGATTCCCAAATGATGCTCCCAGTTACCTCCCCAAACTAAACAACAAGCTCGCAACATATCTTCAATTGTCTGGATAGTCCTCTCTGTCTGACCATCCGTCTGGGGATGATAAGCGGAGCTATATCTCAGCTCAGTACCAATTACTCTTTGCAGACTTCTCCAAAAACCAGAAGTAAATCTTGGATCTCTATCAGACACAATAGTCTTCGGAATACCATGCAATGGAATAATTCTTTCAACATAAACTTTTGCTAATTTATCCACTGTCCAAGACATACTTACTGCCACTAATCTGCACACCTTAGTTAATCTATCAACAAATACCCATATTCCATTATGCCCGGAACTCGATCTTGGTAAACCTGCCACAAAGTCCATAGCAATATCATCCCATTTCCACAGTGGAATGGGCAACGGTTGCAATAAACCTCCAGGCTTCTGATGTTCTGCTTTAATCTGTTGACAGATAGCGCACCTTACAACAAATTCTGCTATTTCTTTTTTCATATGAGGCCACCAGAAATGCTTTCTCAAATCATGGTACATTTTAGTACTACCGGATGAATAGTGTACCTGGATTTATGGGCCTCCTCCAACATCGCTGCTTCACTCTTTTCAGCTGGAACAAACAACCTGCCTCTCCACACAATATCATTTAACATTTTAGCTAAACTTACATCTGCCCTCTGAGTCTCAACAATTTGCCAATACAAGGACGGCTCTACAGCACTAGCAGCTAGTACTGCCCGTCGCTGACTACTGGGCACATACAAGGAGTTCTCTACTATCTCTTCATACAGCTTCCACTCTTTGATCATCATCAGATTTATATATGCTTTTCTGCTCAAGGCATCTGCTACAACATTGGCTTTACCTAGATGGTAAGCCAGACTGAAATCATAATCTTTCAAATATTCAATCCATCTGCGCTGACGAAGGTTTAAATCCTTCTGAGAAAAGATATAATTCAAGCTTTTATGATCTGTAAAGATCTCAAATCTCTCACCATACAGATAATGCCTCCATATTTTCAAAGCAAACACAACTGCTGCCAATTCCAAATCATGAGTGGGGTAATTCTCCTCTGCTGGTTTCAATTGCCTGGACACATAAGCTATCACTTTGCCATGCTGCATAAGCACTGCGCCAAGTCCTCTCCTTGACGCATCTGCATATACCACAAAACCACCACTTTCTGCCGGTAATGTCAATATGGGTGCTGTTGTAAGCCTCTTCTTCAATTCCATAAAACTTTTCTGATATTCACCGGACCACACAAAATGCACACCTTTCCTGGTCAATTTGGTCATAGGTGCCGCAATCTTAGAAAAATCTTGTATAAAGCGCC
The DNA here is from genome assembly GCA_014218235.1 of Colocasia esculenta. Lineage (NCBI taxonomy): Eukaryota > Viridiplantae > Streptophyta > Magnoliopsida > Alismatales > Araceae > Colocasia > Colocasia esculenta. Next base: position 51,263,865 of record CM024760.1, on the reverse strand, counting down.
TATAATAACATGCCAATCCCAGAAAAACTTCTAATCTCAGTGATTGTCTTAGGCACTTCCCATTTCATCACTTCTTCACTTTACTTGGGTCCACTGCTACTCCTTTAGCTGAGATAACATGACCCAGAAACTGAATTTCTTTCAACCAAAATTCACAGTTACTCAATTTGGCAAACAACTGATTATCTCTTAACAATTGCAGGGTAAACCTCAAACGAGCTGCATGCTCCTCTTCAGATGCTGAATAAATCAGAATATCATCTATAAAGACCACAATGAAGGTCTAAATACGGATGAAAAATTCTATTCATCAGATCCATAAAACCTGCAGGAGCATTGGTCAGCCCAAATGGCATAACCACAAATTCATAGTGACCATATCTGGTTCTAAAAGCTGTTTTATCTATATCCTCCTCTTTAATTCTCAACTGATGGTACCCGGACCTTAATCAATTTTAGAAAATACTTTGCTGATTGCAACTGATCAAACAGATCATCTATCCTCGGCAACGGGTACTTATTCTTAATAGTCACATCATTCAACTTTCTATAATCAATACACATACGAAAACTTCCATCTTTCTTTTTCACAAATAATACTGGCGCTCCCCACGGAGAATGACTTGGCCTAATAAACCCTTTCTGCAACAGCTCTTCTAATTGCTTTTTCAATTCTTTAAGTTCTGCTGGTGCCATCCGATATGGAGCTTTAGAAATCGGCACGGTACCTGGCAGCAACTCAATGGTAAAGTCCACCTCTCTATGTGGAGCTAAACCAGGCAAATCTTCAGGAAAAACATCAGCAAATTCCCTAACCACGGAACTGCTTCCACTGACTGACTAGCTTCTACCAGACTTACCGAGGCTAAATAGGCCACACATCCAGCATTTATCAACTTTCTAGCTATAATTGCAGAAATTAGAAACTTAGAGGTATAAAAAGGCATACCTTGATATTCAAATACTGTACCATTAGGATGACAAAACCTGATCCTTTTCTTTCTGCAATCTAGCATTGCTCCATAAGTCTCAAGCCAATCCATACCCAAAATAATATCATAATCTGTCAACTGTAGGGCATACAACCGACCCGGCATCTGGTTCCCTTCGATCACAATAGGAGCTTCATCTACATAGCTCGAAGTGAGCAGGAACTCACCCGAGGGAACCTCCACTACTAACTCACAAGACTTTTCTTCTAAAGGATGTGTCATGCAATCCAGAAATTCTTTGAAAATGAAAGAATGAGAGGCACCCGAATCAAATAAAACTTTTGCTGAATAATCATAAAGAGGTAAAGTACCTTCTATCATATTTGATGCCTCCTCCTGGGCTCGGGTGATAGCCATAACCCGACCCCTTCCCCGCTGCTGCAGTGCTCCTCTGCCACGACCTGCCTGTGGCTGCTGAAACTGCTGAGGCTGCTGCTGCTGCTGCACACCTCTTCCATACCCATACTCTCTCGGATAGGGGCAATTGCGGATCAAATGCCCCGGCTGATTGCAATTATAACATCTATACCCTGGTGGAATAATGGGCTGCCTGACAGTACTCTGCTGCGACTCCTCCACCTCTGGTCTACCATGACCTTGCTGGAATTGCTGTCGACCTCCCCATCCTCTTCCTTTACCTTTAAATGCTTGCTTCAATTTCTGGCCCCATTTACCAAAGCCTGATGAAGAAGATCCTACTGTTGCTTTACCCTTACTCGCACCCACTGACTGCTGCGGTAGCCGAAAACTACCTGAACCTGACTCGCCCACTTGACGAGTCCGAATAGACCTTTCCAACGTAGCTGCTCTCTGGGCTGCTTCTTCCACTGTCTTACACATGAGAGGTACTATTGCATCCTGCAACTCCACTCTCAAACCTCTAATGAAATACTCAACCATCATATTATTATCTGATACTACATAAGGTGCATATCGGCTAAGCGCCATAAACCTCATCTGGTACTCTAAAACTGAAGAGTTATCTTGCTGGAGCGTCCGAAATTGCTCTCTCTTTACTTGCTGCACTTGAATTGGAAAGAATGTATCGTTAAATACATCAAGAAATTCCGACCAAGTGATAGCCTCTTCTGTCCTGCCTGTGAAGGTGGTCTGCATTTTCAATCGCCACCATTCTAATGCAAAACCCCTCAACTGATAAGCAGCTAACACGACTTTATCTGCTGCCGGACATCTATAGTCGCAAAAACTCTTTCAATCTCATGGACCCAGTGTTCCACTGTATCTGGATTTGGCGCTCCTGAGTAAGTAGGCGGTTGCAATCTCAAAAATTTCTCAACTTGCATCACTGGTTCCTCTGCTAATAATACTGGTGGTGGTGGTGGCACGGGTGCTACAAAAGGCACCTCTACTCCTGGCAGAACTGGAGCAATAGGTACAGTCTCTCCATCCCCAGGCGGAACACACCATTCATATATATATTCACAAGTTTACATAGCCATATTTCCACAAAACTGAAAGAAAGTACAAGAGCCTGGGGCATACCCCGAGGTACAACTGAAGAAAGTAAACAACTAACTACACTACACTGCTGGAGCTGCTACTACACAGCTGGAGGTACTGACCCTGCACCGCTACGACGCGGCTCTGAACTGGACCACGGTCGAGAAACGTCCTCCTCGCTCTCGCCTGTGGGGGTAGGGGTGAGCCTCGCTAGTCACTGGCTCAGTAGGGAACTCCCCCAAAACCGAGCAAACCAAAACACAGGTATGAAAGCAGTAAATAGTACCAACAATTTATAGAACAGCTAAGCAAGATATGAAAGCTGTAAAAGTACTCACCGTCTGCCAACTACGAAAAACAACTGTAATAATTAAACGGCAAACCAGTACAAGCGTACGAGCTAAAGTAGAGACAGCCAAACACGAGTCACGTGAACTGGTTCGCGACACCAGAGACTGACTCGGACAAGCTAACACAGGTCTACCTCTCAGTCTCGCAGCCATGGACGAAAGGTCTAGCTGCCGCTCCACGTAAAAAGGTCAAGCAACTGTGGAGACCAACTAAACACCACCACCTACGGACCACACGGTCGCAGACCCATGCCTAGCACCTCTAGAGACCCTGGCCTGGGCTCACTAGAGTGAGGCACTGGAAAGGACTAGCTGGGGACCAATGTCGACTACTGGTGTCCGTACCCCCAACTACGAGCATGCTACAAGTGACTAAAGACAAACACAAGTGTCACTGTCCCACTGTCGTCTTTCCCTCAGCCGGACGTACAACTCAAACACAGGAGTGAGGGTGTCCAGGTCAGACGACACAGACCTCAACGGTACAATGCAAGTACCGGGACAAAGCCCCGAGCTAACAGCCTGGCTCACAAAGAACCTGGGGCACCCAACTGGAGAGGTAACCACGGTAGGCGTCGTACTACTCGCCACGTACACAAAATCACGTGCACGTTACACACAAACCACGTGAAGACTCACGTAAACCGCGTGCACTAGTAGTCCACTACACGTGAACACGACGTAAGTACGTAAAGAACCAACCATCTGCGTACCCAGTACGCTAGTCTCAGAAACCATGAGCACTAGGTGCACCACAATTATCACTGCACCGCTCGATATCAACAATATTCAATATATCAACATTTAAACCAAAAGCATGCTGACGGCAACATCGACTGCCGTCGATGAGATATAAACGGCAAGGTATCTGGCCGTTAAGCTCCCAGCTAAAGAAGCTGGCGTCAATCGATATTGACACCAAGCTCCTCATCTCCAGTTCCTGCAGAAACCCTAAACCGATTCTACAGGTATTCTTAGTCCCGAAACTATCGAGAAACATGAGAAAATACTTCCTCTAACATGCATGAATCCTAATCAACTCGAAACAACATGTTTCCATTATTAAATTGCTCAAACCACCCGTGTACCCCGCATGGATACCATTACCCGAAAACACAATTATCATGCAGTTTCATGCTTTCTAATTGCATTATCACAACCTATAGGAACTAAAGGGATCGTTCCCTACCTCAATACGCACTTAAACCTCCTAAATTCTCCCGGTTCACACTGAACCCTCCACGAGCTCCTACGGAAATTGCACCACGTCCCGGCGTTTCCTTGGCTGATTCGTCACCACCTCACGTTCCACGATCCTCCAATTAACCTTTACAGCTCTTGGAAGTAGTGGGGAAGCAAGAGGCATGAAGACAGGGCAAGGGAGAGGGAGAATGGAGCTGAGAGAACTGCTCTCGGGTAGACTATATTCTGCAGGTCGCACAGGTTGGCGTCAACATGGCTGTCGCCAATCAGACCGCCAAGGCTAGACGTCCATATCCCTTGTCGCCATGTTCATACAGTAAACGTCAACACATATGGACGCCAATAAGTCAACGACCACACCTGGCCGCCAACTCCTACTCAACTGCAGCAGGTCCTATTTTATCTCAGGACCAAACCTGCACCACACTTGCACACACCATACGTCCACACCACACTGGCCTCACAATGGCCATCACAACCATTACACACATGATCCTTAAGGATCCGAAAACACACGACGTTACAGAATTAGTAGACAGGGCTCTCCATAGCATCTTGGTACGAAAAGCGATCTGCATGTGGTTCAAGTTCAGAACCCCAAGACCCCCGCACTCCTTCGGTTGGGCAATGGTGTTCTAGCTTTTCCAGTGTCTTTTCGGGGACCCCTCATATGATCCCCAGAAGAAGTTGGCAAGAATCCTTTGGAAGGTCCTCACAATGGTGGCTGGAATTGGCATTGCATTCATTGTGTATATAGGTAAAGCAATCAAGATATGTTGTATCAAAATTAATCTACCTCCAGAGGATAAGAAATCAGTTTTCCACCCTTGCAACTTACTAACCGTTCTTGAGATTATGCTGGCGAAGTGAGCTGGTTTCTGGCGGCCAGCATAAATGGACACACCAAGGTACTTGATGGGTAGTTTGGCTCTGGTGAAACCAATGACTTTGGTGATCTTCTGAATAAGGCCTTCTGTGGCATGAGCATGAACATAAAAGGAGCTTTTGTTCTTGTTAATTAGCTGGCCTGATGCCTCTTCATAGCTTTTGAGAAAATTCGTGAGTCTGCGAAGATGTCTCACCGAGGAATTGGAGAATATAAGGGTGTCATCTGTGAAGAGAAGAAGTGATACGACTAGACATCTTGCCTTGGTTTGGTACCAACTGCCACTGCTGTGTTGGAACAAGTTTTTGAGACCCCTACTGAGGGCTTCTTCAGAAAGAATGAAAAGAGCAGGGGCCACAGGGTCCCCTTGCCTAACCCCCCTGGAAGACTTGAAGAAACCATGAGTCTTCCCATTAAGAAGAATGGAAAACCAACAGTTGGAGATAAGTGGTTCAATGAGGGAAATAGCTTGGAGAGAAAAACCGAATCTGCGGAGGACAACATAAAGATAGTCCCATTCAAGTCTGTCATAAGCTTTTGCCATGTCAAGTTTGATGATCATATTACCCCCTCTACATGGCCGGCCAATGTGCTGGAGTAATTCCTTAGCAAGAAGAATGTTCTCAGCAATGCTGCGCCCTTTGGTGAAGGCGCCTTGTTCCTCAGATATCAAGGAAGGCAACAGCGTTCCCAGCCTGTCAGTTATAATCCTGGAGATTATTTTGTATAGAAAATTTGACAAACTAATATGTCTGAAGTCAGAGCAGTTCTTCGGGCTTTCAACTTTAGGAATGAGAGTAATGAGAGATGAAGTAAGGGCTGTTGGCAGATTGTGGCCATAGAAGTGAGCTTGGACAGCTGCAGTGACATCAGTGTGGATTAAATCCCAGCAAGAATGGAAAAAGTGTCCAGAGAAACCATCGGGGCCCGGGGCACTGTCAGGGTCCATGCTATGAACCACATGAGTGATTTCATCCGGGGTGGGCACACTGCAAAGCATGGCATTATCCTCTCCTGTCAGCACTGGGGGAATGTGATTCAGAATTTCTGGATTGATTTGGTGAGGTGTAGACCTAAAAGCTTTAGTGAAGTGTTCCACGAACAGATCTGCAATTCTGTCATCATCCTCCACAGCCACACCATCCTTGTTATACAATTTGGAGATCAAGGAATTCCTCCTTTGGGTGATTGCATAGGCATGAAAGAACTTGGTGTTATGATCCCCATCCTTCAACCATTTGATTCTAGATTTTTGGCGCCAAAGCTTCTCCTCCTGAGCAAGAGCTTGTTCCAATTTATCCTTGGCTAAGATGAAACCGTTGTAATTGTCCTGGGTGTCAACTTCTTCATAAGTTTTTTGGGCAGTGGTGAAAGAGCTTGCAGCTTCTTGCACTTTGATGGAAACATTACCGAAAGTTTCCTTATTCCATCTTTTGTAAAAGGCCTTCATATGCTTCATTTTTTGGATCACATTAAGGATTGGATAAGAGGATGTGGGGGTAGTCCTCCAAGCAACCGCAGAGTCTGCCATGAAACTTTCGTGGGAACACCACATATGCTGAAATGTGAATCTGGATGGGCCTTTTTTTATTGTAGTGGCAGTGGAAATAAGCAATGGGCTGTGGTCACTGCAAGATCTGTCCAAATGTTGAACATGCACAGCCAGATAGGAAATGGCCCATTCAGCGTTGAAGAAGAGACAGTCAATTCTGGTCCATATACTGTTGTGAAGCTGACCATTAAACTAAGTGAATTTACTTCCTCTAAATCCTGCATCTTCAATCCCCGCAGCAGATATGCATGCTTGGAAATCCATGACCGATCTAGAAAAACCTCTCTTGCCTCCTTTCTTCTCATTGGGTGCCAGGTAGGCGTTGAAATCCCCTCCAACCAGCCATGGGGCCATACAAGCAGTGGAGAAGTCAATCATGTAATCCCAAAGTCTCCTCCTTTCATTCATGGAGCAGCTAGCATGTACAACTGTGAGAAAGAAAGTTCTGTAAAAATCTGAAGAAACTGAAACTGTAATGTGCTGGTCACTGTAATCAGTTTTCAAAATATTGAAATCCTCCTCCCAAAAAATCCATATCCTGGCCTACTCACTCACATTAGCTACAGAGTGGGCCATGTGGAGCTTATTCCTATACATGTCAATGCAAGAAATCTTTTTCTTGGGCTCAATGATAGCTATAATAGATAGATGGTGCCTACACTTCAAAATTTTCAGTCTCCTAATGGACTGGGCATTACCAGTCTCCTAATGGATTGAGCATTACCAAATCTGTCTGCTCCCTCCTATTCTTGTTTCTTTTACCTTGTCAGTTCCTTTATACGTGAGTCTGAGCTTTTCCCACATTTCCATAGCTGACTTGCAGGCTGAAATCTTGTTGAATTCTTTCTTACTCAGCGCACAACACAGTATGCTTTTAGCTTTGCTGTTTAGGGATATTTTCTTCTTGTCTTCATATGTCCAATTTTCTCTACTGTTGATTATCAATAGGTCTCCTTCTTCAATAATTGACCACAGCTGGAAATCGAGACCTTGAAGGAAGAACTCCATCCGAGTCTTCCAGTAGTTGTAATCTTCACTGTCGAATAGAGGAGGTCTGTTGACGGACTGACCTTCTACATAACCTTGAGCTGCCATTTATCTTTGCTCTTGAGATCGTGAGATCTTCTTACTCGAATAGACAAGGCTATGATACCACTTGTTGCCCAGATAGCAAGCCCAGAGGGGGGGGGGGGGTGAATGGATTGCTAAAAATTCTTTTAGAATAATACCTGTAAATAAAACGCTTGATAGAAAACACTAAGTTCGACAGTTAGAGTTAGTGTAGAATAAAGACAAATAAGCAAGCACACAGACAACATGAAATTTTATCCTGGTTCAGATCTCCTATCCCAAGGAGTCCTACGTCCAGCCCCCAAGCAACAACTTGGGATTTCACTAAATAAGGGAACTGTCCCCGTTAAGGACTCTTACACATCCAGTAGCAACTGACCTTCTCTTCTCTACCAGAAGAGGAATCACACCACCTGATGCAATAGGTCTTCTCTTCACACCCGAAGAGGAAAGCTCACAGAAAAATGAGTTGAAAGAGAAAGGCCCCACGACCAAGCTTATAGACAATGCTTGATTTGAGGCAAAGTCTGAGAGACACAAAATTATCTCAAATGAACTCTCTCTCTTAGATCTACGCAAGCTCTCAAAGGCTATGCAATGTTCTCACAGAGAGCTAAGAGCTAAAGAAAGTTGGAATGGATGAGTTGGCTCTAGTTGTTCTTCAGGTAGCTAGGATGTTCAAGCTTCTCAAAGGTTGAAAAAAGTTGTATATGCTTGGAGTCACTAGTCTTCTTTTATCTTCTTTGAAATAATTTTACTATTGTAGTATCCGTTGAAATATCTGTTGTCGCACAACTTCATACACGTTAGAAAGTCTGATCTGAAGCAAAGAGCAAGTGAGCCTGTAGCCATAAATGCTTGGAGTGACACACACACCTTCAAGGAAAGATTGTTTGAATCTTCTATCCTCTTTTCAGGTTGACAGGTCCATCTTTGACGTGCGTTTCTACCAAAATTCTGCACACAATAAATGCTGACACATAGACAACTTCTCTTTGTCTAAACTGTCAGTGAACATTAGTACTCGTGCTGTATGAAGATACACCAAAAAGGAAATGTTATTCTGTCATCATGTAAGGCAAGACTTTATGTGACAAGTGAGGTAAGTAAGGATATATCGTGCGGAAATATTGTACCATCACAATAAATGTTCAAGATAACAGGATACAGTATGATGCGCGGGAAGGCCTTTTTGAAATCCACAGAGATTTGAAAAATACATTTGAATATCATGAAGGATAAATATTTTCAAGATTAACTGAGAAGATAATGATAGTATTTGTCAACTTATTTAAACCATAATCGTTGTGAAGAGAGTTGGTATATTCATGAAATTGATGTCATAAACATAATCCATGTATAAATGAAATCTATGTTGAAATAAAGTCGATGTGACCATAATCCATGTATAAATATAGTGAAATTGTTGTTTTGTACAAAATGTTGTATGACTGAAATTGATGTACAGACGAAATCGTTGTTTCAATGAAATCGATAATGAAATCGTTGTTTCAATGATGAAATCATTGTTTTGACGATGAAATCGTTGTTTAAATGAAATCGATAATGAAATTGTTTGTTTCAATGATGAAATCGTTGTTTAAGTGAAATCGATAATAAAATCGTTGTTTCAATGATGAAATCGTTGTTTAAGTGAAATCGATAATGAAATCATTGTTTCAATGATGAAATCGTTGTTTAAGTGAAATCGATAATGAAATCATTGTTTCAATGATGAAATCGATGTAGCACCGAAATCGATGTTTAAGTGATATGAAATCGATGTAGCATCAAAATCGATGTTTAAGTGATATGAAATCGATGTATCAACAAAATCGATGTTCAAGTGATATGAAATCGTTGTAGCAATCAAATCGTTGTTCTATCAAGGAAGTCGATGTGTACTTAGAAAAAACATACAAATAACAGTGAGTGTAGATAACTTACTGATTTTAATTGGCTTGATGCCTTTTAATAAACTTCACCAAATATATATATAATTTGTCTCATTTTTAGTGGTTTTGTTAATCACCAAAAATACATATAATAAATAAAATATATGGAGGTGGATTGATCATCATACCAGTCCCTTATCGGCCAGAGCAGCAGGATCTCCGAAAATAGGAAACTACACTAGAAAGCTGTAAAGCGAGAAACAACTACAGCAGGGTACTACAAGGCAGCGGAACAGAACAATGCAACTCCATGACCACCAACCAAAGTCGTGATACACACATGACTTCCGCGGAAACCAACAGAGCAACCATGTAAGAAGGACGTCTCACTGCAAGCACAGCCACCTCAGGCCTCCACAAGGTCGAGGGCCCACAAGTAGAACCACCCTGGACTCTGACACGCCACGAGGTCGGGAAACCACACAAGCTGGTGCCACCACAGACTGGCACCAAAGAACAAGACTATGGAACTGAGAGAACACCGAAGCGGAAACCACCAGAAGTACGGGCCAACAAGGCCAAACCAACAATGCCCACAGAAGCTAGACACGACCAGGGTACAACCACCATGCAGGCTAGGGCAACGAGTCGCACCTGGAAAACACCATGAGGAAACACCGTCACAACAACAACAACCAAGTCACCGCCATTGGTAGCTAAGACGAGGACACATTGTCCACACCCTCTCTGGTCACCAGCTAGCTCTCGTCTCTAACCTCCCTGGAAGAACGAGACAAAGCCGTTATTGAACACACAAATGCATGCAACACCGCAGCCTGGCCAAGCTGCAGCCCCACACCTGGCCTCTCTAAGTGGTTTCAGGCACAAAGAGTGAGGCAGTGAGACAAGGGACTGTCTGGGCCGTGCCGGAAAGAGAACTGGCTCAACGACCTTAGCATCCCGCCCTAGACAAGAGAGCTCCACAAACGACCAGTGTCTCTGTCCAAACCTCATTTTCTGCTCTAGAGTTCGCCACACTAGGCCGTAAACTCGAGCACGCCCATAGCCTGGAGCACTCCCTCAACGGGCTTATGAGGATGGGGTCCCAGAAAATGGAGACAACCTATGAACAAGACAAGCCCTCTAGTGCCGAGAATCGGGCAAAGGGTGGGGTAGCACAATAAAAACCACGCCGAGCTATTGGCTTGTAGCCCACGACAAGCCCAGCAAGCACGAGGCACGCACAGACCCTCGAGAGGGCCGTCGGCCAACCAAGGCACGCATGAGAAAGCCAAAATCTTGGAACACCACCAGTCGGTACAGAAAACGTTGCTCTGTTAATAATCAATAGACCTCTAGTCAATCGATTATTAAACAAACGCGACCCTCCTGGCACCGCCGCCATTACACGAAAGTGTCACCTTTAGTGACTGAACGTAGTAAGGTAACCTGTCATGTTCCCTACTAGAAGGTTCTAAGGGCAAGCCTGCCCTGGGGCACATGCTGACACCCTAACCAAGGTCACAAAAACACCCGAGGCAACACAGGTACTGTCGCGTCCCCCATGACCGTCGTGATACTATCATGTCGGGGAAGGGCATGGCAACAACCCTGTCGTGACAGAGGGACACGTCGCGACAGTAACCCTATCGTGATGGGCAAGCATATCACGACCATGCCACGACCGGAGAATGTGCTGCGACAAGGTCGTGATCGACCGAGCAGACGCCTTTTTTGGTGTCGCGACGCGCACCGCTGTCACGACACCAACAGAGAGGCAGACCCATGGGATGCTCCATCTCGGGGCCGCCCACACACCACCACCACATGGGGGAGGGGAGCATGGAGAAGCTATAAATGCTATCTGCAAACCACGAGGGGCTCCTAATCCACCCGAATCAAAAAGGGTTCAAGCAATCCCTACCTTAAATGAAGAAACGAACCCATTAGGGCCCTTCACGTCAGATTGGCCACCTTCTCCTCATTCCATGCAAGCTCCACAATGTCGGGGACACGAGCACGACCCTTCTCCTCGCTTGAAACACAAAAAGGGGAAGATAGGGAGGTGGAGCACTACCGAAGGGGGAGGAGAAGAGAGGGGAAGGAGGAAATGGGAGAAGGGGTCACCGGCCAAGGACTTAAGCCTTCGGCACCCAAGTCGCGATGGGGCAACGCATCGCATTAAGAACTTTAATGCGACGGGTCAACGCGATGCGACACCAACACATTCTGCAGGGATGCCGCGACAACCTGACAAGTCGTACTGACACGCCTTCCACCCTTACTAAGCCACGAAAGACTGTCGCGTCCTGTTGACCAGGCACGATAAGAAGACGCGACGCACAAGCTTGGTGCAACAAAGATGACTGTTGTGTCGAGCCACCCCGACGCCTCACTAACACGTCATCCAGCCTAGACATGTTAGGATCCAGTCACCTAGAAGCCAAACAAAAAGCTGAGAAGCTGAGGTATTACAACAAGTGCTTCTTCTACAAACAACCTGAACATGTTAAGAAAGATTGTCTGAAAAGGAAGACATGATTTGAAAAGAAAGGTAATTTCTCATCTTATGTTTGTTATGAGTCTAATTTAGTGAATGTTCCTAAAGATACATGGTGGATTGACTCAGGTTCTACTGTGCATGTTACCACTTCTATGCAGGGATTCTTTTCCCAAAGGCCTCTGAATGAGTGTAAGCGAAGCATCTTTTTAGAAAATAAGATGCACTCACAAGTCAAGGCTATAAATGTTGAACCTCTGCCCAATATATACATTGCATATTTATAGATTTAGTCCGTAACATATAATAGTTTTGAAGATGACAAAATAAACAAATATCTATTTATAAACAGAACAATATTTCTCTCTCTAACAAGTAATATAACAAAAGCATACTTAGTCATTGAAAATTATTCTTTTCAAATTCTAAGTATAACTTCGCTTGCCTAAGAAATATACGAAGTTCACTTCGTCATATATGAAGTAAAACATGAAGATCTCTTCGATTGATCATGTTGATATACGAAGTTCACTTCGTCATGTCCGAAGTTCACTTCGTCATATCCGAAGTTAGCTTTGTCATATGCGAAGTAAAACACAAAGATCTTATTTTGACTAATCATGTTGATATCATGATATCTGAAGTTCACTTCGTCATATCCGAAGTTAGCTTCATCATATCCGAAGTAAGCTTCATCATATACGAAGTAAAACACAAAGATCTTACTTTGACTAATCATGTTGAAATCGTAATATATGAAGTTCACTTCGTCATATCCGAAGTTCACTTCATCATATCTGAAGTCAGCTTCGTCATATCCGAAGTCAGCTTTGTCATATCCAAAGTTTACTTCGACATATACGAAGATCACTCATCATATATGTTGTAACATTTCGATTAAATTGTTGAACCACTTTTATATTTTATCCTTTATTTTGGTGATAACAAAACTCATGATTAATTTAAATATTATGAATATATTTAATATCATATTTTTTTTCTCGTAAATACAACATACTATGGCACTATCGATTCATGACTTGCACTGAAAAGAAAAATCAATTGTTGTTCAATGCACATCAATTACTGACTAAGTACTACATCGATTACTGTCTTTAAAGTTCACATCAATTACAGTTCACTTAAACATCGACATCAGTCAAAACATCAATTTCATTAAACACATTGATTTCACTCAAATATCGATTTCATTTAAACATCGATTTCACTGAAACATCGATTTCGCTTAAACATCAACTCCATTGAAACATTGATTTCGTTCAACATGATTTCACTTGAACATCGACTTCGTTTCAACAACGATTATGCCTCAACATTGATTACACTTATACATGCATTACATTCAAACATCGATTATCTTAAACATCGATTACGTTTCACTTAAACATCGATTACGTTTGAACATCAATTAGGTTTAAACATCAACTCTATTTGAACATCGATTGTCTTTTAACTTAAACATCGACTACCTTAAGACATCGATTGCCTTTACATTTCAAATGTTTCAAAATCTCTTTGGCGCCCAAATGAAAAGTGAAATATACTTCACATGTTTCTTTGTCTAACTGAAGATCTTCTTCCTATCTATCCTTCAAGGTAGGTGAGATATTGTCGGTAAAGATCATGAACTTATACATAAGAAGGTTTGGACTTTCTGTCAGAAGACTCTTCTAGTCTAACCTTTTCTTCCATGTATTAAATGTCTGTAGGACTATTCTACTCCTAGTCAAAACATCTTGGACCTGCTGTTAGTATCCGTTAGACACGTGAAGATGTTTAGACAGAAGAAGAAGGAAAGGATATGAAGAAGAAGTTGAGCGACGACTGGAAAGAACTCCAAAAGAATCCAAGAAGCTCCAACAACTACTCTTCAACGGATTTGTTCAAGCTGCTCCATAAAAGGGAGAAGGAAAAGAAGAAGAAAGATCAGAGTGAACCTGAAGATCATTCAAAGAGTGTACATCTAGTGAGAAGCCTCAACGTCATACTCACTCAAAGCAAGAGAGAAAGAGCTCGAGCCCAAGAAAAAGTGTGCAAGCAATCATCTGAAATCTTCAAGCTTCAAGCCTTTTTCCTCTCTTCACTCTCTCTGTGTGTAGCACCCCGAATATTTAGTATTTAAAAATTTGAAATAAATGGGAATAAATAATTTCTATAATATCGAAATAATAAGAACATACGTACCATTATCGTATGTACAAGAACCCATCGGAAAATTCCATAAAAATAGTTGTTCAACACAAAATAGTATTTCTAAATATTTCACGAAGAATTTCGTGCAACGGAAAATCTGATTGGCCATGTTTACAACACATTGTGACTAATTATCCTAATTAGGAAATAAAGTCGGAAAGCTGTTAACATGGGAATATAACATGATCATAAATTAAATAAACATGTGGGAGAGACTTCCAACATCATGTATGGATGACCCATTATTAGAATTGGGCCAATGAACAACTTTTGGCCCAAGAATAAAATGAAGTAAGAAAATACCCCAAAATTCGTAACCCTAATTGAGCTGAAAATAGGAAGAGGTAATTAGGGCTAATCCTAATGCAATTAGCTTTTCATGGAAATCCAAATTCGTGCCTAGCCATGGTATGGGGTTGCCTAAAGCCTCACACACTCTAATGGGGTGAGAAATCATCAAAAATAGGAAGGTGGTAACCCAAAACCGCAACCCTTCCTTCCTACACCCAATGAGACTCCTAAAAACCCTAGATGCATATATACTTGACAAGAAACCCTTGGGGACAAGTTTACCAACTGTTGGGGTCGTGGGTAGCAGCTCTTGAGCACCAGAGGTGGAGGAAAATGCCCCAAAACGGAGGTCTTCTTCCCAGCTATGTCTGCATCGATCTGTGCAGAGCCCTTCTTAGATTCAACCAAAGGTGAGTCAAACCTCGACCAAACCATGCAAGACTTATACCCTTGGAAAGAGGGTAGAGTCTAGTTTCTAATGGCACTGGTTTTCCCAATTTTCATCTAGTGAATCGAGAGTATTAAGCGTTCTCCTCCAAGCGGTCCGAGCGAGGGCTTTCTGGAGGACGAGTCTTATTCAGCTCAAAAGGTAGGTGATCTCGGGCCAAACCTAAGAAAAACCTATATCAATGTGTAGTGCATCAAGTCTACTTTCATGTGCATGCATTTTTCCCCAGGTTTGATTGAGCATACATTGAGTATTAAGCGTTTTGCCAAAGTCGTGCATGCTTAGGGCTTTTACGTTCATGTCATTTTCTCACGCATCCCGAGGCCAAATCTCATGAAACCAAAGCCATGGTTCTCTCCTACTTCCTGTTCCCAACAAGTTTCATGTTTACACTTTCTGTGTTCTCGGGCAAGAACATGAAATGCGACGACACTAGACGTCGCGTTCCTTGTTGCATGAACGCGACGTACTAGACTGTCACGTTAATCTAAACTGTGACCATGCCCTACGTCGCAATTTAGACTCCGACTTGACCGTTCTAACACCTCAAACTGTGCACTGCATAGTTTTTAGTGTCCTGCATGAACTTGATGTAGACCCACATCGCGATTCAGAGTCGTCTCCCGCTCATGGATTTTGTGTTATTTTATATTATTATTTTGAAAACATCTCTTGAACGTGACGTATCAAACCTCCGTGATTCAAGGATGATGGCGGCACACTTCCTGTCGCGTTATGAGCACGACAGACAGGTCCGTCGCAATTTGAACATGAAGGCGACGGTCAAGACCGTCGCGATTTGAGTCTTAACAGATTACTCATGTTTCAATTGTACAATATCTTCTTAAATGCGATGACTATGTCCGTCACGGATTTAAAGGCCTACCCGAGACCTGTTTCTACAGTGGTTAGTGTTAGTCTTGCATGTTAGGTTCTTCATATGCATTGTACAGTCCGTCCAATGACTTAAAAGCTAGTAGCCTATGAGAAAGACATAACAACGTGAAGATTATTCTATTTGTTCTTTAATGCTATGATCTACTCTTGCAAACTATTGATTGAATCATCTTTTTGTTCTAGCTTGATAAAGTGTATAACTGCTATCTTAAAATACTGCAAACCATGTCTAGTTAAATGCATATTTCTATCTCATATCATTGTGTTACTTGATTTCCGTGTTGTCTTAAACCGGTGGAATGTGGATGGAGACACGTACTTCACTACACACTTGCACATATAGGCAGCCCTTTCTTGGGGGATTGGAAACTCACGGCCGGTCATTCCGTATCAACAGTCTAGTGACCTTTCTCTTAAGACCTCCGTAAATCTCCGTACTTTGTGGATTCCCTTATGGAGACCTAGTTGGTTGTATCATTGAAGTTCCTTGGAGGTAGCATGCACTTCCTCTCTCATCTTGTTCTCGTGAGTGTGATTTGAAAGATTGAACTTAAGTCATTAATGTAAAGAGATAACTAAAACTTAAATTGCGCTGTTATGCTGCCGAAATTATCCCTTGACTATTGTTATCAAGCATGTCACGTCCTAATAAAAAGGCTATTTATCGGAAGTGATAGAAAATAGGCATAAAAGGTATGATTAATAGTAATCATTCATAGCACAATATGCGGAAGTCTTATTACAAAAGTACTCTTCATTACCACTAAAGAGGAGTGGATTGAAACAAACTTAATTAACACATCTCATCTCACACTACTAAACAAAAACAGAAATGGGTTGGCATTGCTTGA
This sequence comes from Colocasia esculenta, assembly GCA_014218235.1. Taxonomy (NCBI): domain Eukaryota; kingdom Viridiplantae; phylum Streptophyta; class Magnoliopsida; order Alismatales; family Araceae; genus Colocasia; species Colocasia esculenta. The sequence continues at coordinate 51,247,254 of CM024760.1, read as the reverse complement.
TACGAACGGCCCACTCAACACACATGTCCTTAAACTTCACCCCCATTTGAACTACCTGAAAAAGGGGTAGGAAATAGTGAGCTAACTGTTAAATGCACAATTAAATGTCAGGACAGTAAGCTTGAACAGTAATAGTGAATCACAAGGTAGGTTTAGGTATATAACTCAAAACTAGTGCATTTAACAGTTATACAGAACAGGAATTATGATGACCATAATCAAATAGTAAGTGATGCAATGCCAAACATCCCGTTGTCCTTTATCATTTCCGTACGGCCCGTAATGAATTCGAGTGCTCCTCCCAGGACTGGACCAGCCCTATTTGCACAGGCATATCAGTCAAGTGGGGTCCAAGGACCCAATAAATGTCATCATCATCAGTTAATCATATCTCACAAGTTGATCAAGCATTTGAACTCTCTGGACATCAGGTTTTATAAACTCAGTTACCGAATACCAGAGATTAGACTCAATGGAGTACCATTCGTATTTGACAACTTTAAGGATAATTCAAGGGGGTGTAAGGTACACCAAGTGGGTAAACTTTGTAGTAGTAAGACAGTAAATACCAATGTAAATAAGGGGGTAACTTTCTAGGCTTTTAGGATGAAGTCTAAGCAAGATTTCTACCATGAAAAGTTGCTAAAATACAAGTCAGGACAGTAGGTGTCGACAGCCAGGAAGTGGCTGTCGATAGATAGCAACAGCAGAGCATGGTTTGCTGGTTCTGTCTACCTGTCGACAGCTATAAGATGGCTGTCAACAGCTAGCAACAGTCCCAGTTATTTTGAAGTTATGGAAGACTGGCCTGTCGACAGCTATGAGCTGCCTATCGACAGCCCCAGTTCTTCTCTCATAAGTGACTTTGTATTCAATCTAAAAACTCTAACCATGGAACTTATGAATCAAGGCATGATTTATATCAAATATAAGAATCAAATTGTAGATCTCACAGTGGTTTATATGCTAAACAAATGAAACAGGAGGTTTGCAATTCAAACTTGTCTAGCTAGAAATTAAACATAGTGTAGTACTGGAAGTATAGCCTTGATAGCAATAGTTTAATGGAAGATTCCTACAAGATGGACACTAAATCACAATGTGTTTCATGGATCTAAATCAAGACTTGAAGTATCAACCATCTAAACAGAAATCCTCACACTGTTCTAACGATATTTAGACTTCTAACAGAACTCTATATCATGAACATGAATCAAGAGTGGAGGAAGAAGATAGGAATCAATTTCTAAAATAGAACAATGTTGTTCCTCTCCCAACAAGAATAATTCTACCATGACTGGAAGGAAAACAGAGAATCACAGGTATAGCAACTTATCGGTTCATCAAGAATTCCTTGTCATGTATGGAGGACAGAACTGAACCAGAGGAAGATGAATCCTACCTTGCTTAAATGATGAACTTGCAAGTATCCTTGATGAAAAATCCCACACTCAGCAAGAGAAGTGTTTCCCCCTTAAGGTTGATGGTGTGCTCGCAATGTTCATACCAAATGAAACATCTACAGTGGCAGCAGGAGCAGAAGTGGAAGTAGTTGCAGGTGCAACGGAGCCAGTAACTCCAATAGCTCCTAGTAGCAGTTTCAGGAGCTCCTCCACAATACCTCTAGCAGCAAAGAGTAGGGGAAAGCAAGAACAGAAGTAGGAGCCAATGTGTAGAAAGGTTCGAACTAGGGAGAGGGAGTGGCTTTTATAGCCCAACCAAGTTTCCATGCATGAGGACACCTCCGTGCACAGGTGTAACAGTAAAGCCCATTGGGTTTTTACTGCTTACACCTGGTTCTTGCCTCCTTCCACTCCCTTACACCTCAACCCTTTACGTGTAAGAGGTTTAACCCATGGTTTAGTCTTATCCTACTGTGTGCTGGCCTCCTCAAGGCCTCACACGTAAGCACCCAAATAAACCCAGAAATTGATCACCGTAATTGACTTATAATTCAACTGCCCCCTTAGTCTTGATGTAAACATGTCCAAACAAAGTCCATTTGCATTAAAATTTCAACCATAGCCTAATGGGATGGTTTTACAAATTATGGTGATTTTAGTTTAATTTTTGAAATCCGCTTGCCCACAAATCCGGATATTTAAATTTATGATATCTCCACATTTTTCTGGAAATCATGGTGTTCTCAGATTTCATTTTCGTTACAGTTTTTCAGTGTCGCCCTGTGGAAGCGCGCACGTTCGAGTACAACACTGGAGTAATGTTTATTAATGCTAATCATTCCCAAATATCAATTAATTCATTCTAAGAATAATGGCTAAGTCTAATAACCTTATTGTTCATGTTTTATAACAAATAAATTTTTTTTTTCGGGGTGTTACAAAGCAATCATGTTCACCTTACTTATTACTTCTCCACATCATCATCATCATGAACATGACATTACAATTACTTATATCTTGGAACTCTTATATTGGCCATTAGTGACTGTGGGTATCTACATTTGAAATTATGTGAGATGCTGATCGGGCACGAAGAGTGTCCAAGGGCTCTAGTCTAGCCCCAATGACGGAGAGTCATAAATATATTGTTAACCATGGGGTATAATGATTACTGGCGTTGCATCTGCACTGGGAGTACTTGCATGTTGAATGCTAGATATAATAACCACATACACGTGTCCTATTGTGCATTTGAAGGTGGATCTTTCCTTGGTGTACATTAGCGTCTTCGTGCTTGATTAGGGTTACATGGTCGTGCTCGTGCTTGCTTGCTTGTGTGATATGGCCATCCTACAATTATTGCAATTTAAATGATATCTTGGGTGCATGTTACATGACATTCTATTGAAAACTCTTGCTCGTTATATCAATTCTAGATCTTGCTATATCATGATCATTCCATCTAGCTTGTTCATATATCATGATTAATGAGTTTTATTCGTATATGCATATCTTGATCATCGTGCTTACCTAGTTCTAAATTGCTAATCACTTATATCATTGCCCGTACATTGAGATATAAATTCTACTGGGCTAGTTTGCTCATTCCCTACTTTTAACCTTCTAGGTGATTATGAAATACAAGAAGAAGAACCAGCCGAGGATGGGAATGCGTCCGAGTGATGAGTATTCCAACTATAGAGTTTTCATTAGTTTACTTTGAGAGTTAGAACAATGTAGTAGGAAGTGAGAAATAAATGTAATTTGCTTTCATTGAGTCTTAGTATTGTTACTCAATATTTTTAGTTCCATTTGAAACAATGAGATGAGATTTGAATACAAGTCTAATTGAGTTCATTCTTTGGGCCCTATTATATTGTTGTGTTGATACGCATTTAGTGCTTGCTAGCTAGATGCTTATTTACTGACTGCTCACGTCTTGAAATATCGACTCAAATTATACAAATTATTATTCGCTATGTAATTCTCGGGACGTGACACTATGCATCATTGTAAATCTGGGAGAGTCTGTAAGCTAAGAGCTAGAATTCCTTTGTTTATCTTGTATCGCTCTCAGCCTGTTCTTTCTTTTCTAAGAAAGATTTCTGTCCAGCTGTAGGATTGTATACAATATTTCTCTTCCTATGTGGGGAGAAGGCCAGTTGGGTTGCTGGTGATTTCTATCTAGCTAAGGGATTGTTCTTAGCACTTCCTTTTGGGTAAGGGAAGAACCTAACTGGGGTTGGTGTCAGCAGAACCACATTGGGGTTTGTTCCAGAAGGTTGGCTTCTTGACCTGTAATAGAAGTGAGTTTCCTTCCTACTCGGAAAGGAAGAGGACCAGCAGGGAGCTGGGGGTTTGTATATCCTTGGGGGGATTGTACCTTGGTTAGTGAAATCCCAAGATTTGCTTGGGGACTAGACGTAGGTCTTCCTTTTGAGAAGTACCGAACTAGGATAAAATCTCTATGTTCATTTGTGTGATTGTTTAAATTTGCTTATGCACTACTACTCTATATCACACACTATCACATTCACTAACCAAAGTTTTTAAGTTGTGATTTCTGTATTTTAGTTTCAGAATTTCTGTAGCTATTCTATTCACCCCCCCTCTAGAAAGCTTGCTGCCAACTGTAAGCGGGCCAACAAGTGGTATCAGAGCCAAGCTCTTCAAGCAAGTAGATCTCACGATCTAAAGAGCAAAGATCAGATGGCAGCTAAAGCTCACAACTATGAAGGTCAGTCAGTTACCAAACCACCATTCTTCGATGGTGAGAACTACCAATATTGGAAGATGCGAATGGAATACTTCATCAGAGGCACAGACTTTGATCTGTGGCGGGTAATTGAACAAGGTGATTTCATTATTGCTCTTGCTGAAGGTACTACTACAATTACAACAACTGATAAAGCTAAACTGTCTCTAAATTTTAAAGCAAGAAATTATCTATGTTGTGCATTATCAAAAAGAGAATTTAATAGATTATGAGCATGCAAATATGCAAAAGAAATGTGGGATAAATTGCAGGTAACATATGAGGGAACTGATAAAGTTAAGCAAACTAGAATAGACATTCTCGTTTCACAATATGAACAATTTAAAATATTGCCAAATGAAAATATCACTCAAATATGTAACAGATCTTCAAATATAGTAGTTGGTTTATGCTCTCTTGGAAAAGATCTTTCTGATGAAGAAACTGTCAAAAAAATTCTAAGATCATTAACTCATTCATGGACCCCTAAGGTGACTGCTATTGAAGAAGCTCATGATTTAGCAAAACCTCCCATTGATAAATTAATCGGTTCACTTATGGCTCATGAATAAATATGGAAAGATTTTCTAAAAGTATTTCGAAAAAGAAAGTCACTAATGCTCTCAAAGTTATAGCTGCTCCTTCCACCTCTTCCTCTTCTAGTTCAAAAAATACAGGCTATGATGACAGTGATATGTAGATGATGTACTATCCAAGCTTCAGAAAATTCTTAAGAAGAAGAAGAATGGATCAAGAAGGATCCAAAAGAAGGAGAAAAAGAAGAAAGAACCAGTTTATTATGAATGCAAAAAATCTAGACATCTGAGACCAGATTGTCCAAGACTCAAGAAGATTGGTCAAGTAGAAAAGTCCAATAAGAAGCACAAGAAATTAAAAAAAAAGCCATGGCTGCTGATTGGGACAATGAAGAAGTCACCACTTCAAATTCATCAAGCTCAGATTTAGAAAAAGAGCAGTTAAATCTAGCTCTCATGACAGGACTAGATGAGGTACATTCTGACCCATCTTTTAATTCGTCTACTGATTCAAGGTCCGAGTCTGAAGACTTAGAAGATGTCTTTAATGAACTTTATGAAAAACATAAATGTGTTGTAAAAGAATTAAAGAATCTAAAAAACAACATTACTTGCTTAGAAAACACCAATTCTGATCTCAAATCCGAAATGGAACAATTAGAAACACAATTAAAGGAAAGTAAAGATAATAATTATCTTTTGAATGAAGATTTAAAAAGCAAGAATAATAAAAAATTAGAGTTAGAAGAAAAATTGAAAACTCTAGCTGAAGAAAATTTTTACTTAAAAGAATCAGTTAGAAAATTAACAAAAGGAAAAACATATCTAGCTCTATGCTTAAAAGGATCAAAATCTGGCAATAATAAACAAGGTCTTAGATACAAACCTCGTGAAAAGGGAAAACAAATTAAGTATCCAAAAAAATATCCATTGCCAAAATTTGTGAAAGAAACCAAGATGCCTAAAAAAAAGCCCCTGTAATGAACAAATGCTCTCAAAAGAAAAAGGTATCTAAAGATCATGTTTTAGTACAAATGATAAATCAACATGTATTTCACACTTACTTTTACAAGATCTTTGGATATAAACATAACATGGCTCTATTTCTAAAAATATACTTATCTTAAAAAAGCCTGAGTCAAAGTCTATGAAAAAGATCTTCTGACATTTGCCATTGAGAACATCCATATTGTCCTCTGTCAGATCTGCAGTCACGATCTCTACCTACTACATATCATATCTATATGCAGAACCTTTTTCCACAGAACATTAATTGCTAGTACACTAAGGATAGCTGTCAACATTTGAAATATCTCACAAGTACCTATGATCAAATCCGTAGCTAACATACTGGACCCAGTCTAATATATCTTGGAACTTGTATATTTTAGGATAATGACGAAATAGCATCAACGCAAAAGACTGTTTGATCAATGTGAATGTAAAAGACATGCACATCGCTCTTGGAAAAGGACATGCACCTCACCCTCGAAAGAAGACGTGCACGACTATCTCTCCAACGGGTAGATTCAAATAAGATCAAGCAATGACTATCTCTCCAACGAATAGATTCAAACAGTTCAAGCAACGGCTACAAGGATGAAGCCTATAAATATAAAGACAGTCGAAAGAAGCAAATATATATGAGCATGGGAGATAACAAGCCATATACAAGATAGCAAAAGAGAGAGACAAGCACATACTTGAGAAGAGGTGAAAAAGGTGCAAGTGTGCTGCGTCAAGCTTCCTCTCCATAGACATTGCATGGGCATTGCGTTGAAGTATTTCCTGTGCATGCAGTGACGCAACTGTTCAAATTTCTCCTTGTAAAAGATTCTTTTCTTAGACTCAGGAAGTTGTTCTTCAGACTAAATCTCTCCTTCCTATTCTTCTAGTCTGGAGTCTTTCTGAAGTCCAGTTCTCCATATAAGGAGCTTGTTAAAAGTAAGTGCACCCCTTTAGAAAGGGAAGACCTGCTGAGCAGGGTGTGTACCCCTCTAGAAGAGGGAATGCCAAGGTAGTCTTGGTAGTATGTTCCCCTTTGTAAAGGGAATGCTGGTGGTAGCTAGCGGATTATTTTTCCCCTTGTGTAGAAGGGAAGACTAGTAAGTACTGGAGTGTTGTATCTTTGAAAAGATAGTGAAATCCTAAGCTTGACTTGGGGACTAGACCTAGGACTTCCATTGGAAGGAAGGTCCGAATCAAGATAAAACTTGTATGTCCTTTGTGGTTTGACTAACCTAACTAACGTGTACTCTTAAGTAATTGATAATTTAGCTTCCGCAACGAAAAACACCTATTCACCCCCCCCTCTAGGTGCAAATCTCTACTGTCACCAATCCAACAATAGGGACTTATAGGATTATTTTGGGATCAGGATTTGTTCTAGATTTGGAAGATCCTTTTTATGTACCATCTTTTAGTAGAAATTTGATTTCAGTATCAAAATTTGATTCATAAGATTTTCGTATATGTTTTGGAAACTCTTCATTTGAATTAATAAAGGATTCTATTGTCATTGGTACTGATTCTCTATCTGATGGTTTATATAAATTGTGTGTCAGCAATGTAAATGAACAATCTCATAATATATTGCATACTTTAGTTGTTGTTGGCAACAAGCATGGCAGAGTTGATGAAAACTCATCTATGTTGTGGCATAGGAGATTGGGCCATATTTCCATTAAGAGACTTAAGAGGTTTGTGGGAGAAGGAGTACTTCCTGCTCTAGATTTTACTGACTTTGCGACATGTGTTGATTGCATAAAAGGAAAGCAAACACACACGCCTAATAAGGATGTCACTAGGAGTTCTCAAGTGCTTGAAATAATCCATACTAATATATGTGGTCCCTTTCCTCCCCATTTGTCTGGCAAAAGGTACTTTGCCACCTTTATAGATAATTATTCTAGATTCATGTATCTCTATTTACTTCTTGAATAGGTAGATGACTTCAATGCCTTTAAAGAGTTCAAGAAGGAAGTGGAGAAACAATTAGAAAAAGTAATCAAAATAGTTAGGTTTGATAGAGGTGGTGAGTACTATGGAAGGTACACAGAGATGAGACAAAAGTCCAGACCATTAGTAAGATTCCTTAAAGAGGAGGGTATTATACCTCAATATACTACCCATGGTTGTCCATATCAAAATGGAGTTGCAGAAAGAAGGAATCGAACGCTTAAAGAAATGGTCAGGATAATGTTAACTCATTCTACCTTATCCTTGTCCTTGTGGGGGAGGTCATTAAGATAGCTGTACACATAGTGAACATGGTTCCTATGAAAGCTACATACTCTTTTTAAGTTATGGTGTGGTAGGAAATCTTCAGTAAACTACATGTGCACATGGGGGTGTTCAGATGAGGCCAGACCATACAATCTACAAGAAAATACTTTTGATCTCAAAATAACTAGTGGGTTCATTGGTTATGTAGAGAGATCAAATGGGTACAAGTTTAATTGTCCATCACATGTCCCCATCATTATAGAGACAGATAAGGCAAGGTTCCTTGATGATGGTGGTGTTAGTGGAAGTGGATCTTTTCGAGAGATTTCTTTTGAGGAGTTACATGATCAGGCTGAAATACTTATAGCAACTAACAACTTTGTTCTCATGTTCATTCCTCATAATGAAATTGTTGGGGAACAAGAAGTTGCAGTTGGTCCACCTCAAGTGACTCCACAACCGGTGGATATCGCACCTATTGACCTACCACCTCCTTAGGTGGATCAAGGACCAACAATACATCAATTCAGAGAGTCAAGAAATCTGCCATATCTGATGAGTTTTTGGTGTACCTACAAGAAGATGGTTTAGACAGGGGTGATATTGAAGATCTAGTGACGTTTGCACAAGCTATGAAGAGTGAAAAATCTACCTATTGGTTTGAAGTTATGAAGGAAGAGCTTGACTCAATAGCTAAAATCAAATTTGGGACTCATCAACTTACCAAAAGGGTCCAAACTTGTTGGATGCAAATGGGTATTCAAAACTAAAGTGGACTCTAAAGGTAAAGTTGAACAATATAAGGCCAGATTGGTGGCTAAGGGATTCACTCAAGAGGAAGGTATTAACTATGATGAGACCTTCTCTCCTATTTCTAAGAAGCTATCATTCAGGATAGCCATGGCTTTAGTGGCTCATTTTGATTTAGAATTACACCAAATGGATGTGAAAATGACATTTCTTAATGGAGACCTAGATAAAGAAGTGGATATGGAATAACCTCACGGGTTTCATGTTGAAGGGAAAGAACACTTGTTATGCAAATTAAGGAAATTCATCTATGGACTTAAGCAAGCTTTCAGTCAATGGTTCATTAAGTTTAGTGAGATCACACTGCCATCTAGATTTAAGGAAAATATTATTGATGAATGTTTATACCTAAAGATCAGTGAGAGTAAGTTCATTATCTTGCTTTTGTATGTGGAAGATATCTTGCTTGCCAGTAGTGATCTTGGTTTATTATATAAAACATTTTTTTTTTTTTCTGGAAACTTTGAGATGAAAGATTTAGGTGAAGCCCAATATGTGTTGGGCATTGAGATCACCAGGGATAGACCATCAAGCACTTTGGTTCTTTCCCAAAAGGCTTATATCTCAAAGTTCTTAGAAAGGTTTAACATGTAGTTATGCGCACCCGATAAGGTACCCATATTTAAATGTGATAAATTCAGTAAATTATAATGTCCCAAGAATGACTTAGAAAGGAAGCAAATTGAATCTATTCCATGTGCTTCAGCCGTTGAGAGCTTGATATACCTTCAATCTTGTACACATCCAAATATCACTTTTATTGTGGGTATGCTCAACTGATATCAGAGTGAACCAGACAAAGATCACTGGAAGACTGCCAAGAAAGTCATGTATTATTTGAAAGGCACAATGGAATATATGCTCACATATATAAGGTCAGATTAGCTGGAGGTCATTGCATATTCTGATGCTGATTTTGGTTGATGTTTTGACACTAGGAAGTCCACTTTAGGCTATGCATTCCTCTTGATAGGGGGAGCTATTGCCTAGTGCAGTGAAAAGCAGAGTATTATAGTGACTTCCACTATGATAGCTTAGTTTATTACTCGTTTTGAGATTAGTAATCAGGCCATTCAGTTGCAAAATTTGCTCATAGGTCTACTATTTATAGATTTCATCTCCAGACCTATCAAGATTTACTGTGACAATTCCACTGTAATTTTCTTCTCTAAGAACAATAAGGCATCCAAGGGTGGTAGAGCCTTGGATATCAAGTATTTTGCTCTTAGAGATAGAGTGAAGAATCAAGAAGTGTCTATAGAACATATTGAGACAGATCTTATGATTGTTGATCTTCTAACTAAAGAACTACTTGATAGTATCTTTTGTAGTCATGTGATTCAGTTGGGTCTTGTCACTTCCCTTGATACGTTATGACATTTCCATATTTAACATCTAGTGTTATTTGTGATCACATTTATGTCATGCTTCTTCTGTTATTTTCTGCCTATCCCATTATGTTGTATATACATGTTGGCTATGGGTTGTGGTTGGCAGAATACATGTTTCAAATGGTGTCTAGTAGATAAATAGTAGGTTTAAGTTTATCTATCTTTTCGAGTTTGATGTTCAATTGTAGTGAGTTGGTGGCATTGTGGTACATAGAAAGTGGTGTGTGATTTGAATACATTTACCACCATGACCTCTGCTATTTGATTTACTATATTTGAACTCTTCAGGTTTCATTAATTAGAGTGGTGTGTGGTTTTGTTTTTAATCATGCATGTATGTACCATGTTTTTCCCTTCAACTGTAAGTCCAAGACATCAAATCTTCAAGAGTCTTTTTAAAACTATATATGCATCTATATTATATGTATATTTTGAAAGGAAGATTTTGCTAGTTATGAGTGCTCTGCAAGACAATTCACATTAGTGATGACTTAAATGTTTTTTATGATGTTTAACATAATTGATGTTACATTGATGTTGGAAATATGATAAATATGACAAAGACATGAAAGAAATGAACAAATGAAAATAGTGCTTCTATGACTATTCATGTATCCATTATATCTCACATAGAATGTCTTTTGATGTAGGTGTGAATGCACACAAGACAATCAACCAAAGTCAAGTGCAAAAGACCAAGAAATACACTTCAAGTGGTCATGTGTCGACAGATAGATCCATCTAGAATGAACAAGCTACTGGAAACACATTTACAGCAGTATGTGTCGACAGATGAGATGCACCTGTCGACAGATATAAGATGCCTGTCGACAGCCAGCATATCGCCTGTCGACAGATCCAGTCTTCCAGGAACTAGCATGGTTCTGGAAACCAGAAGTCAGCAGTAGGTGTCGACAGCTATCAAGTGCCTGTCGACAGACGAAGAGAAAAGTCAGAAACGTGGTTGTGATATGTTCTATATTAGGGTGATCCCTTTAAGCACGACTCTCCATACTTGGACACCCATATATATAGACCATATGAAGTTATTTTCGCAGCAAGAAGCCACAATACCAAAACCCTAACCAAAGGTCAGAAGAAAAGCTTCTCTCTGCTGCTCTGCTTCAACTCTCCATCCAGTTCAAGGAAGATCCATCTCACGAGCGGAGTTGAAGTCGGTCCGTCGACGATTCAAGCTTCTCCATCATCTGATCATCATCAACACAGAGCTTGGAGTTCTTCTGGATGACCACCACGAAGAGTTCTTCATCAGGATTTGTTTCTACTTCTCAAAACTCTTCTTCTTTTACACTTTTCACTACTCTGTGTGTATGGCAGTGGTTCAAGGGTCTCTTGTGCTTGATTCACGTGTGGGTTGTTGTTCTGATTGCGTGTTTGTATCAGACAACGTGCGTGTGTGTGTTTGTAGAGTTGAACTCGTTGATAAGCAGTCGTTCTGCATGTGTGTGTGGACGGTGGACGTAGGATACACAAGTTGTGTACTCCGAACCACCTTAAATCTTCGTGTCCTGTGGTTTGCACATTTTCATGGTAGATGTTTAGTAGGCACGTTGATTGTTCACATGCTATATAGATCTCTAACGTTCTACTCACAATCAGCACACACATCAAAGTCTGAATTCAATACATGTCTGTCTAAGTTTTCAATAAGTCAGGTTGCTTGAGAAGGACAACGAGATAACTGGATAGACCAATGTACTATATACCCGTCCATATGATGGAAGTAGCTGGTCTCATAGCTACTTGTGTGGAGACCCTAGGGGTATAGTATATGTACTCATTGTGGAATGAGTTCATTGAATGATCCGCTCTCGGAATGCTGGATGGTTGATGATACCTGATTGCCAGACATTGATTATGTGGTCCCAGTTGTGTAACTGGTCCTTGAACTGGAGACACCAAGGGTGCCTTGCTTAAGTACTCTATTCTTTAATACTGGACTTATATGTCTGGTTGTCTCAGATCTAGTACAACCAGTTATTGGGAATGGTAGCCAACCCTGTGAAGGCAATTGAGTGTCAATAAAGGATCATCCACTCTCGATATCATGAGAGGAATATTTCATGTGTTCTTACTCATGCAATTCCCTAGCCAGGGTCGATCGGATTGAGAGAGAAAGAGTTCTCCAGGAGAATCTGATATGCGTAAGACCAAATTGGATTCTATATGGGCCTGACTCAACCATGCCTTACATATGGTCTCTGAGATATTAGTTGGATGAGAAACTATAGCTACACGGTAAATGTGGATAGAAAGGTCCAATGGATTTGATCCCCCTGTACTGTCTAGGGACTATGGCGTGGTGGCTTGGCACGTCCATAGTCGATGAGTTGGGTGGATTGTTATGGAGATAATAATCCAGTTAATCAGAAAGAGTTCTGGGTCAAAAGGGTTTTGTCAAGTACAACTCATGGCTAGCTCAGTATTGGGTCTAGAGGGTCATACACAAAAGGTGGATGACACGACGACTATAGAGGATTGGATAAGAGTTATCCAATAAGCCCCCTTTTACAACCTAGGATGGAATGAGGACAGTCCGTCGCTGGGATGGTCCTGGAGACAGGGATCATTGTCATCGAGATGGTCCTGGTGACATGGTCAGTTGTCGCCAAGACATCTTAGCGACATGGTCAACTGCCACCAAGAGTGTCATGGCGGCAGTGACCATTATAGCCAGTAATGACTGGCGACATTCTATATTGCTGCCAACACAGGCATGGTTGCATGTCCTTTAAGCCGTACCATGCACGTCCGCACGATGTGGAGGTCATGCAGAGGCTTGAATAAGGTGCCCTCCATCATGATGGAGTGGTTGGGAGAGCCCTACAAGCTGAGGGGTCTCCCATACCACCCCATTTCTTCTTCCTCTCCCACTCTCTTGTTGGGTTACAATGTGTATGATGACATGTGCTTAAATATTTTTGATGATGTTTAACATAATTGATGTTACATTGATGTTGGAAACATGATAAATATGACAAAGACATGAAAGAAATGAACAAACGAAAATAGTGCTTCTATGACTATTCATATATCTATTATATCTCACATAGAATGTCTTTTGATGTAGGTGTGAATGCACACAAGACAATCAACCAAAGTCAAGTGCAAAAGACCAAGAAATACACTTCAAGTGGTCATGTGTCGACAGCCCCCAAGGCATGTGTCGACAAATAGACCCATCCAGAATGAACAAGCTACTGAAAACACATTTACAGCAGTATGTGTCGACAGATGAGATGCACCTGTCGACAGATACAGGATGCCTGTCGATAGCCAGCATATTGCCTGTCGACAGGTCTAGTCTTCTAGGAACTAGCATGTTTCTGGAAACCAGAAGTCTACAGTAGGTGTCGACAACTATCAAGTGCCTGTCGACAGACGAAGAGAAAAGTCAGAAGCGTGATTGTGATATGTTCTATATTAGGGTGATCCCTTTAAGCACGACTCTTCATACTTGAACACCCATATATATAGACCATATGAAGTTATTTTCGCAGCAAGAAGCCACAATACCAAAACCCTAACCAAAGGTTAGAAGAAAAGCTTCTCTCTGCTGCTCTGCTTCAACTCTCCGTCCAGTTCAAGGAAGATCCATCTCACGAGCGGAGTTGAAGTCGGTCCATCCATGATTCAAGCTTCTCCATCATCTGATCATCATCAACACGGAGCTTGGAGTTTTTCTGGACGACCACCACGAAGAGTTCTTCATCTGGATTTGTTTCTACTTCTCAGAACTCTTCTTCTTCTACACTTTTCACTACTCTATGTGTGTGGCAGTGGTTCAAGCGTCTCTTGTGCTTGATTCACGTGTGGGTTGTTGTTCTGATTGCATGTTTGCATCAGACAATGTGCGTGTGTGTGTTTGTAGAGTTGAACTCGCTGATAAGCAGTCATTCTACATGTGTGTGTAGACTGTGGACGTAGGATACACAAGTTGTGTACTCCGAAGCACTTTAAATCTTCATTGTAGACACGCGAATTTGGCTCCACCGCGGGCAAGTTTCATGTTGCGCCATAACGCCACAAATGGCCCTCTTTTTGCCTTGCAAGAGTATTTTTCCAATCTTTCTAGACCTCACCCGCTTCTTCCTCGGTGCTTCCCCTTTATTTCCAGGGCCCCTCGGGAATTACAGGCGTCAATTTCAAGTCGCGACGGGTATGACAGACGCTTCTCTAAACACGTCCAGTACCTCGGATGCGATTCAAGATACCTTGGCTTAACGTGATGGCCCTCATGGGTGCGACCTTAACGCGACAGGAAAGTCGGCTGCGACTATATCTTAACGCGTTGTCCCTGCACAACGCGACAATATATTCTTATTTTATTTACGGAAACTGCCGCTTTCATGAACGCATCCACCATGGGCGACACAATTCTAATTACATTTCGACAGTATTTTCATAAATAAATTAGAAAAGCTTATCGCGTCATGTCGTGCATACGCAATTTAGTTTATAGTCACGTCCTGCTTCCAGGACGCGATTCAGAGCCGGCTATTGGCCCAGAAAGTCGTTGCGCACAGGCCCGTAATCATGAGAAAATCCTGTAATCCCGTCCTTGCTAGAAGACGCGATTCAGAAGGTCAAATCATAATTCCACATCAGGAGACAGCGCATATAAGCCCCATGCCTCAAAAATTACCCCTAAGGTAATCGCGTCGGCCATGGCCACCGCGTTTCAAGTCACGGCAGCCCTGGCAGATGCGATTATGTCCCTTATCACGGCGCCCTGACAGGACGTGATTCAGAAGCAGTGGAGGCAATCATGCGGATGTCTCATCAAACTGACCTTGCGAATCGCGGCCTGTCGCCCGGACGCAATTCAATCCATGTCGCGGCACGTTGTCTCGACATGATTCTAATCGCGGTCTGCTTCCCAGACGCAATTTAGTTTCTTGTCACGGTGGCTGTACCCGACACGATTCAAAGATTTCACCTCTATAAATTGACCCCCAAGGGTCATTTGTAGAGGGGGGTTCCAGAAACAGCGAAGCTCTGCCGAATTCCCGCCTTGACGTCCAGTCAGCATCCGCGGCGCCTTCTTCCATGTGTACCGTAGCGGAGCGGCACGAAACTCCTTCCTCGTCTTCCTTCGTCCATCTAACCGGCAATGCCGCGGCGCCGACGCACCATACACCACTCGGGGAAGCACCCCCCCTCCCCTTTCTCTTTCCCTTTGTCTCCATCTCCTCTGGGCCCTACGTGGCTCTTTATATTTTCATCTCCTCCGGGCCCCATGTGGCCCCTTTTCTTTCATACACACACATGCATGCATACACACACACACACCCTTATTTTAGGGGTTTAAAAGCCATCATCTGGTAAGTCGTTCCCCATGCCCTTCATTCTTTTATTTCATTTTTATTTAGAATTGTATACTGCACACGTGGCTAATCCCCTTTTCTTTTCTTTGTCAGGGTAATCATCAATGGGAAACACCCTCTATCGCGGCCGGCTATGTTCATAGAGGAAGAAAGGACCCACATCATCCCCCGCGCATTCTCCCCACTCCAAAAGGTACACTCACGATCATTCTTCCATCCCGTACCCCTCTCCGTGCGTCTCTATTCGGCACCCTCGCGTGCCTGGCGATCACTATCACCCCCACCCCCAAATATCCCTCTTTGTGGACCGCACGTCGTCCATCGGCGGTGTCTACGAATTGCGATCATGCTGGGACCTCTTTTTGCACTTTCCGTCTGATTACCCCCCTCCTTCGTGCCCCACGTGGCACTCTTCCTTTATATTTCCTTCATACCATGCAAATCATACTGTGCGTTTAATTTTTTTTCCATTTTTTCTTCTTTCTGTACATATATCTCGATATTTCCTACGTTTTTTCTTTTCGCGGGTGAGCCTTTGGAATCGCGTCCAATGCAGAGGATGCTCTTCTGTTTTGGTACGCGTCCGCCTGACCGGACGCATTTCACAGCTTTGTCGCGGTGGCCGAGGCCGACACGTTCCTGTCGCGTCTGGTACACCGGATGCATCCCTATTTTCTGTCGTGGCGTCTACCCCGATGCATCTCTGTATATCTTAGTTTTTATTTCCTGTACATCTTCCTTGCTGCTGCTTATTTACTGCTTTCCTTTTTTTTTTTTCATTCTTGGGAGCCTGTTTGAAACCGCTTCCAAGACAGAGGACGTGTTTATAATGCGTCCGCAGTCTCGGATGCATTTTAGTTTCTTGTCGCGGCGGCGAAGGCCGACGCGTTTCTGCCTGCAGTCCATCCATAGGGACCAGGCGCGACGTTGACAGCCTTCTGGGGCTCTCAGTTCCGCGTCCAGGTGACTGGACGTGATTCTGAAGTCGCGGCGGCTGTCCCCATCGCGATTTAGATTGCTAACAGAAACGTGCCCCTTCTGCCATTTTTGCTATAAATTGCTGCATACAGGGCATATTGCATCGGTCGGGGGACCTCCTTCCCTCATATCTTAGGCTCCACACACCCTTCCAGTGAAGGCGAGCTCTCCATTGGGCATTCCGTACCTTTGGACTAGCGAACCTTCTCTCGGAACGCCGTAAGACTCCGTACCCCGTGGATTCCCTCACGGCGGACCAAGCTGGTTGTACCCCTCCGTTGACCTGGGTTTAGATATCCCATTACATGGTGAGAGGTGATTCTAGTTGTACCCGAAGTTCCATACTATACCCAACTAGGATCTCACCTGGAGTGACACAATATTTTCAATCTATTAATTAATAGTGAAACTCCTAAAAATAAGCACTAAGCATTCTAACTTGTTTGAACCATCCTTGATTGATTAATCTTTATTCAACTTGTTTGTCTGCTTGCCTTGCTAAAATGGACCAATATTATCATGCCGATTTTTATTATGAGGACTATGAGGATAATTCAAGCGTCCAATCTTTCCAATCCCACGTCCGTCCATTTCACCACCGTGAGGGACAACCTTCCACCTCCTATGGTTATGTGCGCACACCGCGCACTAACCAATATGATGTCCCCCCATACCTCACTCCAATCAAAACCCGGCAAGAGCCTTCCCCCCACCAAGATCCAACAGTCCAAACTGTCCTACATGCACTGGATCAGCTCACCCCTCAATAACTCAACTTGATTCAGTCTTTAGTTGAGGGTGCGACTCCTCCTCCCTCTCCTTCTCCCAGGCACCCGCCTTTGTACATTCCGGCGACTTCGCCACATACCCTTGTACATTCTTCATCACCTCGGCCCCCTGGCCAATTGCACTCCCGTGCTCCGGTCCGTACAGACTGTCCCTTGGGAAGGCCCACTAATTCAAGGCCGCCCCCATGTACTCCCTCATATGCCCAGCAGCAACCCACTCCACTCCAAAATGCTCTTCTCCAGAAATTGAACAATCTGGAGAATCAAATAAACAAGCTTTCCAATCCCATGGGTGACCCCGTTGCCGCCATGCCGGCTCTCCCACAGATTTATATTCATCCTTCAGAGATGCCGTCGTACCGACTGTACAATGGCACGGGCAATCCCTACCTTCATGTCGAGGAATTCCTTTATGAGTCTTCTCGTTGGCAGCAAGACCACGTCACCTTGGCATATTTATCTAGAAAATCTCTTGACGGCCCTGCACTCGAATGGTTCTACTCTCTAGAACCAAGTGAGGCTGGAGACTTCCGTCCTCTGCATAAAAAATTCCTTCAAAGGTACAAAGACCGCGTCAGCCCTTATCTCTCTGTCAAGGATCTAGCATCTGAGAAGATGGGGGCCGACAAGGCATTTGTATAATTTGCTGACCGTTGGAGGTCAATGGCTACTCGCTTACAGCATGAGCTCTCGGAGTCAGAGCAAGTTAAAATAATCATTTCCAACTCTACTCCGAGGTTCAGGCACATCTTGGCCATGAACCAGATCACCTCCATGGAGGAGATCTATGAGCGGGGACGTTACATTCAAGCCCATTCAGTGGACTCTCCGATCGTAGAGCTATTTGATCAAATTAAACCGAGAAAGAACGGATCAGTGGACGCCATCCACCATCCACCTCACCACCATACACCTCCCACATCATATACACCTCCACAAACCCCCATTTACCACAACATGTCGCCACCTAGGCATCCACTGATTCATCCTTTTCGGACCCAACAACCTCCAACTGGGCCCTATGATGCCCCCATTAATGAAGAAGCTCTTGTGCCCTACGTTGCACCTGCTCCGACACCCATGCCAGCTCCCATGCCTCTACCACAACAACCACAACAACCTCCACCTCCACCATAGCCTGTTGCTCGGCCGAAGTTGCCAGTGCCCAGCCCATCTGCGAAACCACCTGGTGTTACGATGATGAACTTTCCGAGGTCATGTTCGTATGCCATTTACCTACACCTCCCACATTACCCTCCATTGTCATTAAACCTTCCATTATTAAGCCTCCACCCACCATTACACCAATCATTACACCTCCTATTTCGCCAGCACCATTGGCAACCAAACCTGAGCAAATCTTCCCCTTCATACCCATCGCACCTCCATAGGCCATACAACCTCCCATTACACCCACCATATCCACCACCATCCAACAGAGCAGGCACAAGTTTTAAGGAGCGATAAGCAGTGTCAGCAGAAGGAAGCCCCAAGACAGGGCATACTTTTCAAAATCCAAGAATATATTCCTCGCATGCTGATCATTGTCAAAATATCGGGCACATTTACCGAGCGGGAGTCCTCCCCTCCAATCATGGCCATCAAGAGGCCTTTTGAATTTATGCCAATCATACCTATTGCCAACCGGGTTCATTTTACAATACTCATAGGGAATCTCTCCCTCCGAGCTCTCATGACCCCTCACACCATTGTTGTGAACCTTCCCACTCCAGTGAAGGGGTCAACTATCCAGATTGTGGTTACGCATTCCAAGGCCAAATCATTGGCACAATCAATCACTCAAGGGGTCGTGCCCCTTCCCATATCAAACATTTTACAATCTTTGGGCACGGTCCCTCATTGTTGCTTCCAACTCTACTGGTGGAACTCCCCACCCTTTCATTGAATTACATTCCAAGGGAGTTGCCACTATCGCTTGAAACTTCGACGGAAGTCAACAATCCAATCATTGAGAGCCGTTCAATCCCTTGGAGAAGAGTAAGACCATCTACCTGCTGGGCAAAATTTATGAGGAAGTACTTGAGGGTCAGAACGCCGAATCCCAAGCGGAAGCACAAACGCCGGGCAAGGCAAAAGACCAAGGGATCTCCTCCATCCTTTTCCTTTTTTTTTTCAATCATCTTTCGTGCTGCTTAGCACCTTCCCGTAGGTTCTCCACATTCCCTCCCCGCGGGAGGCATTTTATTTTCATTTGTTGTACAATCCATCCTCGTGCACCGGGCATCATGCCCCTTTTTGTAATCCTTACTCTCCCTTCCGTGCCTCATGAGGCACATCTCTCACCAGTGCCCCACGTGGCACATCTCCCTCCCGTGCCCCACGAGGCACATCTCCCCTTGTGCCCCACGTGGCACATCTCCATTCAAAGCCCCACGCGACACATCTCCCCTCTGTGCCCCACGTGGCAGAACTCCTTCCCGTGCCCCACGTGGCACGTCTCCACCCCGTGCCCCACGTGGTAGAACTCCCTCTTGTGCCCCACACGGCACCTCTCCATCTTGTGCCCTACGCAGTGCACCCTCTTTTTTGGCCCCTCGTAGCCCGCTTTTTCCTTTCTCCCCTCCGGCCTTGCTGGATTCTCTTCTTCTTTCAGGGCACCGCGCCCTCCTTCTTCGGCAAACCCCTCCGGCCCCGCCAGAGTCTCCAAAGTCTTTCCTCCACCCTCTCCTCGCTGCCTTTAATCGGGTCCTTCGACCATTCTCGCATTTTTTCGGGGGTTTAGCCCCCACTTGTCATGTTAATTTCAAATAAAATTGTAAATTCTGGTAGACCCCGGAGTCTTGCCCCAACGTAGGGCATTCATCCTCTCTCTACCCTACTTCGAGACTTTACCCCCCCCCCCCCCCTCGTCATTTTAATTTTGAATAAAAATTGTAAATTTTTGTAGACCCCCCAAGTCTCGCCCCAATGCAGAGCATTCGTCCTACCTTTACCTTCTAAACTCTTATGTTGAAAATCCATAAAAAATGAATATTTCAGCATTGCCATGCCGTCGCAACATCTCTATTATAAGAATCCTGAGCCAGGAGTCTGAAATTCCCTCCTGGGTTATTAAAGTTTGACCTTAGCATGGGCACCTACACACACATCATGGTGCCCTAAGTCGATTGCTCCTCGGTAGACACCGTCACTGTCACAGCCATGCCTGAAAGGCGCAAAAGTCCGTTTCTCCTCCTATTCAGCCGAAGTATGGGTAGAAGAGACAGTCTGGGCAAGGCAACCAACCCAAGGCACTCCGTCATAAGAGGACATCTTCCAAATGGGCAAAGTCAAATAACCAATAAAAATCAAAGTCAAATGCATGTCAAGAGTGGCAAAGTCCCGCGGAGATCCAAATAGACCCAGTCGTGTGCATGCAAAAGTCAAAATCAAATCAACGATAATAGGGCATGGCAAAGAGCGACAAAGTCCCCACGGAGATCCAAATGGATCCGGTGTATGCATGTCCCTACAATCAAGTGGTCATCACTCAAGATTCCAAAGTAATTAGAAAAGCCCCAGTGCTTAAATGAGACTAAATCTTCTGACGGTTGTGCCAAGGAAGGAAGTTAAACCCAACTCCACAATACCCATACCAAGCTTACCTCCAAGCTTTCTTCCCTTCTCCCTGCTAGACTTAGTCGCCTTTTCAAGCGTGGCTTTGGTAGTGCACTGTTAACCAAGTGCAATTAGCTCGTGGGCACCACGTTAAAATGTATGCCCTACTTTGGACATTCTTAATGAAACGGGAGTCAACAAGGACCCTCCACCAGTCAATTTTTATAACTTTAATGCCGCCGTGGCATGACAATGTCCCAAAATTCCACAAAAAATCAAATATATCCAAAAATAAAAAAAATAAATATTTCAAAATTTCAAAACAAATTCAAATATTTCCAAAATCAAAAAAATTCAAATATTTCCAAAATCACATAAAAGTCAAATATTTCCAAAATTTACAAAAACTCAAATATCTCCAAAATCTCCATAAAAATTCAAATATTCCAAAAACCCAACAAAAATATAAATATTTTTCCAAAAGCCCACAAAATTTAAATACCTCCAAAACTCCAAAAAAATTCACGATGGTATTGCACCAATCAAGCACATTGCCTCCTGTCTGCGTCAGAATGATGCAATTCTTCTCCTTCATTGGTTCCTCCCATCCTTAACTCCAATCTCCTTAGCCAGAGATCACCTATCCTTATGGTTTAACAAACAAAATGTTTGAGCTATTCTGTTGTTGACTACTTTAGTCATCGCTCCATGCAATAAATGCTGTTTTTCCATGGTGTTTTGTTGTTTTTTGGCTAACGAAGCTTTGAGTGCAGGATTCGAGTTACCTCATCCGACGCAACATCAGGCAGCTGCTGCCCCCACCATCAAGTTATCTATAAGTATACTCTTAGAGCACACTAAGGACCTTGTGGCTCTGAGGAATCTGGGATTTGAGTTCCCCTTTACCAAAAATAATGATTATCCCAGAGGATCCTTAGCCACACGGATAGGCTGTTATGCTTGGCATGTGAGGAGGATGGACCCATGCATGAAACCCTGGTCCTGACTCACCGGTGTAACAATATTATCCTTGGTTATTTTCTACTCCTCTTTTAATCTTCTTTTTTTTAGCCCAGAACATGCATGTTAGAATCGCAGCAGAAATCCACTCTTGCAATGCAATGTGAGGGCCATCCGCGCCTCAAATTCAAAAGCAACCTTGAAATATTCCATTCCGGGTCGAATACCCAACTCCCTTTGTTGTTGTCTCCGGACCGATTTCCTTAAGAATCCTTTATTTGGACTTATCCCTTTTATTTTTCATCTTTACTCCCAGAGATCCACTTGAGGCAGTGGCAGACGCCCCTGATGGTGCAACCTAACGGATTGTGTCCTTAGGTACTTCACCGACGTTGGAAGTTGATCTCTCCCTCTCTCCCAAAGATCCACCTGCGGCAGTGGCAGACGCCCCCAATGGTGAAACCTAACGGATGGTCCTTAGGTACTCCCCGACAGGAAGTTGATCATTTCTTTCGTTTTGTGCCCACGCGGCACCTTTCCTTTCTTACCCCTTTCCTTGTCCAAGAATTGTGTTTCTTTAGGTCTTCTTCTCCGATGGTGACTTCCTTTGGTGTTGGGAAAAGACTCTTATCAGGTGGTAGTCACCCAACTGCTACGCGTGTCTATTTTTCACCTTGGCCTCTACTTTTCAGTCCGCTCCCACTGCACTCCACTTCGCTACGCTACATTTCTTTTCACTTCACTTCACTCCATTACACTCCACTTGGTGTCCCTCCACTTCGCTCCCCTGCAAAGCAGATGCCAAGGCGTGGCAGCTGTAGACATGCAAATTTGGCTCCACCGCGGGCAAGTTTCATGTTGCGCCATAATGCCACAAATGGCCCTCTTTTTGCCTTGCAAGAGTATTTTCCCAATCTTTCTGGACCTCACCCCCTTCTTCCCCGATGCTTCCCCTTCATTTCCAGGGCCCCTCGGGAATTATAGGCGTCATTTTGAAGTTGCGATGAGTATGTCAGCCGCTTCTGTAAACACGTCCAGTACCCCGGACGCGATTCATGATACCTTGGCTTAACGCGACGACCTTCATGGGCGTGACCTTAACGCTATAGGAAAGTCGGCCGCGACTATATCTTAACGCGTCGGCCCTGCACGACACGACAATATATTCTTATTTTATTTACGAAAATTGCCCCTTTCATGAACGCGTCCGCCATGGGCGACGCGATTCTAATTTCATTTTGGCAGTATTTTCATAAATAAATTAGGAAAGCTTATCGCGTCGTGTCGTGCAAACGCAATTCAGTTTATAGTCACGTCCTACCTCCAGGACGCGATTCAGAGCTGGCTATTGGCCCAGAAAGTCATCACGCACAGGCCCGTAATCATGAGAAAAATCCTATAATCGCGTCCTTGTCAGCAGACGCGATTCGAAAGGTCAAATCATAATTCCACATCAGGAGACAGCGCATATAAGCCCCATGCCTCGAAAATTACCCCTAAGGTAATCACGTCGGCCATGGCCGCCACGTTTCAAGTCACGGCAGCCCTGGCAGACGCGATTATGTCCCTTATCGCGGCGCCCTGAGAGGATGCGATTCAGAAGCAGTGGCGGCAATCATGTGCATGTCTCATCAAACTGACCTTGCGAATCGCGGCCTACCGCCCGGACGCAATTCAATCCATGTCGCAGCGCGCTATCTCGAAGCGATTCTAATCGCGGCCTGCCACCCAGACATGATTCAGTTTCTTGTCGTGGCGGTTGTACCCGACGCGATTCAAAGATTTCACCTCTATAAATTGACCCCCGAGGGTCATTTGTAGTGGGGGGGGGGGGGGTTCCAGAACATGGAGCTCTGCCGGATTCCCACCTCGACGTCCAGTCAGCATCCGCGGCGCCTTCTTCCACATGTACCAGAGTGGAGCGGCGTGGAAACTCCTTCCTCATCTTCCTTCGTCCATCTAACCGGCAACGCCGCGGCGCCGATGCGCCATAGGTTTAGAAGCCACCATCGGTAAGTCATTCCCCCCCATTCTTTTATTTCATTTTTATTTAGAATTGTATACTACACACGGGATAATCTTTCTCTCCTCTTTGTAGCCCTTTTCTTTTGTCACTATGGCTGGCTGGCCTGTTCTAGAGGAAGAAAGGACCCACATTATCCCCCGCGCAATCTCCCCGCTCCAAAAGGTATGCTCGCGATCATTCTTCCATCCCGCACCCCTCGCCGTGCATCTCCATTCGGCACCCTCGCGTGCCTGGCGATCACGATCACCCCCACCCCAAATATCCCTCTTTGTGGACCGCACGTTGTCCATCAGCGGTGTCTACATTCGTGTCCTGTGGTTTGTACGTTTTCACTGTAGATGTTTGGTAGGCACATTGATTATTCACACGCTATATAGATCTCTAACATTCTACTCACAATCAGCACACACATCAAAGTCCGAATTCAATACATGTCTGTCTAAATTTTCAATAAGTCAGTGTTCGATCGAAAAGAAGGTTATAGTGCTTTTAAATCGGTGGTAATCTATTCAAACCCCCTTCTAGATTACTGCACTAGGTGGTTCCGCACACCTTTCAATTGGTATCAGAGCAAGGTTTCTCCGATTTACTACTTTAATAGCTTGATCTCATGATCAGGAGAAATTCGGTCTCATGGAAACTAACAAGGGATTTATGGCTGAAGGACACTTAGTGTCTAGGCCTCCCTTCTTTTATAGCACTGACTACACCTACTGGAAAAATCGTATGCAGGTGTTTCTGAGAGCTCAAGACTATGAGCTGTGGAAGATCGTCAGCAAGGGGCCTTATGAGTTGCCCGCTGACGAAGATACCTGAACAAGAGAGCAAATCCACAAAGGCATCTTAAATTGGAGCTCATTGAACATGATGCAGTGCGCTATTCATCTAAAGGAGTATTCAAGGGTCTCCACATGTAAGTCAGCAAAAGAAATGTGGGACAAGCTGGAGCTTATTTATGAAGGTACGTCTGAGGTAAGGGAAACCAAAGCTAGTATGTTAGTATCTGAATATGAAATGTTTAAAATGAAAAGTGAAGAAACAATTTCAGATATGTTTGCTAGATTTATGATCATTATAAATGGCTTGAAGGGTCTTAAGAAAGAATACAGTGAGAGTGACTTAGTAAGGAAGATACTTCGGTCTCTTCCATCATCCTGGCATACTAAGGCCACTGTCATTGAGGATTCTAAAGACCTTTCCGTAATGAAATTGGATGAGCTAATTGGATCCCTAATGACTTATGAAATAAACCTGAAAAGAAAAGAAACTGAGGTTACTCCTAGAAAATCCATTGCTTTAAAAGCCTCTAACAAAAGTTCTTCAAGTTCCAAGAAAGAGGTTCAACAGGAAAGTAATGAATCTGAACCGTCTAGTGATAGTGAGAATGATGAAATGGCCATGCTCACTAGACAGTTGAAAAAATTCCTCAGGTTCAAAAAGAAAGGCTCAGGTAACTTCAAAACTTTTCCAAAGAAATATTTCTCAAATAAGTTTGAGTCTAACAAAAAATCTGACATGATTGTGTGCTATGAGTGCAAGAAACCAGGGCACATGAGAGGTGAATGCCTAGAGCTCAAGAAAAAGCTGAAAAAAGACAAGTTCACTTTCAAGAAAGCCAAGGCAATGATGGCTACTTGGAGTGATGAAGATGAAGACGAGAACGCACAAGGAAGCTCTGGAGATGAAGAAATTCAGTGCTTAATGGCAAGGAGTGAAGCCTCTGCTGAGGTAAACTCTTCCTTTGAGAATTACTCTGTTGATGATTGGGAAGAGGTATACACCTTACTGTTTTAGAAATTTTGTGAATATAATCAGAAAATAAAGCACTAAAAAAGAAGATCATTTCACTTGTTCATAGCACATCCAATGATGAACAGATTGCAATTCTATCTAAAGAAATTGAGCTACTAAAAATTGAATAGGAAGGTCACCATGAAGAAATGGATTGCTTGAAAGAAAAACTTCAGGAAAAAGGAGAAACAAACATTAAATAAATCAGTTGAAACTCTCCAACATGAGAATCAGAAAAAATTGGAACAAGCTAAAAAAAAACTAAAAGGTAAAACTGATGATCTCTCAAGATTTGTAAAAGAAAAAGAAAATTTGGATGTGGTTTTGGGAGTCAAATCTAACATCACAAGGCATGGGCTTGGGTTTCAAACTGAAAAACAAAAGAAACATGGAGAAAAATTGATTACTTCATTTGTTGATTGCAGTCCAAGTACAAGTAAGCAAGCTCAACCTACAGGTAAGCAACTGAAAAACAAACAAAAGATCCATCTTTCAACAAGTGAAGAAATCTATCGACAGACCCAATGAGATCTGTCGACAGGCCTGGAAGTACACTGAAAAGGGAATGCCATCTAGGAAACAAAAGGGCCAAAAACAATCACAAGTTAAATACAACAGTAAGAAAATTGTAAAAACTCAAAAACCATCATGCAACTGTTGTAAGAAAATTGGCCATACTGAAAACAATGCTGGAATAATTTGAACAAGTTAAAATTCAAACAAGTTAAAATTCAAACAAGTTTGGAATCCAAACCATTTACTTTTTGGCATGAATAAAAAATTGGGACCCAAAGTAATTTGGGTACCAAAACTCTTGTCTGATCCATCTATGCAGGAATGCCTAGCAGCCCAAAATCAAAATAAATGGTACTTGGATAGTGGCTGCTCGAGGCACATGACGGGCGACAAAGAAAAATTCTATTTGCTGGTGGAAAAAGACAGAGGACAAGTTGTCTTTAGAGGTAACAATAAGGGCCAAATAATTGGCACAGGCAAGGTAGGTAAGTATGCCTCTAACTCAATAGACAATGTGCTCTTAGTTGATGGTCTCAATCACAATCTTCTCAGCATTAGCCAATTGTGTGATAAAGGCCATAAAGTCATCTTTGAATCAAATGCATGCCAAATTGTTGATAAAGAAACAGGAAGTCTCAAGTTTTCTGGAAAAAGAGTGAATAACATCTATCTAGTTGATTTAGATGAACCAGAAAATAAAAATTTATGTCTTGTTGCAAATAAGCAGGATGAATTGACTTTGTGGCATCGTAGGCTAGGCCATGCAATGTTTTGCACAAGATCATGAGGATGAAACTGGTAAGTGGACTTCCTGAAATTCAGTTCAACAAAAATGAAAGTTTTTGTGATGCATGTGCATAGGAAAAACAAACTAGAAAGTCTTTCAAATCAAATGCTCCCATAATTACTTCAAAACCTTATGAACTGTTGCACATGAACCTTTTTGGACCTACAAGAACACTAAGTCTCAATGACAAACGTTTTGGGTTTGTCATTGTAGATGATTTCTCTAGGTTCACTTGGGTTAAATTTCTGGCCCACAAATATGAAGTTCTAAAAAATTTTCAAGAGTTCTTCAACAATATTGAGCATAGCAACATAAATAAAGTATGCTCAATCCGTACTGATCATGGGGGAGAGTTTGATAATAATTTATTCTCTGACTTCTGTAGGAACCAAGGTATTGATCACAAGTTTTCCTCTTCAAGGACTCCGGGACAAAATAGAGTTGTGGAGAGAAAGAACAGAACCTTGGTGGAAATGACTCGCACTCTTCTAGGTGAAAGCCAAATTCCAAGGAGCTTTTAGGCAGAAGCAGTGAACACTTTATGCTACATCCTCAATAGAGCCATGGTAAGACCTGTAATGAAGAAAATCCCGTATGAGCTTTTAAAAGGTAAGAAACCTAGCATTGGGTACTTCAGGATCTTTGGCTCGAAGTTTTTATACATAACAATTACAAGGTTGATTTAGATAAATTTGAAGGCAAAAGTGATCCAAGTATTTTCTCGGATACTCAGAACACTCTAGAGCTTATAGAGTGTATAACAATAAAAACAAATTGTGGAAGAGACTACACATGTGATGACCTAACCAACAGACTGGCCCAACAACCGTGCTCGTAGACTTCCCAAAAGGTCACCCATCCTGGGACTACTCCCAACTAAGCACGCCTAACTTCAGAGTTCTTTTCTTTCTCAAACTCTGAAAATGACTAGTCCGAGTTGTTGGTAGTTTGCTGATTTAGTCTATTTAACATATTCTTATATGAGGTATTACAATCTGCCCCTCTTATATAAGCGAGGTCCTCGTCGCTGCTCACATATAGCACACAATCAAACCCTAGGCAGGCAGGATTCTAGAGGTGGCCCCATCGGATACTCAGAACACTCTAGAGCTTATAGAGTGTATAACAATAAAAACAAAACTGTGGAAGAGACTGCACATGTGATGACCTAACCAACAGACTGGCCCAACAATCGTGCTAGTAGACTTCCCAAGAAGGTCACCCATCCTGAGACTACTCCCAACTAAGCACGCTTAGCTTCAGAGTTTGAGCAACAAAAAAACTCTGAAAATGACTAGTCCGAGTTGTTGGTAGTTTGCTAATTTAGTCTATTTAACATATTCTTATATGAGGTGTTACAATCTGCCCCTCTTATATAAGCGAGGTCCTCGTCGTTGCTCACATATAGCACACAATCAAACCCTAGGCAGGCAGGATTCTAGAGGTGGCCCCCATAGGCTCAAGAGGTGGCTCCCACTATGTAGCACTTTGCGCCATTATGGCCTCAAGAGGTGGGTCCCAAAGTGTAGCACTATGCCCTGTGTGGCACTTAGTTCCTGCACTTCCGACTAGGCAAGTCTCTGATACCATTTATGATGACCTAACCAACAAACTGGCCCAACAACCGTGCTAGTTGGTAGACTTCCCAAGAAGGTCACCCATCCTGGGATGACTCCATACCGAGCACGCTTAACTTTAGAGTTCTTTTCCTACTCGAACTATGAAAATGACTAGTCCGAGTTGTTGGTAGTTTGCTGATTTAGTCTATTTAACATATTCTTATATGAGGTGTTACAATAAATGTAATGTCGCGCATTTTTTGGATCCTTGTGGATCCTGTGTTTAGCGCTTGTGAGGCCAATGTGTGGCCAATGTGGCTTGTGTTTGGTGTGTACATGTATCTTTGGGGCTTATTGGGCCGACAGTTTGGGCCCGTAGCACCTTGGAATTCTCTGTCTGTGAACGCGACAGCCCTACCCATCGCGTTCTAAAAGCCACCAGGGATCAGCGATCGTCTGCATGTGCACCGTGTGTCGCACGCTGGGTGACTTACAGACGTCAGCCTTAGGAAGGCGACGCCTAGGTCCGTCGCGATGAGGTCGTGACGGAGTGGTCCGTCGTGTTCTTAACCACAAGCGGTGCTTAAACCCTGCTGGCCAGAACAGAGCACAGTATGCTCTGTTTGGCCAGGGGGAGGTGCTGTGCGGGTTTCCTGGGGTGTTTCGGTGTGGAAGCTTGCGGTTTGGCGTGTTCTCGCCATGGGGAGTTCGCGTGGGATGGGAGAAACGCCGCGAAATCTCCGTGTTGCCCATTCTTCGTGGAGGTAGGGTAATTCTCCCCATTTCTGGGCTATAGATCGCGGGTGACAATCGTTCAACTTGTTATTTGCATTTCTAACAATAGATATCATGAATAGGGACTCACAAAAGTATGAAAAACACGAATTAAGGGTGGTTTGTATGGCATAGGGTGGTAATTCGTAGAGAGGGTCCCAGATTAGGGTTCCTTCATGTGAAGGTGACGGAACCCCCTGTCACGATCTGAACACGACAGGTCGACCCGTTGCGTTCAGGTGGGGAACGCGATATGTGGGTGCGACGCGTTCATGTGGTGAACGCGCCATATCGGGCCATCGCGTTCTGGAGGCGACACTGGCCCATGTCGCGACCACAGCTGAGTGGTCTGAATGTGCATGGCTTATGTGATATGATTATTCGATTGTTGTTATTCGATGTATTTGGTAATATCGTGCGGTGCATTGGCACCTGTGGCGCTCTGGGAGCGCATGTTTACGGCTCTAGCGCGTTGGTTACGTAGCTAGCTAGTGGTTTACGTGTTGGCGTGGTATGCACGCGAGACGTGTTGTGTTCACGTGTTGGGGACAATCGGTACTCGTGATTGTCATGAGATTTCACGTGGTTTGTGCGGTGCACACGTGGTTTTGTGTGCGTGGTAGGTAGTACGATGCCTACCGCGGTTACCTCTCCAGTTAGGTGCCCCAAGTTCTCTATGAGCCAGGCTATTAGTTCGGGGCTTGTCTCGATACTTGTGTTGTACCGTCGAGGTCTGTATCATCTGTCGTGGACACCCTCACTCCTTTGTTTGAGTTGTACGTCCGGCTGAGGGAAAGACGACAGTGGGACAGTGACTCTTGAGTTTGTTTTTAGTCACTTGTAGTGTGCTCTTAGTTGAGGATACAGACACCGGTAGTAGACACTGGTCCCAGCTAGTCCTTTCTAGTGCCTCACTCTAGGGTGCTCCGGCCAGAGACCCTAGGGGTGCTAGGCATGGGCCTGCAGCTGTGTACCCGCAGGAGTGGTGTTTAGTTGGTCTCCACAGGTGTTTGACTTTTCCACATGGAGCGGCAACTGAACCTTTCGTCCGTGGCTGCAAGGCTGAGAGGTAGACCTGTGTTTGTTTGTTCGAGTCAGTTACTGGTGTCGCGAACCACTCTACGTGGCTCGAGTGTAGTGGTCTCTACTTTAGCACGTACACTTGGTTGAGTTTTGCCATTTATTTATTTACTCTGTTTAATATAGTCGCAAATGGTAAGTATATTTACTGCTTTGATATCCTGCGTGGTTGTGCTATAAATTGCTAGTATAGCTTACTGCTTCCGTACTTTTGTATGGTTTTCTTGAGTTGGGGGAGTTCCCTACTGAGCCGGTGACTAGTGAGGCTCACCCATACTCCCCACAGGTGAAGGCGAGGAGGAGGTTTCGTTACTATCTTCCAGTTCAGGGACGCGCCGCAGCGGTGTTGGGCCAGCATCCCCAACAGTGTAACTTCTGTAGCAGTGTAGTTTCTCTCTTCAGTTGTACCAGTTTACCTCAGGGTATGCCCCAGGCTCCTGTACTTGCTTTTACATTTGTTGAAATTTAGCTATGTAAATCTGGTATAATATGTATAAAATGGTGAATTATATATGTGAGCATGTGGGTTCCTTATTTTTACACGGACTCGTATGTGGTATCCCTTGCGAGGCTACGGCCCGTTCGCGGGAGGCGAATTCGGATCAAGTTCGTTATTGGTTTAACGGGCTTGAACGAGGCATTCCGTCATAGTTGGTATCAGAGCGAGGTCCGTGTGATTATAAAGGAACCGAGAAGTTACATAGCCCTATTTTTACACTGGTACACTGCTGGTAGCTGACCCTGGTTTTATAATGGCCGGTTTTATTTGTAATTGATATGTTATTTATGCAGGAAGTTGAGATGGCTGATAGAAGAGACTGGGGTGGTGGAGGAGAGGACCCTGAGGAGTCCACTCAGCGTATGATTGAGAGGATCTGGGAGAGCCTCACCGATATTCGGATGAGGATGGATCAGCAGGCATCGGTACCCCCAGCAGCAGTACCACCAGTTGCTGGAGTACCCATGACCCCAGTTCCACCACCGCCGGGGGTGGAGGTACCCTATGTGGCACCTGCACCACCACCATCCCCAGTAGTGGCAGCAGAAGAGCCCGTGATGCAAATTGAAAAGTTTCTGAGGTTGCAGCCGCCCACTTACACAGGAGGGCCGAATCCAGATACCGTAGAGCACTGGATTCATGAGATTGAAAGGGTCTTTATGACCACGAGGTGTCCAGCAGCCGACAGAGTTGTGTTAGCCGCATATCAGTTGAGAGGCTTTGCACAGCAGTGGTGGCGTCTGAAGATGCAGACCACCTTTGCAGCCAGGACAGAGGAGGTTATTACCTGGTCAGAATTTCTTGAGGCATTTAATGATACATTCTTTCCACTTCAAGTGCAGCAGGCGAAAAGAGAGCAATTTCGAACACTTCAGCAAGGTAATACCTCAGTTTTACATTATCAGATGCGATTTATGACACTTAGCTGGTATGCTCCTTATGTAGTATCAGATAATACTATGATGGTTGTGTATTTTATCTGGGGTTTGAGAGTGGAGTTGCAGGATGCAGTAATACCGCTAATATGTAGGACAGTTGAAGAGGTAGCCCAGAGAGCAGCTACACTTGAGAGGTCTATTCGGACTCGACAGGTGAGCGGGTCAGGTTTGGGTAGTTTCAGGCTACCCCCGTAGGCAGTAGGAGTCAGTAAGGGAAAAGCACCAGCAGGACCTTCATCCTCAGGTTTTGGTAAATGGGGCCAGAAATTGAAGCAAGTATTCAAGGGTAAAGGAAGAGGAGGTGGAGGTCGTCGGCAGTTTCAACAGGGGCTTAGCTATAAGCCAGAGGTAGAAGAATCGCAGTAGAGTACTGCCAGACAGCCCACTATCCCACCAGGTTACAGGTGTTATTATTGTAATCAGCCGGGGCATTTGATCCGCAATTGCCCCTATCCGAGAGAATATGGGTATGGTAGGGGTGTTCAGCAGCAATAGCAGCCTCAGCAGTCATCAGCAGATTGTGGTAGAGGTGCACCGCAACAGCGAGGTAGGGGCCAGGTTATGGCTATCACCCGTGCCCAGGCAGAGGCTTTGAACATGATAGAAGGTACAATACCTATTTATAATTTTTCAGCCAGAGTTCTATTTGATTTAGGTGCTTCTTATTCTTTCATTTCCGAAGAATTTTTGGATTGTATGGCTCATCCATGTGAATTAGTAGTGGAGGTTCCCTCGGTGAGTTTATGCTCACCTCATGTTACATAGATGAAGCTCCTGTTGTGGTTCAAGGGAACTAGATGCCGGGCCGATTATATGCTTTGCAGTTGACTGATTATGATATGATTTTGGGTATGGACTGGTTAGAGGCTTATGGAGCTATGCTAGATTGCAGAAAGAAAAGAATCAGGTTTTGTCACCCTAATGGTACAGTATTTGAATATCAAGGTATGCCCTCTCGTACTTCTAAGTTTATAATTTCTGCAATTAAAGCTAGAAAATTAGTTAATGCGGGATGTGTAGCTTATTTAGCTTCTGTGAGTTTGGTTGAGGCTGGTAAGTCAGTAGAACCAGTTTCCGTGGTTAGGAATTTACAGATGTTTTTCCAGATGATTTGCCAGGTTTAGCTCCACACAGAGAGGTGGACTTTACCATTGAGTTGTTGCCGGGCACCATGCCGATCTCTAAAGCACCATACTGGATGGCGCCGACAAAACTTAAGGAATTGAAAAAGCAGTTAGAAGAATTGTTGGAAAAAGGGTTCATTAGGCCGAGTCATTCCCCTTAGGGAGCACCGGTGTTATTTGTAAGGAAGAAAGATGGGAGCTTTAGAATGTGTATTGATTACTTAAAATTGAATGAGGTGACCATAAAGAATAAGTACCCGTTACCTAGAATTGATGATCTATTTGATCAATTGCAATCAGCTAAGGTATTTTCTAAAATTGATTTAAGGTCAGGGTACCACCAGTTGAGAATTAGAGAGGGTGATATTGATAAAACAACATTTAGAACCCGATATGGTCACTATAAGTTCGTGGTTATGCCATTTGGGCTAACCAATGCTCCTACAACATTTATAGATCTGATGAACATAATTTTTCATCCGTATTTGGACTAGTTTTGTAAGGCCCTCGAATTTTATCCTTTTATTTGATATCATGTATGGATTCGTGCTTGTGTGTAAATATCATGTGTGCATATGTAGGTAACTATGTACATATTAGCTAGGTGTACTTACGTGTGCATGTGTAAATTAATTGTAAATAGTGGATGATTGCATGGTGTAGTAGTGTGTATATTATACTATATGTATTACATGCATAGACATAGTGTACATAGGGTTTTCTGCATGGGTTTTAAGCTCTGGCCGAAGAGCAAATGGGCATCAACATGGATGGACGTCCATGATGAGTCAACATCCATGTCGATGGACGCCAACACTAATGTAGACAGCCATCTATGTGGACGTCTACTTCTCTGATTTTCTGTGCACAGCAGACCCCGAAATTTCGGGGCAAGCTAGCTCACCGATTGGGGAGATGTCCCCAACGGCTCTCAGCCTCCCATCAGACCCTGCATGAGATCCCATGCCTTTTCTTATAAAACAACTCACCTTGCATCTTGGGAGAGCTCTCTTGGCTCTTTGCAAAGAGGAGAAAAAAAAACCCCTAGCTGAGAACTAAAGAGAGGCAGCACTTTGAGAGCTTAGATCTGGCGATTTGAAGCTGCTTCCGGTGAGACATTGCAACTGGAAGATAGGTTGGGCATAGGGGAAGGCTTCCCCGACCTTGGACTGGAGGCTACATCATCTTAGAACCCGGAGCAAGAGGATCTTGGAGGCTTCTTGGCACTGCCCGAGGAGAGCTTCAACAGCCATTTAAACCCTTTGGAGATTTTTCTAAAGGCAAGTAACCCATCCACCTTGTCCATGTGTATGTCCAGTAGGTCATAGGTATTTCTCAGATTTAAATCGTGTCCTGGAACCTCACTTTCCCCCTATCTTTGGAGTTCAGTCTGTGTTTCTGCACAGACAGGAACTTAACGGCAAGATCTCTTGCCGTTATGCTCTTCATTTGGTGGCAGACGATGATGCCGTTAACCCGTGAACGGCCAACCTTGCCGTTTAGTTCTTCAGGACAGAACAGTGAGCTGTTCTTCCTTCTATATGACTATTTTCCGGATTTCCTTCGCATGAGGATATATTGTAACATTATATGTTATGTAATATAGATAATGGAATGTGTTGTGAGATTTTTATGTATTTATGCAATTAGTATAAAGTGTTAGGCTTATGTGAAATGCATGTTAGATGAGACCATGAATGTGGCAGAGTTCTGTTCATATGATCCTTACGAAATTTCAGTGCCATAAAATTGTTGAGTGATGTGCATGTATGTCAGTCCGTTCTGAAAATTTGGGAAATTTTTCCATGACCATGCTATTTGTTATAATTTCTGTATGGAAAATAGGGAGCATGTGTAGGATGTTTTTAAAATTTCAGTAAATTGTATGATGCTTAATAAATTCGGGGAAATTCACGTGATAATATGAATGTTAGATGCAGATTAGTGAATTGTTAAATCTGACCTTGACACTATGCTTCTATGATAAACTGCTTTATGAATGGCATGTGAATAAGTATTTTAATTTCTGTAAAATCAATGTAGCTCAGAAAAATATGAAAATGTGCATGTGTGATTTGAAACCTGCCAACAGCATGTGGTTAAAATTTCGTGTGATTTGGGCAACAGTAGATGAGGTTGTGAAATTTCCATGTGAAATTTAGTTATTAAAGTATGCTTATTGTGGTTATGATTGTTAATGAATTTCCCAACATGATTAGTGTAGATTCCTAAGTGTTAAACTTTGTTAACAATAGCATCATGTTAGGGGAAAACTGAATCATGTGCCAGGTGTGAAATGTAAGTCATTGTCCAATTGGTGTGAGAACTATGTGTAAATAAACGGGAAAATGTGTAAAATGTGCCGGTGTGACACTGCTTCCATGAGGGCTGTGGAATGTACCGTGGAAAAGTCCCCATGAGAAAGTTCAATGTGTTTAGAATCATATGGGCATTAGGATGAAATCCTGGAGGTGGACAAGTACACTGGTTAGGGTGGAGATTACTTCTCCCGTCTGCGCAGTACCAAGAGCCGTCACTATGTTGCCTAGTGGCGTCTATGTGTTATATGTTTTGCGAATGTGTCCTTCTAATGGTGGTTTGGACTATGTGTCACGACATTTAAATGTGAAAATGTGAATGTGTATATGTGCAAATTGTGTAATGTGAACATGTGAATATGTAATGTGTAAGTGAACATGTGAATGCGTAAATGTGTAAATATGTGAAACCAATGTGTTAGAATGTGAAATTGTGATTTATGATATGATAATGTTAGATTCATGTCAAAACAGCAACCTTAATGTGTTTATAATTATGTTTTATATGTGCAAAAGTGTGTAGGATTCATGTTAGGGATATTTCCTTCTTATGTGTGAAAATTTCCATGCTAAATTTTCTATCATGTTGTAGTTAAATGTAAGTGTGGTTCTCATGTGAATGAATGCGTAGAAAGCATGCGGTAGGTTTCATTTTTGGGATTGATATAAACCATGTATCATGCATAGTGAAATTAGTAGAAATATCATGATAGGTATTTTCTATTATTGTACAACCATGCTACATGTTTTGATTAATAAAATGGAATGAATGGCCTACTTGTGATGTATGCATGTATGATGTGTATGGAGTTTACTTGCTGAGTCTTTTAGACTCACCCTTGCTTTGGCGTACAGGTTTAGCAGCGGATCCTACTTCCTTGGAGGAGACCATTGAGAGCGACTCCGAGCGAGGAGAGTAGTTGTGGTGGATTATCGACTTGTACTTTCTTTTCATAGTATGTATTTGAGACTTATGAAATTGAAGCTTATGTAATTTATGGTCGAACAATGTAATTTGAATTTCGTATTTCATTATGTGGACTTAGTTCCTTAATTGCTATATAGATCATGTATGTTTAATGGGATGATGAAATGAAAAGACAGTGGTTCTTCTACTTCCTACTCTGTATTCATATTTGTGTACATCTCAATCATATGCGTTAGTGCTTGGGTAAATGTCCCACTGTGACGAGACTCCCTATATCGACATGGATTGGTATAATCGTATCGGTATAAGGAGGGTCATCGCAGAGATTGGTATCAGAGCCTGCCCAGCCAGAGTGCAGGAACTAAGTGCCACATAGGGCAAAGTGCTACGCTGTGGGAGCCACCTCTTGAGGCCATAATGGCGCAAAGTGCTACATAGTGGGAGCTACCTCTTGAGCCTATGGGGGCCACCTCTAGAATCCTGCTCGCCTGGGGTTTGATTGTGTGCTATATGTGAATAGCGACGAGGACGTCGCTTATATAAGAGCGGTAGATTGTAACGCCCCATATAAGAATATGTTAAATGAACTAAATCAGCAGACTACCAACAACTCGGACTAGTCATTTTCAGAGCTTGAGCAGGAAAAGAATTCTGAAGTTAAGCATGCTCAGTTGGGAGTAGTCCCAGGATGGTTGACCTTCCTGGGAAGTCTACCAACTAGTACGGTTGTTGGGCCAGTTTGCTGGTTGGGTCGTCACAAGTTTATTGTGGTCTTTATAGATGATATTCTGATTTACTTAGCATCTGAAGAGGAGCATGCAACACATTTGAGATTTGCCTTGTAGTTCTTAAGAGATAATCAGTTGTTTGCCAAATTCAGTAACTGTGAATTTTGGCTAAAAGAAATTCAGTTCTTGGGCCATGTCATTTCAGCTGAGGGAGTGGCAGTTGTCCCAAGTAAAGTGGAGGCAGGTGATGAAATGGGAAGTGCCTAAGACAATTACTGAGATTAGAAGCTTTTTGGGGTAGCAGGTTATTATAGGCGCTTCATTCAAGATTTTTCTCAAGATTGCGGCACCCATGACTAGACTGACTAGAAAGGATGTGCCATTTGTATGGTCTGGCGAATGTCAAAGAAGTTTTATGAATTAAAGAAGAGACTTACAGCGGCACCAGTATTGACATTACCAGCAGGAAGTGTGGCTTTGTTGGATATACAGATCATCAGAAGAGGGCTTGGCGCAGTGCTATTAGCATGATAAGGGAATATCTTATGCGTCCAGGCAATTGAAACCGGCAGAAGAGAATTACCCCACCCATGATTTAGAGGTGGCAGCAGTTTGTTTTGCCTTAAAAATGTGGAGGCATTATCTATATGGCGAGAGATTTGAGCTTTTTACAGATCATAAAAGCTTAAAGTATATCTTTCCCTGAAAGATTTGAATCTCCGTCAGCGTAGATGGATGGAGTATTAAAAAGATTATGATTTCAGTTTGACTTACCATCCGGGTAAGGCCAATCTGGTTGCTGATGCCTTAAGTAGAAAAGCAATATTAAGTCAAATGATATCAAGGAATGGAAGTTGTACGAGGAGATAGTGGAGAACTCCTTGTATGTGCCAAGCAGTCAACGACGGGCAATATTAGCCGTAGTGTTGTAGAGCCTCACTATATTGGCAAATTGTTGAGGCCCAGAGAGCGGATGTAAATTTAGCTGAAATTGTGAAAATGAAGGGGTTACCTTGATGATAACTGTGTGGTCAGGCTCAGAGGCAGGTTATTTGTGCCAGCAGAAAGAGAAGTGAAGCAAAGAGTATTAGAAGAGGCCATAAATCCCAGTACACTATTCACCCCGGTAGTACCAAGATGTACCAGGATATGAAGAAGCATTTCTGGTGGTCTCATATGAAAAAGGAAATAGCAGAATTTGTTTCAAGATGTGCGGTCTGTCAACAGATCAAGGCAGAGCATCAGAAACCTGGAGGTTTATTGCAACCATTACCCATTCTGCAGTGGGAATGAGATGATATTGCTATGGACTTTGTAGCAGGCTTGCCGAGGTCAGCAGCAGAACATAATGGAATATGGGTATTTGTTGATAGACTAACCAAGGTGTGCAGATTAATAGCAGTAAGTATGTCTTGAACAGTGGACATATTAGCAAAGATTTATGTTGATAGAATTGTTCCACTGCATGGTATCCCGAAGTCTATTGTTTCTGATAGGGATCCCAGATTTACTTCTGGTTTTTGGAGGAGCCTGCAGAGAGTGGTTGGCACTGAGCTGAGATATAGTTCATCTTACCACCCCCAGACAGATGGTCAAACAGAAAGAACCATCCAGGCAATTGAAGATATGTTGTGAGCATGTTGTTTGGTTTGGGGTGGTAGCTGGGAGCAGCATCTGGGTATGGTTGAATTTGCTTACAATAATAGTTACCATACCAGTCTCGGGATGGCACCGTATGAAGCTTTATATGGAAGGCCATGTAGAACACCACTGAATTGGCATGAAGTGGGAGAAAGACAAATGGTAGGCTCTGAGTTGATACAACAAACCACTGAAATGGTAAAGTTTATTAAAGAAAAATTACAGACAGCTCAGAGCAGACAAAAAAGTTATGCTGATAATCAGAGGAGACCACTTCAATTTAAAGTTGGGGACTTTGTCTTTCTGAGAGTTTCCCCTACTAAACGTGTTGTGCGGTTTGGTAAGAAAGGAAAGTTGAGTCCGAGGTATGTAGGACCCTTCCAAGTGTTAGAAAGAATTGGGGAGATAGCTTATAGACTTGATTTGCCAGCTGATTTTGCAGACGTTCATGATATTTTCCATGTCTCCTTGTTAAGAAAGTGTATTGAAGACCCAACTCAAATAATTAGTTATCAAGGTGGTGATTTGATGCCGGATATGTTTATGCCTGAATACCCAATGCAAATTACAGGCCGTAAGACAAGGAAGTTAAGAAATAAAGAAATTGAGTTAGTTAAGGTTAGATGGGAGAATAGGCTGGGAGGTGAGGATACCTGGGAGTTAGCCGAGGAAATGGTTAAAGGGTGTCCTTACTTGTTTGAGTAAAGTTTTAATCTTTTTAGATGATAATGCTTGTAAATTGGGGTTTAAAGTTTAATGTATATTCGAAATGTGTTATGATTTTGAGGTCGAAATTCTTTTTTTAGATGATAGTAATGTAACGTCGCACATTTTTCAGATCCTTGTGGATGCTATGTTTAGCGCCTGTGAGGCCAATGTGTGCCATTGTGGCTTATGTTTGGCGTGTACATGTGTCTTTGGGCTTATTGGGCCGACAGTATCGGCCCGTAGCACCTTGGAATTATCTGTCTGTGAACGCAACAGAGGGGGTCGTCTCCTTTTGACTGCGACAGCCCTGCCCGTCGCATTCTGAAAGCCACCAGGATCAGCGATCGTCTGCATGTGTGCCACGTATCGCAAGCTGGGCGACTTGCAGACGTCAGCCTTAGGAAGGCAACGCCTAGGTCCATCGCGATGAGGTTGCGACGGAGTGGTCCGTCGCATTCTTAACCGCAAGTGGTGCTTAAACCCTACTGGCCAGAACAGAGCACAGTATGCTCTGTTTGGCCAGGGGAAGGTGCTACGGGGTTTCCTGGGGTGTTTCGGCATGGAAGCTTGTAGTTTGGCGTGTTCTCGCCGCGGGGAGTTTGCGTGGGATGGGAGAAACGCCGCGGAATCTCCGTGTTGCCCGTTCTTCGTGGAGGTAGGGTAATTCTCCCCATTTCCGGGCTGTAGATCGCGGGTGACGATCGTT
Organism: Colocasia esculenta; assembly: GCA_014218235.1. Classification (NCBI taxonomy): domain Eukaryota; kingdom Viridiplantae; phylum Streptophyta; class Magnoliopsida; order Alismatales; family Araceae; genus Colocasia; species Colocasia esculenta. The sequence goes on along the minus strand of CM024760.1, from coordinate 51,207,379 downwards.
CAACTTGTTATTTGCATTTCTAACAATAGATATCATGAATAGGGACTCATAAAAGGATGAAAAACACGAATTAAGGGTGGTTTGCATGGCGTAGGGCGGTAATCCGTAGAGAGGGTCCCGGATTAGGGTTCCTACCTGTGAAGGCGACGGAACCCCCTGTCGCGATCTAAATGCGACAGTTCGACCTGTCGCGTTCAGGTGGGAAACGCAACATGTGGGTGCGACGCGTTCATGTGGTGATTGCGCCATATCGGGTCGTCGCGTTCTGGAGGCGACACTGGCCCATGTCGCGACCACAACCAAGTGGTCTGAATGTGTATGGCTTATGTGATATGATTATTCGATTATTGTTATTCGATGTATTTGGTAATATCGTGCGGTGCATTGGCACCTGTGGCGCTCTGGGAGCGCGTGTTTACAAGGCTAGCATGTTGGTTACGTAGCTAGCTAGTGGTTTACGTTTTGGCATGGTATGAACGCGAGACGTGTTGTGTTCACGTGTTGGGGATAGTTGGTACTCGTGATTGTTATGAGATTTCACGTGGTTTGTGCGGTGCGCACGTAGTTTTGTGTGCGTGACAGGTAGTACAACGCCTACCGTGGTTACCTCTCCAGTTGGGTGCCCCAGGTTCTCTGTGAGCCAGGCTGTTAGTTCGGGACTTGTCCCGGTACTTGTGTTGTACCATCGAGGTCTGTGTCGTCTGTCCTGGACACCCTCACTCCTTTGTTTGAGTTGTACGTCCGGCTGAGGGAAAGACGACAGTGGGACAGTGACTCTTGAGTTTGTTTTTAGTCACATGTAGCGTGCTCTTAGTTGGTGGTACAGACACCAGTAGTCGACACTGGTCCCCAGCTAGTCCTTTCTAGTGCCTCACTCTAGGGTGCTCCGGCCAGAGACACTAGGGGTGCCAGGCTTGGGCCTGCGGCTGTGTACTCGCAGAAGTGGTGTTTAGTTGGTCTCCACAGTTGTTTGACTTTTCCACGTGGAGCAGCAGCTGGACCTTTCGTCTATGGCTGTGAGACTGAGAGGTAGACCTGTGTTTGTTTGTCCGAGTCAGTTACTAGTGTCGCGAACTAGTCTACGTGGCTCGAGTATGGCGGTCTCTACTTTAGCACATACACTTGGTTGAGTTTTGCCGTTTATTTATTTACTCTGTTTAATATAGTCAGTAAATGGTAAGTATATTTACTGCTTTGATATCTTGCGTGGTTGTGCTATAAATTGCTAGTATAGCTTACTGCTTCCGTACTTATGTATGGTTTGCTCGAGTTAGGGGAGTTCCCTACTGAGCCAGTGACTAGTGAGGCTCACCCCTACTCCCCATAGGTAAGGCCAGGAGGAGGTTTTATTACTGTCTTCCAGTTCAGGGCTGCGCCACAGTGGTGTTGGGCCAGCACCCCCAGCAGTGTAACTTTTGTAGCAGTGTAGTTTCTCTCTTCAGTTGTACCAGTTTACCTCGTGGTATGCCCCAGGCTCCTGTACTTCCTTTTACATTTGTTGAAATTTGACTATGTAAATCTGGTATAATATGTATAAAATGGTGAATTATATATGTGAGCATGTGTGTTCCTTTCTGTTTACACAGACTCGTACGTGGTATCCCTTGCGAGGCTACGGCCCATTCGCGAGAGGCTGATTCAGATCAAGTTCGTTATTGGTTTAACGGGCTTGAACGAGGCATTCCGTCACAGTTGGTATCAGTCTGTGTGAATATAAAGGAACCGGGAAGTTACATAACCCTATTTTTACACTGGTACACTGCTGGTAGCTGACCCTAGTTTTATAATGACCGATTTTATTTATAATTGATATGTTATTTGTGCAGGAAGTTGAGATGGCTGATAGAAGAGACTGGGGTGGTGGAGGAGAGGACCTGGGAGAGCCTCACCGATATTCGGATGAGGATGGATCAACAGGCATCGGTACCCCCAGCAGCAATACAACTAGTTGCTGGAGTACCTATGGCCCCAGTTCCACCACTGCCGGGGGTGGAGGTACCCTATGTGGCACCCGCGCCACCACCACCATCAGTAGTGGCAGCAGAAGAGCGGTGATGCAAATTGAAAAGTTCTGAAGTTGCAGCCGCCCACTTACACAGGAGGGCCGAATCCAGATACCGCAGAGCACTGGATTCATGAGATTGAAAGGGTCTTTACGACCATGAGGTGTCTAGCAGCGGACAGAGTTGTGCTAGCCGCATATCAGTTGAGAGGCTTTGCACAGCAGTGGTGGCGTCTGAAGATGTAGACCACCTTTGCAGGTAGGACAGAGGAGGTTATTACCTGGTCGAAATTTCTCGAGGCATTTAATGATACATTCTTTCCACTTCAAGTGCAGCAGGCGAAATGAGAGCAATTTCGAACACTTCAGCAAGGTAATACCTTAGTTTTAGAATATCAGATGCGATTTATGGCACTTAGCCGGTATGCTCCTTATGTAGTATCAGATAATACTATGATGGTTGAGTATTTTAATCGGGATTTGAGAGTGGAGTTGCAGGATGCAGTAATACCGCTAATGTGTAGGACAGTTGAAGAGGTAGCCCAAGGAGCAGCTACACTTGAGAGGTCTATTCGGACTTGACAGGCAAGCGAGTCAGGTTCGGGTAGTTTTCGGCTACCCCCGCACGCAGTAGGAGTCAGTAAGGGAAAAGCACCAACAAGACCTTCGTCCTCAGGTTTTGGTAAATGGGGCTAGAAGTTGAAGCAAGTATTCAAGGGTAAAGGAAGAGGAGGAGGAGGTCGTTAGCAGTTTTAGCAGGGGCATGGCTATAGGCCAGAGGTAGAAGAATCGCAGCAGAGTACTGCCAGGCAGCCCACTATCCACCAGGTTACATGTGTTATAATTGTAATCAACCAGGGAATTTGGTCCGCAATTGCCCCTATCCTAGAGAATATGGGTATGGTAGGGGTGTTCAGCAGCAACAGCAGCCTCAGCAGTCATCAGCAAATCGTGGTAGAGGTTCACCGCAACAGCGAGGTAGGGGCCAGGTTATGGCTATCACCTGTGCCCAGGTAGAGGCATCGAACATGATAGAAGGTACAATAACTATTTATGATTTTTCAGCCAGAGTTCTATTTGATTCAGGTGCTTCTCATTCTTTCATTTCTGAAGAATTTTTGGATTGTATGGCTCATCCTCTAGAAGAAAAGTCATGTGAATTAGTAGTGGAGGTTCCCTCGGGTGAGTTTATGCTCACCTCATATTACATAGATGAAGTTCCTATTGTGGTTCAAGGGAACCAGATGCCGGGACGTTATATGCTTTGCAGTTGGCTGATTATGATATGATTTTGGGTATGGACTGGTTAGAGGCTTATGGAGCTATGCTAGATTGCAGAAAGAAAAGAATCAGGTTTTGTCACCCCAATGGTACAATGTTTGAATATCAAGGTATGCCCTCTCGTACTTCTAAGTTTATAATTTTTGCAATTAAAGCTAGAAAATTAGTTAATGCGGGATGTGTAGCTTATTTAGCTTCTGTGAGTTTGGTTGAGGCTGGTAAGTCAGTAGAAGCAGTTCCCGTGGTTAGGGAATTTGCAGATATTTTTCCAGATGATTTGTCGGGTTTAGCTCCACACAGAGTGGTGGACTTTACCATTGAGTTGTTGCCAGACACCATGCCGATCTCTAAAGCACCATACCGGATGGCATCAGTAGAACTTAAGGAATTGAAAAAGCAGTTAGAAGAATTGTTGGAAAAAGGGTTCATTAGGCCGAGTCATTCCCCTTGAGGGGCATCAGTGTTATTGTAAGGGAGAAAGATGGGAGCTTTAGAATGTGTATTGATTACAGAAAATTGAATGAGGTGACCATAAAGAATAAGTACCTGTTACCTAGAATTGATGATCTGTTTGATCAATTGCAATTAGCTAAGGTATTTTCTAAAATTGATTTAAGGTCAGGGTACCACCAGTTGAGAATTAGAGAGGGTGATATTGATAAAACGGCATTTAGAACCTGATATGGTCTGTATGAGTTCGTGGTTATGCCATTTGGGCTAACCAATGCTCCTGCAGCTTTTATGGATCTGATGAACAATAATTTTTCATCCGTATTTGGACCAGTTTATTGTGGTCTTTATAGATGATATTCTGATTTACTCAACATCTGAAGAGGAGCATGCAGCACATTTGAGATTTGCCTTGGAGTTGTTAAGAGGTAATTAGTTGTTTGCCAAATTCAGTATGTGTGAATTTTGGCGAAAAGAGATTCAGTTCTTGGGCCATGTCATTTCAGCTGAGGGAGTGGCAGTTGAACCAAGTAAAGTGGAGGCAGTGATGAAATGGGAAGTGCCTAAGACAATTACCAAGATTAGAAGCTTTTTAGGGTTAGTAGGTTATTATAGGCACTTCATTCAAGATTTTTCTAAGATTGCGGCACCCATGACTAGACTGACTAGAAAGGGTGTGCCATTTGTATGGTTTGGTGAATGTCAAAGAAGTTTTATGGAATTAAAGAAGAGACTTACAACGGCACCGGTATTGACATTACCAGCAGGAAGTGGTGGCTTTGTTGTATATACAGATGCATCCAGAAGAGGGCTTGGCGCAGTGCTAATGCAACATGGTAAGGTAATAGCTTATGCGTCCAGGCAATTGAAACGGTAGAAGAGAATTACCCCACCCATGATTTAGAGTTGGCAGCAGTTGTGTTTGCCTTAAAAATGTGGAGGCATTATCTATATGGCGAGAGATTTGAGCATTTTACAGATCATAAAAGCTTAAATTATATCTTTTCTCAGAAATATTTGAATCCCCGTCAGCATAGATGGATGGAGTATTTAAAAGATTATGATTTCAGTTTGGCTTACCATCCAGGTAAGTCCAATGTGGTTGCTGATGCCTTAAGCAGAAAGACATATTTAAGTCAAATGATGATCAAGGAATGGAAGTTGTACGAGGAGATAGTGGAGAACTCCTTGTATGTGCCAAGCAGTCAACGATGGGCAATATTAGCTTGTAGTGTTGTAGAGCCATCACTGTATTGGCAAATTGTTGAGGCCCAGAGAGCGGATATAAATTTAGCTGAAATTGTGAAAATGGAAGGGGTTACCATTGATGATAACTGTGTGGTCAGGCTCAGAGGCAGGTTATTTGTGCCAGTAGAAAGAGAAGTGAAGCAAAAGGTATTAGAAGAGGCCCATAAATCCCAGTACACTATTCACCCCGGTAGTACCAAGATGCACCAGGATACGAAGAAGCATTTCTGGAGGCCTCATATAAAAAAGGAAATAGCAGAGTTTGTTTCAAGATGTGCAGTCTGTCAACAGATCAAGGCAGAGCATCAGAAACCCGGAGGTTTATTGCAACCATTACCCATTCCGTAGTGGAAATGGGATGATATTGCTATGGACTTTGTAGCAAGCTTGCCGAGGTCAGCAGCAGGACATAATGGAATATGGGTATTTGTTGATAGACTAACCAAGGTTTGCAGATTAATAGCAGTAAGTATGTCTTGAACAGTGGACAGATTAGCAAAGATTTATGTTGATAGAATTGTTCCACTGCATGGTATCCCGAAGTCTATTGTTTTTGATAGGGATCCCAGATTTACTTCTATATTTTGGAGGAGCCTACAGAGAGTGGTTGGCACTGAGCTGAGATATAGTTCAGCTTACCACCCCCAGACAGATGGTCAAACAGAAAGAACCATCCAGACAATTGAACATATGTTGCGAGCATGTTGTTTGGTTTGGGGTGGTAGCTAGGAGCAGCATCTGGGTATGGTTGAATTTGCTTAAAATAATAGTTACCATACCAGCCTCAGGATGGCACCATATGAAACTTTATATGGAAGTCCATATACAACACCACTGAATTGGCATGAAGTGGGAGAAAGACAAATGGTAGGCCCTGAGTTGATACAACAAACCACTGAAATGGTAAAGTTTATTAAAGAAAAATTGTAGACAGCTCAGAGCAGACAGAAAAGTTATGTTGATAATCGGAGGAGACCACTTCAATTTGAAGTTGGGGACTTTGTCTTTCTGAGAGTTTCCCCTACTAAATGTGTTGTGCGGTTTGGTAAGAAAGGAAAGTTGAGTCCGAGGTATATAGAACCCTTCCAAGTGTTAGAAAGAATTGGAGAGACAGCTTATAGACTTGATTTGCCAGCTGATTTTGCAGACGTTCATGATATTTTCCATGTCTCTATGTTAAGAAAGTGTATTAAAAACCCAGCTCAAATAATTAGTTATCAAGGTGGTGATTTGAGGCCGGATATGTCTATGCCTAAATACCCAGTGCAATTTACAGGCCGTAAGACAAGGAAGTTAAGAAATAAATAAATTGAGTTAGTTAAGGTCAGATGGGAAAATAGGCTAGGAGGTGAGGATACTTGGGAGTTACCGGAGGAAATGGCTAAAGGGTATCCTTACTTGTTTGAGTAAAGTTTTAAATCTTTTTAGATGATAGTACTTGTAAATTATGTTTTAAAGTTGAATGTATATTCGAAGTGTGTTATGAATTTCGAGGTCAAAATTTCTTTTTTTAGATGATAGTAATGTAACGTTGCACATTTTTTAGATCCTTGTGGATCCTGTGTTTAGCGCTTGTGAGGCCAATGTGTGGCCAATGTGGCTTGTGTTTGGCGTGTACATGTGTCTTTGGGGCTTATTGGGCCGACAGTTTGGGCCCGTAGCACCTTGGAATTCTCTGTCTATGAACGTGACAAAGGGGGTCGTCGCATTTTGAACGCGACAGCCATGGCCGTCGCGTTCTGAAAGCCGCAAGGGATCGGCGATCGTCTGCAAGTGCGCTGCGTGTCGCACGCTGGGTGACTTGCAGACGTCAGCCTTAGGAAGGCGACGCCCAGGTCCATCGCGATGTGGTCGCGACGGAGTGGTCCATCGGGTTCTTAACCGCAAGCGGTGCTTAAACATTGCTGGCCAGAACAGAGCACAATATGCTTTGTTTGGCCAGGGGGAGGTGCTGTGGGGGTTTCCTGGGGTGTTTCAGCGTGGAAGCTTGCGGTTTGGCATGCATGTTCTCACCGCGGGGACTTCGCGTGGGATGGGAGAAATGCCGTGGAATCTCTGTGTTGCCCATTCTTCATAGAGGTAGGGTAATTCTCCCCATTTTCGGGCTGTAGATCGCGGGTGACGATCGTTCAACTTGTTATTTGCATTTCTAACAATAGATGTCATGTATAGGGACTCATAAAAGCATGAAAAACATGAATTAAGGGTGGTTTGCATGGCATAGGGTGGTAATCCGTAGAGAGGGTCCATATTAGGGTTCCTGCCTGTGAAGGCAACGGAACCCCCTCTCGCGATCTGAACGTGACAAGTCGACCCGTCGCGTTCAGTTGGGGAATGCGACATGTGGGTGCGACTTGTTCATGTGGTGAATGCGCCATATCGGGCCGTCGCATTCTGGAGGCGACATTGGCCCATGTCGCGACCACAGCTGAGTGGTCTGAATGTGCATGGCTTATGTGAGATGTGATTATTTGATTGTTGTTATCTAATGTATTTGGTAATATCATGCGGTGCCTTGGCACCTGTGGCACTCTGGGAGCACATGTGTACGAGGCTAGCGTGTTGGTTACGTAGCTAGCTAGTGGTTTATGTGTTGGCGTGGTATGCACGCGAGAGGTGTTGTGTTCACATGTTGGGGACAGTCGGTACTCGTGATTGTCGTGAGATTTCACGTGGTTTGTGTGATGCGCACGTGGTTTTGTGTGCGTGGCAGGTAGTACGACGCCTACCATGGTTACCTCTCCAGTTGGGTGCCCCAGGTACTTTGTAAGCCAGGCTGTTAGTTCGGGGCTTGTCCCGGTACTTGTGTTGTACCGTCGAGGTCTGTGTCGTCTATCCTGGACACCCTCACTCCTTTGTTTGAGTTGTACGTCCGACTGAGGGAAGGACGACAGTGGGACAGTGACTCTTGAGTTTGTTTTTAGTCACTTGTAGAATGCTCTTAGTTGGGGGTACGGACACTGGTAGTCGACACTGGTCCCCAGCTAGTCCTTTCTAGTGCTTCACTCTAGGGTGCTCTAGCTAGAGACCCTAGGGGTTTCAAGCATGGGCTTGTGGCTGTGTACCCCCAGAAGTGGTGTTTAGTTGATCTCCACGGTTGTTTGACTTTTCCACGTGGAGCAGCAGTTGGACCTTTCATCCGTGGCTGCGAGACTGAGAGGTAGACCTGTGTTTATTTGTCCGAGTCAGTTACTGGTGTCGCGAACCAATCTACATGGCTCGAGTGTGGCGGTCTCTACTTTAGCACGTACACTTGGTTGAGTTTTGCCATTTATTTATTTACTCTGTTTAATATAGTCGGCAAATGGTAAGTATATTTACTGCTTTGATATCCTGCGTGGTTGTGCTATAAATTGCTAGTATAGCTTACTGCTTCCGTACTTGTGTATGGTTTGCTCGAGTTGGGGGAGTTCCCTACTGAGCCAGTGACTAGTGAGGCTCACCCCTGCTCCCTACAAGTAAAGGCGAGGAGGAGGTTTCGTTACTGTCTTCCTGTTCAGGGCCACGCTGCAGCGGTGTTGGGCCAGCACCCCCAGTAGTGTAACATCTGTAGCAGTGTAGTTTCTCTCTTCAGTTGTACCAGTTTACCTCGGGGTATGCCCCAAGCTCCTGTACTTCCTTTTACATTTGTTGAAATTTGGCTATGTAAATCTGGTATAATATGTATAAAATTGTGAATTATATATGTGAGTATGTGTGTTCCTTTCAGTTTACACAGACTTGTACGTGGTATCTCTTGCGAGGCTATGGCCCGTTCGCGGGAAGCAGATTCGGATCAAGTTCGTTATTGGTTTAAAGGGCTTGAATGAGGCATTCCGTCACACCACATGTTATTTTTGATGAGTATTATGCAAAAACTAACAAATCAAATGTTTCCAGGTATGATGATGATGGTGAAGTAAAAATACTTGAAGATCAAGATGAAAAGCCACTGTCGACAGACCACGAAGAGGCTGTCGACCGGCCTGAAGAAAATCCACAAGATCAAATTCTTCAAGAGCAATATCCTCAAGACCAAGACCAACCAGGTCCTTCAACAATCAGAAATGTCAGGTACTCAAAAGATCACCCACTTGATAATGTAATTGGGAATGTAAATGATAGAGTTCACACTAGGTCTCACTTTAGACACATTGTAGAACAAGATCATTTAGCATTTGTCTCTCAAGTGGAACCTAAAAGTGTTGAAGAGGCTCTAAAAGAAAATTCATGGATAGATGCCATACATGAACTTGGGCAATTTGAAAGAAACAATGTTTGGAGCTTAGTTCCTAGGACCCCTAAAATTTCTGTAACTGGAACAAGATGGGTATTTAGGAATAAGCTAAATGAAGAGGGTAAAGTGGTGAGAAACAAAGTTAGACTAGTATCAAAAGGGTATAATCAAGAATTTGGGATAGACTTTGAAGAATCCTTTGCACCTGTAGCTAGGCTTGAGGCAGTGAGAATATTGTTAGCATATGCATGCTCAAACAAGTTTAAACTTTTTCAAATGGATGTTAAAACTGCCTTCTTAAATGGCTACATCAAAGAAGAAGTCTATGTTTCTCAACCACCTGGATTTGAGGATAATGAAAAGCCTAACCATGTTTATAAATTGCACAAAGTTTTTTATGGTTTGAAACAGGCACCTCGAGCTTGGTACGACAGACTAAGCAATTTCTTGGTGAGTAAAAACTACTCCAAAGGTAAATTGGATCGTTCAAGTCTATGTGGACGACATTATCTTTGGTTCCACTAACCCCTCACTGTGTGAAGAGTTCTCAAAACATATGCACAGTGAATTTGATATAAGTTTAATGGGGGAGCTTCAATTTTTTCTTAGCTTGCAGGTAAAACAATATGAAGATGGCTTCTTCATCAATCAAGATAAATATGTCAAGGAACTACTGAAAAGATTTTAGTTCGAACAAGCCAAGCCAGCCTCTACACCAATGAGCACAAGTGTAAAATTAGAAAATGATGAGAAAGGTAAAATGGTAGATGCGAAGAAATACCGAGGTATGATTGACTCTCTCCTTTACCTTATTGCAAGTAGGCCAGACATACAATTCAGTGTTTGCCTTTGTGCTAGATACCGATCTAGTCCAAAGGAAAGCTATTTGGTTGTAGTTAAAAGGATTTTCAGATATCTCTCTGGTACGTATGATTTGGGTTTATTGTATCTAGTAGGAAGTAGTTTTAATTTGGTCTCATATTCAGATGCTAACTATGCTGGATGTAAAATTGATAGAAAAAGCACTAGTGGATATTGTCAATTCCTAGGTGGTTGCATGGTTTCTTGGACATCCAAGAAGCAACACTCGGTTGCACTCTTTACTGCAGAGGTAGAATATGTTGCTGCAGGGATTTGTGCGGCTCAAGTGTTGTGGATTAAAAGTCAACTGTGCGATTACAACATTGACATTGGATGCACACCTATTCTTTGTGACAATACTAATGCTATCAACCTTTCAAAGAACCCAATTCAACACTCAAGGACCAAACACATTGAGATAAGACATCACTTTTTGAGAGATGAGGTAGCCAACAAGAATCTAGAACTTGACTTCATTCCAACTGAAAAGCAATTGGCTGATATTTTCACCGAACCTTTGTCAGACAATAGGTTCACCTCCTTAAGAAGAGAATTGGGATTATGCAAAATTCAATGAATCCAATAACAAATTAAGGGGAAAATGATCCTTATGTCTAGTGACTATGAGATATATCAAATGGTGACATGTGGAAGAACAAGTTAGGCTTGTTTGGAAACTATCATTATGCGTGAGTAAATATACTCCGCCAAGTATCCATAGTCTTCTTATACATAATGGTCATTAACTTCATAATGAGGTAATCAGTTTCATTTAGTTTTGACGCATGCATCTCTTTAAAAGAATGAGTTTATACTACTCACATGCTTATGGATGTTCTTTTGGGTGCAAATGCTTGGTATGTTTGTGTATCTCATTGATTGATTTGCTTGAATGATGAGTCATCATATGCACACACTATGGGGGAGTAAGTTAAAGCTAGGTGAGTGAAATTCGTAAGGGATATCCTTCATATTCAATGTGTCTTTATCCCTCAATCATATGGTTCAAATCTCTCACAATTCAAAGCCTTAAAACTGAGTTTTCAAGTACCTGTCGACAGCCAGAATCCCAATTGTCGACAGCCAAGTCTTCCCAGAACTGCTTTTCTAGCAAAATTCAGTATCTGTCGACAGACCCATTCTCCCTGTCGACAGATAACCTCTCCCAAAACCTTGATCTTTCTAGATCTCAGTACCTATCAACAGGCACATACTTGCTATCGACATATACACATTTTCTATGAATTCTTCATCTTTTCTCATCCTTTCTTTATGAGTATGTTCATATTATTCATGCAAGGGGAGAATTGGGCCTTAATATTCATTACAACCTTTCATACTCACATAGTATCAAATACATTGACTTAATCATAATGATTTTGAAATAATATTTTGCGTATGAGTCTAGGTTGTATCATCTAGAACACATTGAATAAATCTAATGGTTTTAACCTAACTCACTTGAATAACTCCCTTGTGGATGATCATGTTTCTAAAATGGATTGACAAGTATGAAGGTTATTGAACTTAATGTTTTAACATTGGCCTTTGACCTTAAATAACTTTTGACCTTGATTTTTCAAATTTTAAAAAAGGAGAAAAGCTACCTATTTCTAAACTCAAAAGTTTAAACAAAAATTATATAAAATGGGACAAAGGCAGAGCAACGATGAGCCACACTGAGTAACCGGGGACATGGGCATCACAAATATATGTCTTCGCGTCAAAAAGTCTATTCATTATCTCCGCACAATGGTATGATGGTCACTCACACTGAGTAACTGGGGGTACGGGCATCCCAAATGTCTACCTTCACATCAAAAGGTGAAAAGTGATCCTAATTACCACTTTTCCCACATTAACTTGACAAAAGAAATAATTCAATGCTAGAAATAGAGTGTAGCCTCCATGTTTTTAAATCAAGGATGATATGTTGTTTATTGTTAATCGCTCATGTAGACATTACTTTCATGTACCAACTGAACATCACCCACTAAGGAACATGTTTTTCTACAATGGTTTTTGTTGCCCAGCTAGCTAGCCCAGAGGGGGGGTGAATGGGTTATTAAAACTTCGATGTTTGATTAAAACCTGTTTACTGAAAAGATTGCACAACTTAATAACAAGGTTAGAGTTAGAGCAAACAAGACAACAATCACACCAAAACACAACCACAAGACACAGGATTTTTATCCTGGTTCGGAACTCCTCTCCACAGGAGACCTACGTCCAGTCCCTGAGCAATACCTCAGGATTTTACTACCAAGGGTACAATCCCCCTTAAGGATCCTTACACCCAGCCTCAACTGGTCTTCCTTCAACCTGAAGGGTACAACAACCACCCTGGATACCACCAGGTCTTCCTTCGTCCAGAAGGGAACAACAACCACCCTGGATACCACCAGGTCTTCCTTCGTCCAGAAGGGAACACACACTAATCAGAAAAAGGTGGTGAAACCAGGCTTCAGATTCTAGCTTGACCAGCTACAACCTGAAGCTCCTAAGCCCTTGAGAGAGAAAGAGATTTAACAAGGTTTTTCTCTCCAAGGACCACACAGGCTCTTACAAATTTGAGGATTCCTTTTGAGCACAGAGAGCTAAGAGCTTAGAACAAGGTTTGGAGTGGAGGCTTCGCTCTTCTTCAAAGTTCTAAAGATTGAGAGAGATGGATTCCTTTCTTCTTCAAAAATCAAGCGATGTTGCTCTATCAGTTGTTTTTCTTTTCGTCTTGAGTCTTCTATTTAAGCTGCTGATTCAAATTCGAACGTTGAAGTGCCCGTTGTCTCTTATCCTTGTGTACGTTAGACTGGTTACTGAGGAAGCTTCTGATCGTCAGTCTTTTACACGCCAAAGAGATGTCATAGAACTTTGTATCTTGTGTCCAACGTTGTCCAGATGAGTCTTGTCAGATATCTGTAAGCATATCATCAATAAATAGAAGACAGCTAGGACTGCTGTCTATTATTAGTTGAAATGGAACAGATATTGCAGTATATAGCAAAGCTCCTTTCTGTCCAAGAAAAGTACGTAGACAGAGTAGCATAGAAATGGAAGATATTGTCTGCATGCATGGGAGATACGATCGGAGAGCATTTAATGCAAAGCAGTCAACAGACAAGATATGACTTTGACTTTTCAACGCTATTAAAAAGCATTATCCTGATGCATCAAGAAATTCGATAAAGAGAATCTTGCTGACTTTATAACTTATGAAATCGTTATGAGTTATAGCAAGTCGTTATGAACCGCAAAGAACTCGTTGTGATAACTTATGAAGTCGTTGCGCGTTCTAAAGAAATCGTTGCAAGAAATCGTTATGACTAATAAGGAAGTCGTTGCGCGAAATCGTTATGACTAACAAGGAAGTCGTTGCGCGAAATCGTTATGACTAACAAGGAAGTCGTTGCGCGAAATCGTTATGACTAACAAAGAAGTCGTTGCGCGAAATCGTTATGACTAACAAAGAAGTCGTTGCGCGAAATCGTTATGACTAACAAGGAAGTCGTTGCACGAAATCGTTATGACTAACAAGGAAGTCGTTACGGCTAGAGAGTCGTTGCGAGTTCTAAAGAAATCGTTACGGTAACGATTCGAGTGCTCCGGTCAAAGAGTAAGTCGTTCTGCTCATCAAAGAAGTCGTTACAGGGACTTAGATAGAAATGATGGGACTTACCAGATTGTCTTGATCTTTCATTTTTCTTTTGCTTCCTGTTCTCAATGCTCAAGAAATCTATTAGTGTTATTTTGTTAATCATCAAAATTAATATATAAATAAATGGAAATATTTATTATGGGGACAGTTTGGTCATCAATCTCCCCCTTTTTGATGATGACAAAATATACTGAACATCATAAATAAAATGAAATATGTTTTTCAGATTTACGTTAGTTGTCTCCCCCATTTTGTCATTAGGCAAAAAGATAAGCTGTGAGACAAAGAAGAGAGAAAGATTTTTATTAAGATGGAGAAAGATAGTACAAAGGAGATAACAAGGAGGCATGCTGTGAGATAACAGCCCATGCCTTGATCTCAAGATCCTCAAAAGTTTGCAGAAACACTCCAAAGGTAACTGAGAAGGAGGGTCCCATGGAAGGGATGTTCCTCTGAATGAAAAGTTGCCTTTGCTGCTCTATGAACTCTCCATACTGAGTTTTATCCAAAATAAACCTGAAGTAGGTACTCTTGCCAAAACTGGCCCTATGGAGAAATCTGTCCAAGGAAATTGGATAGTGAAGTTGCTGAGTTAACAGATCCTGCTTTAGGGCAAAGAAGGCAGAATATCTAGCTGCCCAGACAGAATAGAGCTCTGGTAAGGGAGCGATGGAATTGAGATCCATAAAGGCTTCTGCAGTAAGAGTCGGCTTCCTCTGACGGACCAGATCTGAATTGACAGCTTCCAATTGCTGATAAGAGGCCCGATATAGAAGCTCCCAGTCTGATGAGAGGAGACGTTCACACTCAGAAATGAGTGGAGCTAAGGTCAGGGAAGAGATGCGGCCAGAGTGATATTCTCTGAGGATGAACCGCAGAAATGAGGGTGATCGGCCCTGCTTGGCTGACATCCGGCCCAGCTGCCTTGCAAACATATCTAGTGCCTGAGATCCAGCATCTGAATTAAGCACTAACGAGTGCAGCTTCGGCAGAAGCACTGGAAAATCAACTTTGAAGGAGACAAAATCGACTGTAAGAGGAAGGTTGATTGGGGATTCTGATTGCAGCACAGTAATCCTGGAGTTGAACTGACAAAACTGAACTTCTGGACGATTGTTCAGGTAGCAGAAGTCACTGTATAGCTGAAAAGCTCTGGCAATGCGAATTTCCTTCAAAATGAAGGAGCCCCAAGAATTCTTATGCTGGAAGAGAAACCACTCAGAGAAGGTGAGTGGGTGAGCTCTGAGGGAGATAGATTCGGCCCTTGCAGTCAGGAATTTTGAGTACTGAGCCTTGTTCCCTTTGATAGCGGCCCACTGATCTTCTGTCTTGAACTCAGTGCCCTCAAGGATTTTGGATTTGAAAGCTTGAGATATCTGAGTAAAGGGAAGAACAATGGCCAGGTGCTCGGAGAGGTTGAGAAAAGGAATACCATAAATGGTAGAAAGAATGCATTTCTGGAGGTATTCTCTGTAGATTGGTCTTCTCTTAGGATCAAGGGTAAGAGAGTACCATAAAGGAGGGTAGAGAGAGTAGAAGGGGTGCTGAGAGAGGAAGAGGTTTTTCTCTTTTTGAAGACAGGACTAGGAGGGTCAGTCCTGTGAATGTGAGAGGCTGTAGAAAGAATGGTGAGGAGAGTGTTCCTTTCAAAAAGGTCTGGAACATTGGTGTCAAAAATACCAAGAGGTAGAGGTTTCATTGGAGGAAAGGTAACAGAATTAGGAGGAGTAGGAGGATAGAACAAGTGTTTAGGATTAAAGGAAGAGGTTGGTTGAGGATGAGATGTTTGGGTGTTAATGGGTGAAGGTTGAGGAGTTAATGAGGATGAAGCTGAGATGAGAGCTGGAGAAGGTGAGAAGGAGGGTTGAGAGGAAGTAGAGGATGAGGAAGGTTTGGTGCGAGGCATGGGATGCTTGATGGTTGGTGGAGCAGGAGGTGCAGTAGGAGGAGATGTAGGGATGGAGAGGGTTGGAGTGGCAAGAGAAGAAGAATCAGGGGCCTTGGAGATAGATACTGGCTCTTTTCCTCTGGCCTGACTTTCTCTGACTGCAAGGGAGGGTCCTGAAGACCCTGAGGCTGCCACTGGTCCGGCTGACCTTACAACAGATGGCCCTGATGGCCCTGACTCCTGAGCAGGCGGCCCTGTTGGCCCTGAGACTTCTGCTGGAGGCCCTGGTGGCCTAGGAACTTCAGCTTGAGGCCCTGGTGGCCTAGGAACTTCAGCTGGACTGCTCTGAGTAGGTGCAGGAGGGACACCACTAGATTTTGAAATACTAGCCAGCAACTTCTTCATATCAGACATTTCCTTATTGAAATACCTCATTGCATTTCTTATTGAGGATACATCTGAGGAGGTTGACTCTTGATTTGAAACGAGTCCTTGAATACCAGACTGAACTGATGCCAACATCTCTCCCTGAGCTTTTAACAAAGCCATAACATGCTTCAACTTGACTTTTCTATGGCCCTTCCTTGACCTCCTGTGAACAGCCCTTTTCTGCTTTCCTGGCTGAGAGGCAGGTTCCTCAAGATTTATAGCAGCACTTGGGCCTTCACTAGCATCAACCAAGGCTGGAGCTGGAGTGGCCTGAGCAGGTGCAGCTTTCTCAGAAACGGCTTCAGTCTCTGGCCTTTCATTCTCAGCAAGCTCCCCCTGAATGGGAGCAGGGACTTCAGTGCTTTCTTGCTCCCCCTGAGCAGGAGCTTCTTCCAAGACAACATCTTGTTGAGTACCTGCTTGTACCTCAACATCTGCAACAAATTCTTCAGTATGGCCTGCTGCCATAACTTCTTCATCAGGTCTACTTGCTGCTGCTTGCTCTGCTTCTACTGCGTCTGGAATATCTGCAATGACTGCTTCTCCTTCAGCCACAGAGGATTTCGACCAAACTCCTTCTTGCACTGAAAAACCACTTTTCTTCAGGTTTCTGGACCTTATAGACTGGCCCATCTTTTCAGCTACCGCCCCTGACAGATCTACTCCAAAATGCTTGAAAATCTTGGTCAGAAGGTGGGCATACGGAAGGGAAACATTCAACTTGCTCTTTGTTTCCCATATCTGAGCATGTGCAACCATCATTCGCTCAGTTATCACGGCGGCCAGGTTTATCTCTTTGTTCTGGATTGCCCAGAACATTATGTCCGAATCTGCCCTAGTGCATGAAGAAAAGGTAGCACTACGGGGAACTAAGATTTGGCAGACTATAAAGTGCAGCAACCGGTTGAACGCGGACATCTGATTGATGTCAAGCTTCCCATCCTTCAACTTGAATCCTGGACCGATAATCCCGAGACCTTTGACTTCATCATTCACAGAGTGAATGCCACTAAATCCGGAGGTCTTTACTCCAAACAGATCACGCAACAACTCAGGGGTTATTCTGATTTGGATACCCTTGACAGAGGAAACAAGGGATCCATCTGCTTCAGACTTCAGACAGACGTAGAAGGCTTTTACCAGATCGGGGTAGCTTACTTCACTGAAGGTGACCACATCCATCCACTGCGATCTTCTTAGAGTATCAACAAGCCTGGCCATGCCACTCTTCTCAAGATTCTGAACATCCACTGCCTTATTTCCGCAAATCTTTGTCTTCACAAAAGTAAATCTCTCTTGCTCCCTAGGGGATAAATACTCAGCACTGTAGCCCCCAACACTTCCGGAGATCAACGGAGCGGCCATGGGTGCAGAGAAGAAAGATTCTGGAAGGGAGGATGATGGAAGGGACGGAAGTTTTCGAAGGAGTTCTTCGCGGGAAGAGAAGAAGGCTTCGAAAGTTGCAGAGAGACGATCCCAAAATCGTTAGGGCATCAGCTTTGGGTGAACAGATAGAGAATAAAAAGGGTAAAGGTGGAAGGCGAATCGATCTCAAAGCGGTTTGGATAAATTAATATTACTTTAATGACGGGAGCGCCAAAAGGCGGCAAGGTAGAAAGCGACAAAAAGGTTTGACAAGTCAAACAACTTTCTACACAGAAGCGGTCAAAGCATATAGATAACCAGAGTTTTGCTTAACTTTAACGGAGAGAGAACTTTTCATTTAATCTGAGAAATTTATATGTCAATAAAATCACAGAAATTCTTTCACAAATTGCACATCCCTAGTTCCCTTCTAAGAGATGTAAATCTCTCTTCAGGTAGGGCTTTTGTGAAGATATCTGCCAATTGACCATTTGTATCTATAAACGAAATTTCTAAATTACCACTAGCTACATGGTCTCGAATAAAATGATATCTTACCTCAATGTGTTTCGTCCTTGAGTGTTGGACTGGATTTTTGGTGAGGTTGATGGCACTAGTATTATCACACAATAGAGGAATTGATTTGATGTGAATGCCGAAATCTTCAAGTTGTTGCTTTATCCAAAGAAGTTGTGTACAGCAACTTCCAGCAGCAACATATTCCGCCTCAGCTGTTGATAGAGCTACTGAATTTTGTTTCTTGGATGTCCATGATATTAAGCATCCTGCAAGAAACTGACAACATCCACTGGTGCTCTTTCTATCTACTTTGCAACCAGCATAATCAGCATCTGAATATCCTATTAGATTTATCTCACAAGATCTAGGATACCAGAGACCTAAATCATGAGTTCTAGCTAAGTATCTAAATATTCTTTTTACAGAGATTAAGTGAGACTCTCTAGGGTCTGCCTGATATCTAGCACACATGCATACACTGAACAGAATATCTGGTCTACTGGCAGTTAAGTAAAGTAATGATCCTATCATACCTCGATAATTCTTTTGATCTACCCTTTTACCTTTTTGATCACTGTCCATTCTGGTTGATGTGCTCATTGGAGTTGATAATGGCTTTGCATCTTCAAATCCAAATTTCTTCAACAGCTCTTTGGTATACTTTGCTTGACAGATATGAGTGCCATCCTTCCCTTGCTTAATTTGCAATCCAAGGAAGTAGCTTAACTCCCCCATCAAGCTCATTTCGAATTCTCCCTGCATAAGCTTTTCAAAGTACTTGCAAAGAGATTCATCAGTAGATCCAAAAATAATATCATCCACATAGATTTGTACAAGAAGTATATGTTTAACTTTAGATTTTATAAATAATGTACTATCTACTTTACCTCTAGTGAAACCATGATTTAATAGGAAATTACTGAGCCTTTCATACCAGGCTCTAGGAGCTTGCTTTAGACCATATAAGGCCTTATGTAGTTTAAATACATGATTTGGAAATTCAGAGTCGTCAAAACCTGGAGGTTGTTCAACATAAACTTCCTCCTTGATGAAACCATTTAAAAAGGCTGATTTGACATCCATTTGAAAAAGTTTTAAATCAAGTGCGGATGCATAAGCAAGTAAAATCCTAATGGCCTCAAGTCTAGCTACAGGTGCATAAGTTTCATCGAAATCTATGCCTTCCTCTTGGGAGTAGCCTTGAGCCACCAATCTGGCTTTGTTCCTTAAGATTATTCCAGACTCATCCAGTTTATTTCTGAACACCCATTTGGTGCCAATAACTGAATGATTGGATGGTCTAGGAACAAGTGACCATACTTGGTTTCTCTTGAACTGATTTAGTTCATCTTGCATGGCTAGTATCCAAGATTCATCAGATAAAGCTTCATTGACTGTCTTAGGCTCTACTTGAGAAACAAATGCTAAATAGTCGCATGGAATTACATTACCTCTAGTTCTTACCCCTACAGATGGATCACCAATGATGTTTTCAGGAGGGTGATCTTTCTGATGTCTCCATTCCTTTGGAAGATCTTTATGTTGGATTTCTGTTTGCTGCAGTTCTTCCAGAGTTGGATCCTCTTTGTCCTTAATTGAAGTTTTCTTTAATTTTTCGGACAAGACATCTGCATCATCAATGTCACTAATTTCTTCCTTTTTCAAGGAAGGGTTAGATTCATCAAAAATAACATGTACTGATTGTTCAATTAATAAGGAACGTTTATTGAAAACTCTATAACCTTTAGGTTTAGAGGAATACCCCATGAAAATGCCTTCATCTGATTTGGCATCCAACTTACCAATGTCCCTTTTTCCATTGTTATGGATGAAGCAAGGACATCCAAATATCTGAAATGGCTAATCTTTGGCTTTTTTCTTTGTAGAGTTCATAAGCAGTCTTTTTCAGAATTGGCCTGATCATCACTCTATTTATGATATAACATGCAGTGTTGATAGCTTCGGCCCAGAAATATCTTGGCAGATCATATTCTGATAACATTGATCTTGCCATATCCAAAAGAGTTCTGTTTTTCCTCTCAGCAATTCCATTCTGTTGAGGTGTCCTTGGAGCTGAGAAGTTGTGCTCAATTCCTTGATCATCACAGAACTTCGAAAACTTTTCATTCTGAAACTCACCACCATGATCTGATCGAATAGAGACAATTGAGAATTTCTGATCTTTCTGAACTTTCTTACTGAAGCTGACAAAATTCTCAAATGTGTCATCTTTGTGCTCTAAAAAGGATACCCAAGTGAATCTTGAATAATCATCAACTATTACAAATCCAAAATTCTTTCCTCCAAACTGGTAGTCCTCATTGGCCCAAATAAATCCATGTGAAGTAGTTCTAAGGGCTTTGAGGTGGTTACTACAGTCTTTGATTTGAAGGAGCTCTTGGTGTGCTTTCCTCTTGCACAAGGTCTGCAAATGCTATCCAATCTGAAATTTACCTTTGGCAGTCCTTCAACTAGTTTTCTTTTTCTGAGCTTGTTCAGCCCATCCAGGCTGCAGTGGCCCAATCTTCTGTGCCACAACTCAGTTGATTTATCTTTGCTAGCTGCCAAACACACATCTTGATCCTTGAGTTCATCGAGATATAGAACATACAAATTTCTTTCTCTGTAGGCTTCAAATATGACTTCACCATCTTTTAAGATACTGCATTTTGATTCTTGAAACTGAATTTGATGGCCTTTGTCACACAACTGGCTGATGCTGATGAGATTGTGCTTTAACCCTTTGACCAGCATTACATCCTTTATGACTGATTTTCCTTTGATGTTCACAGACCCGCTTCCTATCACAGTCCCTTTTCCATTATCTCCATAGGTGACTGTACCTTCTTCAGCTTGGAGATCAACAAATATCTTCTTGTTGCCTGACATATGCCTTGAGCACCCACTATCCAAATACCATTTGGATGCTCGATGGTTAACCTGAAATGAGAACATCAAGCTTTAGGTACCCAAATTCTCTTTGGGTCCTGATTGGTTAGTATCATCAACTTACCTTTAATATCCATTTTTTATGTCTTGTTGGGCATGTCATTCTAATGTGTCCTAGCTTGTTGCAGTGACTGCAGCAGGATAACTTAGTTACTTTTTCTATGTATTTGAAATCAGCTTTGTATGCTACATCTTGTTCGGGTACAAATTTTGGTGTAGGATATGTTTTAGGGTATATTATGGTTTCTTCATTATCTGGGGGTGTATATCCTAGTCCATTTTTCTTTTTACCCGATCTCCTAGCACCTTTTAATATTAAAGAGTTTTTACCATTGGTAAATTTTCTAGGGTGCTTGCTAGTGTATTGTTTTCTTCTTTAATTCATTTACAGTTTTTCTTAGAGTTTTCCTGTTTTTCTAGGTCAGTGATTTTTCTGTTCTTGTCTTTTAAATTTCACATAATAGTTCATTTCTTCTCTTAAGCTCAACTATTTGTTTTTCTAGTTCTTCGTTTTCAGATTTTAAATCTGAGTTGGTATTTTCGAGACATGTGATATTTTTCTTGCTTAGCTTAAGTAGTTTACACACTTCTTTATACTTATTGTAGAGTTCATTAAATGCACTTTCCAAATTATCCGAATCTGAGTCATTACAGGAATCGAAAGAAGAATCAGATGTTACCTTATCCTCGGTATTCGCCATGAGAGCCAAGTTGGCTTCTTCACCTTCACTGCTCGAGCTTGACTCACTATCTGAGTCGCTGCTGTTGTCCCATGCAGCTGCCATGGCTTTCTTTTTGAATCTTCTGAACTTCTTGGAGCTGTCCTTCTTCTTGTGATCATTTTTCTTTAACATTGGACAGTCTGCCTTGATATGTCCAGGTTTCTTACATTCATAGCAAAGTGGCTCATTTCTCTTCTGATCTTTTCCATCTGGTCTTTTGAGATCTTTGTTTTTCTTGAAGTACCTCCTACCAGACTGGAACTTCTTCTTCTTTGCCAAGATTCTCTGCAATCTTCTTGAGAGCATGGCTTCTTCATCATCACTATCTTTGCTATCTTCACTGTTATCTAAGGATTCTTCTGATGAGTCCCCATTAGCTTTGAGCGCATTTGACTGCTTCTTTCTACTGGAGGGTTCTCCTAGTCTTTCCATGTTTATTTCATGGGCCATGAGAGACCCAATGAGTTTTTCTACTGACATTTTCTTAAGATCATTAGCTTCTTCGATAGCTGTGACCTTTGCCGTCCATGAAGATGGCAGGGATCTGAGAATCTTCCTTACCATATCTGCATTTTCATATGACTTTCCTAGACTTGCTAGGCCATTAGTAATGTCAGTGAATCTACTAAACATTTGGGTAATAGACTCACCTGTTTGCATTTGAAATCTTTCATACTGAGTGACAAGAATGTCGATTCTTGTCTCCTTTACTTTGTCTGTACCTTCATATGTGATCTTTAACTTTTCCCACATTTCCATGGATGATTTGCATGCTGAAACTCTGTTGAACTCTTTCTTGCTTAGAGCACAACATAGAATGCTCTTAGCTTTACAGTTCAAAGAGATTTTCTTTCTATCTTCATCTGTCCATTGTGCTTTCTCATTTGTGACGACCAGATCACCTTCTTCCACTATTGACCAGATTTGATAATCGTGGCCTTGTAGAAAGTATTCCATCCTTGTCTTCCAATACGTATAATCTTCACCATCGAACAAGGGAGGTCTGTTGACAGACTGACCTTCGAAGTGACTTTGGGCTGCCATTGATCTTTGCTCTTCAGATCGTTGGATCTTCTTCTTTGTCGAAGAGACGGGCTCTGATACCACTTGTTGCCCAGCTAGCTAGCCCAGAGGGGGGGTGAATGGGTTATTAAAACTTCGATGTTTGATTAAAACCTGTTTACTGAAAAGATTGCACAACTTAATAACAAGGTTAGAGTTAGAGCAAACAAGACAACAATCACACCAAAACACAACCACAAGACACAGGATTTTTATCCTGGTTCGGAACTCCTCTCCACAGGAGACCTACGTCCAGTCCCTGAGCAATACCTCAGGATTTTACTACCAAGGGTACAATCCCCCTTAAGGATCCTTACACCCAGCCTCAACTGGTCTTCCTTCAACCTGAAGGGTACAACAACCACCCTGGATACCACCAGGTCTTCCTTCGTCCAGAAGGGAACAACAACCACCCTGGATACCACCAGGTCTTCCTTCGTCCAGAAGGGAACACACACTAATCAGAAAAAGGTTGTGAAACAGGCTTCAGATTCTAGCTTGACCAGCTACAACCTGAAGCTCCTAAGCCCTGAGAGAGAAAGAGATTTAACAAGGTTTTTCTCTCCAAGGACCACACAGGCTCTTACAAATGAGGATTCCTTTGAGCACAGAGAGCTAAGAGCTTAGAACAAGGTTTGGAGTGGAGGCTTCGCTCTTCTTCAAAGTTCTAAAGATTGAGAGAGATGGATTCCTTTCTTCTTCTAAAATCAAGCGATGTTGCTCTGTCAGTTGTTTTTCTTTTCGTCTTGAGTCTTCTATTTAAGCTGCTGATTCAAATTCGAACGTTGAAGTGCCCGTTGTCTCTTATCCTTGTGTACGTTAGACTGGTTACTGAGGAAGCTTCTGATCGTCAGTCTTTTACACGCCAAAGAGATGTCATAGAACTTTGTATCTTGTGTCCAACGTTGTCCAGATGAGTCTTGTCAGATATCTGTAAGCATATCATCAATAAATAGAAGACAGCTAGGACTGCTGTCTATTATTAGTTGAAATGGAACAGATATTGCAGTATATAGCAAAGCTCCTTTCTGTCCAAGAAAAGTACGTAGACAGAGTAGCATAGAAATGGAAGATATTGTCTGCATGCATGGGAGATACGATCGGAGAGCATTTAATGCAAAGCAGTCAACAGACAAGATATGACTTTGACTTTTCAACGCTATTAAAAAGCATTATCCTGATGCATCAAGAAATTCGATAAAGAGAATCTTGCTGACTTTATAACTTATGAAATCGTTATGAGTTATAGCAAGTCGTTATGAACCGCAAAGAACTCGTTGTGATAACTTATGAAGTCGTTGCGCGTTCTAAAGAAATCGTTGCAAGAAATCGTTATGACTAATAAGGAAGTCGTTGCGCGAAATCGTTATGACTAACAAGAAGTCGTTGCACGAAATCGTTATGACTAACAAAGAAGTCGTTGCGCGAAATCGTTATGACTAACAAAGAAGTCGTTGCGCGAAATCGTTATGACTAACAAAGAAGTCGTTGCGCGAAATCGTTATGACTAACAAGGAAGTCGTTGCACGAAATCGTTATGACTAACAAGGAAGTCGTTACGGCTAGAGAGTCGTTGCGAGTTCTAAAGAAATCGTTACGGTAACGATTCGAGTGCTCCGTCAAAGAGTAAGTCGTTCTGCTCATCAAAGAAGTCGTTACAGGGACTTAGATAGAAATGATGGCTTACCAGATTGTCTTGATCTTTCATTTTTCTTTTGCTTCCTTCTCAATGCTCAAGAAATCTATTAGTGTTATTTTGTTAATCATCAAAATTATATATAAATAAATGAAAATATTTATTATGGGGACAGTTTGGTCATCAGTTTATTCAAAGGGTTATCTTTTTGCATATGTTTTTGAACGATGTCTTCTAAATGCTATAACTTAAGATTCCCATAGTATTATCTATTAACCATTGTAGAATTTTTATGTCTCTTATTCTAGTGTTTATGACACTTTACAATGGGTATAAAACAGTTCTCAACCTTAAAATCCCATTTGAACACTCATTCCCATTCATTTCTGATCATCTAACTAAGGAGTTTCATGACTTCCGTCATCCCACTACTCCTGGGAATGATGATGCTTAGAGTGTCTAGGATTTAGTTTGGGGTCATCAGGTTTTTATTTTCACTAGGATTGGGTCATGAGTCTATTTGTTCTGTCAGTTATGTCATTTCCCTTCTTTTGTTTTTCTTTATTTCATGCAATGGATGTCCTTTTTGTAACTGTGTGTACTTACTAATCAATGAATGAAAACACAGTTCTTTGCTTCATTCTTATCCATGTGTGCATGATTTGTCTTTTGAATGTTGTCAAAAGGGGGAGAAACATCATTGTAATTTTGTCATCATCAAAAAAGGGAGAATGTTGGGTTACAATTGTATGATGACATGTGCTTAAATGTTTTTTATGATGTTTAACATAATTGATGTTACATTGATGTTGGAAACATGATAAATATGACAAAGAAATGAACAAATGAAATAGTGCTTCTATGACTATTCATGTATCCATTATATCTCACATAGAATGTCTTTTGATGTAGGTGTGAATGCACACAAGACAATCAACCAAAGTTAAGTGCAAAAGACCAAGAAATACACTTCAATTGGTCATGTGTCGACAGCCCCCAAGGCATGTGTCGACAGATAGACCCATCCAGAACGAACAAGCTACTGGAAACACATTTATAGCAGTATGTGTCGATAGATGAGATGCACCTGTCGACAGATATAGGATGCCTGTCGACAGCCAGTATATCGTCTGTCGACAGATCTAGTTTTCCAGGAGCTAGTATGGTTTTGGAAAATAGAAGTCTGCAGTAGGTGTCGACAGCTATCATGTGCCTGTCGACAGACGAAGAGAAAAGTCAGAAACGTGATTGTGATATGTTCTATATTCGGGTGATCCCTTTAAGCACGACTCTCCATACTTGGACACCCATATATATAGACCATATGAAGTTATTTTTGCAGCATGAAGCCACAATACCAAAACCCTAACCAAAGGTCAGAAGAAAAGCTTCTCTCCGCTGCTTTGCTTCAACTCTCCATCCAGTTCAAGGAAGATCCATCTCACGAGCGGAGTTGAAGTCAGTCCGTCCACGATTTAAGCTTCTCCATCATCTGATCATCATCAACACGGAGCTTGGAGTTCTTCTGGACGACCACCACAAAGAGTTCTTCATCAGGATTTGTTTATACTCCTCAGAACTCTTCTTCTTCTACACTTTTCACTACTCTGTGTGTGTGGCAGTGGTTCAAGAATCTCTTGTGGTCGATTCATGTGTGGGTTGTTGTTCTGATTGCATGTTTGCATCAGACAACGTGCGTGTGTGTGTTTGTAGAGTTGAACTCGCTGATAAGCAGTCGTTCTGTGTGTGTGTGTGGACAGTAGACGTAGGATACACAAGTTGTGTAATCCGAACCACCTTAATCTTCGTGTCCTGTGGTTTGCACATTTTCACGGTAGATGTTTGGTAGGCACGTTGATTGTTCACACGCTATATAGATCTCTAACGTTCTACTCACAATCAGCACACACATCGAAGTCCGAATTCAATATATGTCTGTGTAAGTTTTCAATAAGTCAGTGTTGGATCGAAAAGAAGGTCATAGTACTTTTAAATCGGTGGTAATCTATTCAACCCCCCTTCTAGATTACTGCACTAGGTGGTTCCGCACACATTTCATCTCTCACTCCTCTCCAACCACACACACAACTGCAACTCTCTCCTTCTCTTGGAGAAGAGAAGAAGGAAGCAAGAGGCTTCCCCTCTTGCCCCCTGCTACTGCTGCTAGTTGCTACTTCTGAAGCAGCAGCTGCTGCTACTGCTACTGCTTAAGCTACTATTACTGCCTTGTTGTTGTTGTTATGAGGTGCTACTAGGAGCAGCTCCGATGAGGAGAAGACGCCAGCTAGAGGATGAACCGTCGTCTCGGTCGTCCCCATGTGGATTCCTCTAGAGGGAGGTCGTGAGTGCTCCTTCATCCGGCGGGCCAGGTTCTACACTTGGGGGTTCTACGAGCACCCCTAGTGGGATAGTCTCGCCCTTGGATGTCTTGCATGAGTGTCATGCACCCGACATCATCTCGGTCCAATTACAATGTGTAGGAATCATGGTTTTAAATTTTCAATATCCTTTCCGTTGCACATGTGATGCCCACCACGCATTCCTGCAGATTTGATATGTCTGTGACAAGTTGAACCAAGGGAAAGAATGTTGGGCTTTACCCAATATTGTGGTCCACTTGTATTAAGCTACACAATATAAACACACCATCAGGTCCAATTAACGACATAAACTTATGGGCTTAACCTATTAAGTGCTCGTTAGGATCGTGTTATGGGTGGGATCCTATTCAAGCCCATTGGGACTAATCCCTCCTCTCTATAAATATATATGTGAGACTCCCCATCAGGTTACACACATTACAAACATATAGAGAGAGAAAATTAGAGGGAGATCGCTCGAGTTACAGATTATCTTTGAATGTTACAAATTCTCTCCCTCTCTCTCGCACACATACTCTCACCAACTAATTCATGAACTTAAAATGTTGTGTTCTTGGGGATAATTTTATAACATTAACTCCAAGATGCATTTCCAGATGTTCCTTAAATGAGATAAATATAAGGCTGTGTATGGTGCAGCTTCCATAAAATTTTAGACCTCTAATTAGTTTGCGGAGATGGTGATAAAGTTTTGGAAGTCATTTACATTATTTGGAGGTTATTTTGATTTTCGAATAAATATTGTAAATTCTAACTTTTATAAAGTGTTAGGTGGTGTTTGATAACACTTAATGTTTAAATCTAAAATCTTTTTTTTATATTCTCTAAATCTGAAATTTAAAAAGAACCTGATATATATAGGATAGGGAAAATTAATTAGAGGTCATTGTCAGAAGGTCTGACTTAATTTCTAGTCCCTGTCAGAATATTATTCGTCCTAGAGTCCTTACTTTTTTGCTTGGTTTAATTTCTACTCCCTACTTTTGAGACATCGGCATTTACGACCCTTGATTAACGAGTTCCATCTCTTTTGCACCCTCTCTTTTTTCCATTCCCATCTTACCCTTCTGTCCTTTCAAAGGCCCATGAACTGAACTGTCACCCCCGACTGCCTATCCGCCTCTGCCATAGATGGAAGTTGAACTTACATAACGTGTGTAGCACACTTACATAATGTGTGTAGCGAACTTATAGGAACCATTGACATGACTTACACATTGTAGCTAAGAATCAAAAAGAGAGCTTGAGATATAGAAGATTTTTATTCATTCAGGATTTTGGGGTGGGTTCCTACAAGTTATTCTATTGTGACCCATTTATTTTCACCTTGAACAGATATACGCATGCTCTACTTCTCCTCTTTCTCGATCTTTCTGGCAACCTTTTTGTTGACGGTGGCTTGATCAGAACATCAGATGGTTGTGGTGGATCTGACATGTCAAATATTGAGATCGGTTGAATGTTAGTTTTGTATTCAGCCCTGTACAGTTCTATGCTGTAAAATGCTAAAACATATTGAGAGACAACCTCCTTTACTGCTAATTGCTGCGCATGCATGTTTGCAAGGAATCTTGAAAAGTTGCCAGTGTCCATAGGAGCATGTTTATTGATGGAGGTCTACGACACACACCTTCATTTGAATAACCTCAAATTTGATTCCGTCTGAATGACAAATTGCCAAGCTTCTTCTTTCATGAAGGTTTTGTTCAATGATTTTTTGTACTTTAGGACAGTATGGAATGTCCTACAAGACTGCGTCAATTTTCCTCTTTGTAGCCATTTCCATAATTTGAACTCTAATTTTGTTAATCATATGTAGTATTAGTTGACTTTGTGCATCATGTATCCAATTGTTAAGTGACTCTACCAGTTAGAGTATAACTTGTCAAACCTGTGAGACATTCGAAAGAAAATTAGTGCAAAACTTGTAAGACGTCTTCACTATTTACCATAACCACATTTAACACGTACTGTAATAGTGTATATCTCTAACTGTAAGTAGGGACAAATGTAGAAATTTTGTTCAGTGGGGCCACTCGAATTATTTTTTTAATATTTATATAATATATATTATATAAATAATTTTAAATATATATTTATAATAAAAAACATTCTAATAAAAATGAGACAATTCATTACAATCAGTTCTTTCCTTACAATTGTACTCGACAATTTTTCATACTCTGATATATTTAAATAATAGACTCATTGCTAACATTCTTAAACAAATATTTCTCAATAAATATCACTAAATAATCATTCATCCAATCGCTACACATCTGATTCCGCAACTTATTCTTCACATAAGTCATTGCTGAAAATACTCTTTCAACACTTGTAGGAGTAGCCGAGCTCAAGTGAGATTAGGGCTAAAAAAAAGAAAGAAAATTTGGGGTCTTAAACTCTTGGGGCTGGGCACTACCGATTCCAGTGGGGCCACCCTCATGTAATACCCCTCAAAATCCACAATTTAAATGGCCATTTCTAAAAAAAAAAAAAAAATTCTAGTGAGGTCACGTGACCCCACTGGACATGTGCTATGTCCGTCTATGACTGTAAGACAATGCTTATTGTAATAGAATATATTTGTTACTATAAGACCTTCCAATGCCTAACTGTAAGAACATAAAATGACGGATTATAATAGAACATATCGCTTCAGTGTAATTGAACAAGTGAACCTTTGTCTCAGGAATCGAGCATGGGACAATTGTTCAACTTCATTTCGGAGCACCCATTCTTTGGCATCAATAGAATTAAGCTTCATTGCAATCATTGTGTCTTGGTACTCTTGCTCAGTGACAGTACAAGTAATGCGCTGGAGGATTTTTCTAAGTAATTTCTTGAAAGGGGCAGTATATTTCCCTACACATTGGTTGTTGGAGTTCTGCATGATGTGCTGCAAAATAGTAGCCATGTTGAGCATTTCGAAATATGTCAGGAATTGCTTCCTTCAGACCTTTTCCCCTATCTATGTTTCCGAGTCTGCGATGGAGTACGCTATAGTGAATAGCTCATTGTTATCGTTTAAAGCACTTGCCGCAAGTATAACCCCTTGTACTCTATGTTGTTTGATATGATTTCCGTCCAAAAAGAGCATAGGTCAACAACCAACTTAGAACCCATATGCAGATGCATGGAAGCATATGAAGTAGTGTTTGAAACATTGTGTCTCTAGGTCCACTTCAAGAGACAAAATCGATCCCGAGTTTGACTCTATTACACGTTCGCTATACCAGTGCAACATATGATAGCTTGTTATGAAATCTCTGTATAGAGAACTAACAACAACTTCTTTTCCCCACCATGCCTATTGATATGATGATACATGGTATGTTAGATGAGTTGATACAGTGCTATTTATAGATTATTACAGTATAAATTGTAAATAGTTACAGTACTAGCTCTTATATCTTATAGTTTTACTTACAACCTGTTATAGAACGGTGCTGATGATACAGTGCTATTTATAGATTATTACATTATAAATTGTAATGAGTTACAGTACTAGCCCTTATATCTTACAGTTCAAGATACAACCTGTTATAGAGTTGTGCTAATGATACAGTGTTATGCATAGAATCTTACAATATAACTTGTAATTAGTTAGCGGATGGGCCCTTACAGTATATGATTATAGTTGTTGCAATACAAGCGCTAGAAGCTTACAATTGTCGTTGTAGGAATTACAGAACAAGTTGTGATGTGTTTGTTGGATCGAAATGGCACTATATATGTCCTAGAGGGGGGGTGAATAGGACTTATTGGCTTTATAGATTTTCTTATGAAATTGCACAACACTAAATAAATTCGTTAGTACTTAGTGTGGTGTGTCTGATTCAAGTGTGAACTAGGCGGAAACAATCACACAAATATGCATAAGGATTTATCTTGGTTCGGCCCTTCCTACATGGAAGTCCTACATCCAATCCTCAAGCCAACCACTTGAGATTTCCACTATCTGCTAATGAATTGGCCTTCTCTCACCCTTGAGAGGTAATACAAACCCACTTGCTCCTAAGCAAGTCTTCCCTAAACAAGGGTACAAAGAACTGCATTCCACAAGGCCTTCCCTTCACAAGAGGGGTAAGTAGGAACACACCTCCTGCTGAAATTACATAGAAGAAAGAAAGAAATGACTCTTGTGTGTTTGCTTCAAGAATGAGCAAAAACACACAATTTAGAAAGGTTAACAGATTGGAGTTGAAACTCAAATCCTTTCTGAATGAGCAGGGTGGACTTCAGAAAAAGTATGCAATTATAGATTGCCACCCGGACACAAGACTTCTGTGGAAACAAGGAGAGCTGATGAGAATCTTGCTGAAAGGGGAGCTCTCCAACTTGTGGCTTGGAAGAGGGCTTGTGAGATTTCTTGGCTTGAGAGAATTGTAAGTATTGAGCTCACTGGAGTTGAATTGCATTTGATATCTCTGTCTCTTCTTCTTTCAAACTTCAGCTTCTTTTATATAGCTTCAGAATATAGCCGTTTGAAAGATGGCCGTTGGAATTTGCCCGTTTCAAGAGAGCTCTAGGATCCTTTGGATTTTGCAAGGCTTGTTGTCTATGGGTCCTTCTGTCTCGCTTCTTTCCAATGTCTTCAGATGAGAGTTGAGGCTTCACAGCTAGAGGATCAACTTCTCATTAATTGGACTGTGAAGGTAGCATGCTGAAAATGTGCTTCAATAAATGTCTGCAACAAAGACGAAAAAAAGGAAGAGTATCTCCATACCTTTGAGGTAGGTGAGTCAGAGAGAAAAAGAAGAGGTATGGAAACCTTATATAGGCATGCTTTTTAGATAGAAAGAAGGACAGGTCTGACAGTGGTAGGTGAGCCTCTGTCAGATGCCATGCGCCTGAAATCTAATAAATGCACTATCTCTTCTGTATCCACAAAATCCGGATCATTTTCATGAAGCAAACAACTCAGTTTGAATAAAGAGTTGCAAAAATAATCTAAACATTTTTGGATGAATAGTTTAAGTATAATATGTCTTATCTTGTCAGAAAAATAATAATAAAATAATGATATTTTGATGGATCAGCAAAATATTTGATCATTGACAAGTTTATCAGAAATATCAAAAGATGAATAGGAAACAAGATTACACTAATTGTTGAACTGGAAGGTTCAGAGAAACACTAAGACAGTGAAGTCGGATACAAAGGAATATGCAATTCGACTATGGAAGTTGAAGAATGATTCGACTTTAATAGATATTATACTAGAATACAAGTCTGGAATGAAAAGAATGATTCGACTTCTGAGAAAGATTATAATTCGACTCTAGAAGTCGATGATGAAACTAGAATAATTCGACTATTGGAGAAGTTAGGATTTGACTTCTGAGGAAATAAAGGCAATTCGACTTTAGAAGTCGGATACTGAGGAATTAGAGTTCTGAAGCATTCGACTGTAGGAGTCGAAGTTGATAGTCGGATTATGTAGTTAACTTTATGAAGTATTCGACTGTATAAGTTGGAGTTGATAGTCGAATTACAAATATTGATGTGGACTTAGAAAAAATCCTGAGTGGTTTTTAACTTCGATTCTGAAGGAGTCGGAGTTAGCAGTCGAAGTCTCAAGTCGGTTTTAGTACGACATAGGGAGAGTCTGTGGACTTAGAAAAATCTTGAGATGGAGTTTGTCACACTATTGTATATATATATTTTTGTGATATGTAATTGATATATTTACTCTGTAGAAAGTCTATTTAAAAGTTTTGTCATAGCAAAAACATGATATATGCTAAATCTACAAAATCTTAGATTTTCTTAGGGGTAGTTGCTCAACAATTCTCCCCTTTTTGTTAATGACAAAAATCTTTAAATAGACAGTTAAAAAACAAATTTGAGATGAATATACTTTCCTGGAGAGTCGATTTAGCAATTTGTTCTTACTGCTTTCTCCCCCTTTGTGGCATTAACATAAAAGGTAACAAATACACAAGAGAGATATGAATAAGCAAGTAAGAAGGATCATAAACTGCATTCAGAGAAAAAAAAAAAAGTACATGACAGAGTGTTTAGGACTTTGACAGAGAACTTGACAGATACAAGGAGCGGAGAATCTGATCAAAATAGGGCTTGAGATGATCCCAAAGCTTCTCCTCATTTTCATAGAAGAAGTTTTCAAATAAACTACCATCAATATTGTAGGTAGGGCTGATGGAGGGCAGCTTCCTATGAGATTTGATATGGAGCTTATGGTACCAGGAAAGTTTGTTGTGGTAAGCTCGCCGGCCCAGAAGAAATTTAAGGTGAACAAACTTCCTAGAGGCTGCTAGATGAAGAAAATCATGCACTATAATATTCCAGTGCAAGCCTCGGGGCACAGCTGCTTCCTTAGCTAGATAATACACTAGGTACCTTTGCTGCCACTTAGGACCAATGTTCTTCTTCAAATCCTTATAGCTCTTGGACAGATACTCATAGGGGGAAAGCTTCATTCTTTCACAAGTTGTATGGTCTGCAGGGTAAGCTACTACCCACTGATCTAAGGAGAACCTTTCAGACTCAGCAAAACAAAGCTGGAAGTCTAACAAGTGATGAGAGTTCTTTGAAAGTTGCAGAAATACAAATCGCTGAAAGGATAATTTCAGTTTGTACTTGATGTTGAATCTGGTAGCAATCCGGATGTGCCTATTAAAAACTGGTTCAGCAAAATGTTTTCTAGATGCAATGGTACCTACAAAGGATGGATACAACCCGGATGGCAATGCTACAGTCATGGGGGGATTGATTTCTCTTTGACCTTTAAGCAAATTCTCCCATTGGCCTTTGGACACATCAGGCAGTCCCAACTTGAATCTAGCAAAATTAAACTCTTTCATTTTGGTGAACTTGGCCTGAGAGTCTCGGATGAGGAGTCCAAACAGGTCATAGAACCTCAGATTCATGTGGAGATGAATATCCAAAAATTTGTTCCTGGATTGGGTTTCCTGATATTTGGCTGCTTCTCCTAGATAGAGATCAAGGAATTCTTTGGGATTTAGGCTATGGCATTTTTGAGAGATAAGTTGGAGTTCAGCCAATGTGACTTGGGTAGAGCGAATAAGAGTAGGAAGCCAGTGTTCAAATGTGAAACCTAGCATCTCATGAACTTCAAGAAAAGCTCTAATGGCTAGATATTCTCTGAACAAGTTCATATAGTGTTCAGAGTGGTAGATGAAGGCATACCAAAAAGGAGGAAGAAGCTTTGCTGGGTTGTCCTTCAACTGAGGCCCACTTGAAGATGAAAGCTGAATGCTAGGAAGAATTTCAGATAGCTCAAGAAAGGATTTTCCGGTTGCTGATTTGGAAGCAGTGGGAAGACAAGAAAAGAAATGTGCAGGTTGTGTGTGGAGAATGGGAATATGTGCCTTGAAAGGTTTGAATTGATATTTCATAGGATAAATTTTGAATTTAACCTTCTCAGTGGCAAGAGGTTGATCCTTTGGAATAGATGTGGGGGGAAGAGGATTAATAGAGGTGGAGAGTGGAGGAAGTTTTGTAGTGGAGGGAGTGGAAGCCGAGGATGCAGTAGGTTGAGGTTGAGATGTTCCAGGTTGTTGAGGCTTAGGAGGAGGTTCAGCAGTGGGAGTTGGAATAGAGGGAGTTGGCCTGGGTTGAGAAGGAAAGATAGGTTCGCCATTTTTGAGCAGCTTTCTTCTCACTTTCCTCTTGAAGGTCTTGACCTTGGACTTATCATCCTCTATAAACTCAAGGGGTCTCTTGGGCCTAGACTTTTGCTAGGGCTCCTGCTGAATCTTCTCAACCAATGCTGCTGCTGGAGGCTCTTCTCAACCAACTGCTGCTGCTGGAGGCTCTTCTAAAACTGACTCTTGCTACTGCTCATCCTTCTACTAAAATACCACAATAGCTAGTTGAGAGGGAACTGCTTGTGGTTCTGGCTTCTGGTCCTGCTGCTGCTCAGATAGGTGCTCAAACTGCTGAGACTGTTCTTTCTCAGACTGCTGCTGCTCTGCTTGTAGCTCAGGCTCCTTTTGCTGCTCATGTACTAGCTCTTCAGGCTCTAACTCTTGAGGTCCTTATTACTGTTCTTGTTCTTGAGCTTGCTCTTTTTGCTATTGAGGGGATGAGGGCCCTGAAGGCTGAGAAGTGCTCTGTTGGCACACCAACTAAAGTAATAGATCCTTAATCTGTTTGACTTCATCAGTCAAACCATCAAACTTGGCATCAATGAATTCCACTTGTAATTGAAGAACTGAAATGCTTTCCTGCTGTTTGTTTAATGAATCTAAAATGGAATGCAAATGGTTACTACTCTCACCCTGAGACCTTGGCCGGGTCTTAAACTGAGAAGGGGAGTAATGATACCGCCTTTCCTCAAAATCTTGTTCCAATGGAGTAGATGCAGGGATATCATCATGTGCTACTCCTTTTCCTCTTATATCTCTTAAAACTTCATTTATTGTTTCTTCAGGTGCATCTGATTTAGGAAGTGAAGAGGAAACATGAAATTGTTCTTGTTGTTCTTGAATCTGAACTTGGACTTGTATTCTAATCTCTTCAATGGGTTCCACTTCCTACTGAGTTGCTTGAGAGGATGAGGCGATGTGTATCTCATCTAGATATATTTCATGAGAACACTGAGGCACTGAATCTTTCATCCATAAATTCTGACTTTTATTGAGTAAGGTGTAATGGCTTCTCCTCAAGGTTGACAAGCCAATTTTCTCCTTGATTCCAATAGAGATTTCTTTACTCAAATCCACTGAGAACCTTTTACAAATCAAGGTATGCAGAGGTCCATAAGGAAGGGACTCCTGCAGATCTTTTGAAGCTATCATCTTTTCCAAAATAACTGTGGGCAAATTTACTCTATGCCTTTGAATGGCCTAAAACAACAAATTTCCATCCCTGGAGGTTATGGAGGAATGGGTTCCTGCCCTTGGAGTCAAAATATTTGAGATAACTGAATGAAGGAGTCTCTTTTCCGCTGACAATTCATTTACTAGAAGACCTTTCTTGCTGACTGTTCACATCTTCCAATAATCCCCAATTTCTATTTTTCTAAAGGCACAACCTCACTAAGCTTGTGCCCGAAATTTGGACATTCCAAAATTTCCACCAACAGCTCTTCAGATACAGTGATCTTGGTCCCTTTGACATATCCTGACACTGAGTTTCCAGAGGACACTTGAAGGGAAACATAGAAAGCTTTAATGTCATTTTCTACAGGGGATTCAAAAATCTGACAAAGCTTGGTCCAGCCCATAGCATCTAGGGTTTCTTCTACCCAAGACAAACTACCACTCAAATAGGAGAAGTCTACCACTTTCCCTGGATAGATAGGAATCTTCTCAAGATGTTGGAGTTGCTCAAGAGTCAACTGGGTGTCTTCCGGAGCCCTAGATAAAGCCATCTAGAGAGAAGGAAGTGGAGAGGGCTCAGGGAACTATCAAAGGAAAGAGAGAAATGTAGTAGGGAGTTCAAGGAACCTACCTTTCTTTAGAGAAAATGGAGGTTTCGAAGTTGCCCAAAAGACCTTTGCCGAAGAACAGTAAAGGCGCGAAGAGGAGGAAGAAGACAGGGGAGTTGGAGACGAAGTTTGAAAAGGGTGTCTTCGCATAAGGCAAGAGTTTTCTTAAATAAAAAGAGAGAAAGTAACTGACCAGAGATTTCAGGGTGAACGGACGAGATTGATTGATTGGACCGTTTCGTCATAAATGCATTCGTTTAAAAATTAGTTTCAGTTATACAATTTTTAATTGAAAGCTCCTTTTCAAACTTTAACTTAATAAGTTGGATTGTGTATTCGACTTTATCAGTCGAATGCAGGATTTATACATGAGTCGGATTGTGTCTCCGACTTCACCAGTCACAGTGCTGAGACTTAGAAATTTTCACAAGAATGTTTTCACAGACAATCCAAAAATGAGATATTTCACAGTAGTTTCTTAACATACAGCTCAATTATCATTTTACTTTGGCAATTTAATCAGGATTGCACATTCCTATTTCTCTTCTAATAGATTTGAATCTATCCTCAGGAAGAGGTTTTTTAAAAATATCAGTAAGTTGATTTTCAGTAGATACAAATTCAAGTAGAATATTGCCATTACTTACATGGTCCCTGATGAAGTGATGTCTAACCTCTATCTGCTTTGTTCTTGAGTGCTGGATAGGATTCTTGGTCAAGTGTATTACGCTTGTGTTGTCACAGAGCATTGGAATTTCTTGAAGTTGATGACCTAGTCTTCCAATTGATGTTTGATCCACAAAAGTTGAGTACAACAACTTCCAACTGCAATGTATTCAACTTCTGTAGTGGATAATGCCACATAATTCTACTTCCTGGAAGACCAAGAAATCAAGCACCCTGCAAGAATTTGACAAGTACCACTGGTGCTTTTCCTATCTATTTTGCATTCAGCATAGTCAGCATCACTATATCCAATTAGCTTGAAATCTGAACATCTGGGATACCATAATCCTAATTTACTAGCATTTATAAGATACCTAAAAATTCTTTTAACAACAAGAACATGAGATTCTTTTGGATCAGCTTGGAATCTTGCACATAAACAAACACTAAACATTATGTCTGGTCTACTATCAGTAAGATAGAGTAGTGATCCTATCATTCCTCTATAGACCTTTTATCTACCTTTTTACTAAGAGGATCACTATCTAACTTAATTCCTGAGCTCATGGGTGTTCCTAATGGCTTACATTGTCAAAACCATACTTAGAAAGTAAATCTGAAATGTATTTGGTTTGACAAATGTGAGTTCCTTCATTGGTCTGCTTGATTTGCAACCCAAAAAATAATTAAGCTCACCCATCATACTCATTTCGAATTCACTTTGCATCAGATTTTCAAAGAACTTACAAAGTGATACATTAGTAGAACCAAAAATAATGTCATCAACATATATTTGTACAATCAAGATTCCATCTGAAAATTTCTTTATAAATAGTGTGCTATCAACTTTACCTCTTACAAAATCATGTGATATAAGATAAGCACTCAATCTTTCATACCAAGCTCTTGGGGCTTGTTTTAGACCATATAGTGCTTTCTTTAAACGGAAAACATGATTAGGATATTTAGTATCTTCAAATCCTGGTGGTTGCTCAACATATACTTCTTCTTTTATAAAACTATTCAGAAAAGCACTTTTAACATCCATCTGAAATAAGTTAATATTGAGAGAGCATACATATGCTAATAAGATTCTGATTGCCTCTAATCTAGCTACTGGGGTATAAGTTTCATCAAAATCTATGCCTTTCTCTTGGGAATATCCTTGAGCTACAAGTCTGGCCTTGTTCCTAATGATTGCTCCTAATTCATCCATTTTATTTTTGAAAAACCCATTTGGTTCCAATGACTGGATGGTCAGAAGGTCTAGGGACAAGAGTCCATATTTGGCTGCGTTGGAACTGATTAAGTTCCTCTTGCATAGCAAGGATCCAAGATTCATCACCCAGTGCATCATCGATTGTCCTAGGCTCAATTTGAGAAACGAAAGCAGAAAAATCACAAGGAATTTGCATATCTCCTGTTCTTACCCTATCTTGAGGAATTACAGAACAAGTTGTGATGTGTTTGTTGGATCAAAATGGCACTATATATGTCCTAGAGGGGGGGTGAATAGGACTTATTGGCTTTATAAATTTTCTTCTGAAATTGCACAACACTAAATAAATTTGTTAGTACTTAGTGTGGTGTGTGTGATTCAAGTGTGAACTAGGCGGAAACAATCACACAAATATGCGCAAGGATTTATGCTGGTTCGGCCCTTCCTACATGGAAGTCTTACATCCAGTCCTCAAGCCAACCACTTGAGATTTCCACTATCTGCCAATGAATTGGCCTTCTATCACCCTTGAGAGGTAATACAAAAATAGGGGTACAAAGAACTGCCTTCCACAAGGCCTTCCCTTCACAAGAGGGGTAAGTAAGAACACACCTCCTACTGAAATTATACAGAAGAAAGAAATAAATGACTCTTGTGTGTTTGCTTCAAGAAGCAAAAACACACAATTCACAAAGGTTAACAGATTGGAGTTGAAACTCAAATCCTTTCTGAATGAGCAGGGTGGACTTCAGAAAAAAAAGTATGCAATTACAGATTGCCACCCGGACACAAGACATCTGTGGAAACAAGGAGAGCTGATGAGAATCTTGCTGAAAGGGGAGCTCTCCAACTTGTGGCTTGGAAGAGGGCTTGTGAGATGTCTTGGCTTGAGAGAATTGTAAGTATTGAGCTCATTGGAGTTGAATTGCATTTGATATCTCTGTCTCTTCTTCTTTCAAACTTCAGCTTCTTTTATATAGCTTCAGAATATAGCCGTTTGAAAGATGGCCATTGGAATTTGCCCGTTTCAAGAGAGCTCTAGGATCCTTTGGATTTTGCAAGGCTTGTTGTCTATGGGTCCTTCTGTCTCGCTTCTTTCCAATGTCTTCAGATGAGAGTTTGAGGCTTCACAGCTAGAGGATCAACTTCTCATTAATTGGACTGTGAAGGTAGCATGCTGAAATGTGCTTCAATAAATGTTTGCAACAAAGACGAAAAAAAGAAGAGTATCTCCATACCTTTGAGGTAGGTGAGTCAGAGAGAAAAAGAAGAGGTGGAAACCTCGTATAGGCATGCTTTTCTGATAGAAAGAAGGACAGACAGCTGTACTAAGAAAGTAAGGTATGGGTCTGACATGGTAGGTGAGCCTTTGTCAGATGCCATGCGCTTGAAATGTAATAAATGCACTATCTCTTCTATATCCACAAAATCTAGATCATTTTCATGAAGCAGCTCAATTTGAATAAAGAGTTGTAGAAATAAGGGCACTCTTTTGGGAATCTGAAGATACTTTGTTGGAAGCCTTCAAGGCAATTGACTTCCTTGAATTCTCTTCAGTTTCTTTTCTTTTTACATTTACTTCATAGTCATGAGAGATCCAATCAATTCATCCACTTTCATTGTTGAAAGATTCTTGGAATCCTCGATGACAGTGACTTTGGTGTTCCAGAGGATGGAAGAGACC
The DNA here is from genome assembly GCA_014218235.1 of Colocasia esculenta. NCBI lineage: Eukaryota > Viridiplantae > Streptophyta > Magnoliopsida > Alismatales > Araceae > Colocasia > Colocasia esculenta. Next base: position 51,167,728 of record CM024760.1, on the reverse strand, counting down.
GAAGTATCTTCCTCACCAAATCATCTCTGAGTATTCCTTCTTAAGACCTTTCAATCCATTTATAAGTACCATGAATCTAGCAAACATGTCAGAAATTGTCTCATCATGGTTCATCTTAAACATTTCATATTCTGAGACTAGCATGCTTACCTTGGATTCTCTCACCTCAGACGTACCTTCATATATCAACTCGAGCTTGTCCCACATCTCCTTTGCTGAGGTGCATGTGGAGACTCTCGAGTACTCCTTTGGGTGGACCACACACTGCATCATGTTGAGGGCGCTCTAGTTGAGTGTCCCTTTGGCAATCTGGTCCTTGGTCCATGTATCTTCATCCTGAGGTAGTATGTACGCTCCTTTGCTGACTATCTTCCATAGTTCAAAGTTTTTGTGCACGTAGAAACACCTGCATACGGTTTTTTCCAATAGGATAGTCAGTGCCATCAAAGAAGGGGGCCTGGTCACTGAGTGTCCCTCAGCCATATACCCCTTGGTAGATTCCATTTGACCGTGAATCTCCTAATCGTAAGATCAAATAGATAAGCAATAAATCGGAGAAACTCGGCTCTGTGATACCAATTTGAAGGGTTGCAGAATTCCCAATATGGTAATCTAGAAGGGGGGTTGAATAGATTACTGTCTCTTAAAAACTATTATCACGTTCTTTTTCTTAAAGCACAGATTAACAAGACAGTATCAAGACCTAAACTATGTGTAGACAATGTAGAAACCTATCTAGCGTGTGAATATGCAACGTGTCTATCAAACATCTATCGTAGAAACGATCAAACCACGAGACACGCAGATTTACGTGGTTCGGAGTACACAATAGTGTATCCTACGTCCACGGCACACACACACACACAGAATAAACTGCTTATGAGCGAGTTCGGTGACTACAACTCATACACACACGTGTTTTCTGATGTGCACCCACAATCAGAACAACACACACACGTGATCTCAAGCACAAGAGACGCTTGAATCACACAAACACACACACGATTGATGAGAATTGTGAAACAGGAAGAGTTCAGAGTATAGGAGTAAATCCTAATGTGGAACTCTTCTGAGAACGTCTGGTTGGAGTTCAAACTTCGACTTGACTGCTTTGGATTGATAGAGAAGGTTGAATCCACGACGATCTATCTTCAGTACTGCAGGATCAACAGATCTTTCGGTCTCTGCACTGCAGACTTGAAGCAGAGCAGCAGCAACTCTTTTCTCTTGGACTTGGCTTTAGGGTTTTTGGTTGTGGCTGCTTCTGTACGAGATTCTCTTCAAAAGGATGCTTATATAGTTGTGTTTTCATATGGAGAGTCGTGGGACTTGAAAACACAATCTCGGATATGAAGGAAGGTTTCCGTATTTGAAGATCCTCTGCGTCTGTCGACAGGTGCTGAGTGTCTGTCGACAGATTGCAACAGATTTGCAATAGACAGACTTCAGGTTGCTCTGGCCTGTGGCATCTGTCGACAGGCGACATCCATCTGTCGACAGACAAGGTCAGTTTTCCAAAACACAGAACTCTGGCATTTCTGTCTGTGACATCTGTCGACAGGTTTCTGAGCATCTGTCGACAGGTGCTCTTTTTCTGAACATAGCACTTTTCTGTCTGATCACAACTGTGGCATCTGTCGACATATGCCTTTGGGTCTGTCGACAGGTACATGTATATAATGTTCATGTGATCATTTTCTCATGATTTGTGAAGGCTTGGTTATATGCACTTGTACCTACATGATAAAACATGTATAGTTAGGTATAATGAAGACATAGATAACCAAATATTGTATCATGTTAATGGACATGTATGAAACCTCAATTCAACTCATTCATCATTAAAAACATTGTTTGATTATCATTTATCATTTAGAATGTGAATTCACTTAGTTTCCAGAATATGAACCCAACATTCTCCCCCTTTTTGATGATGACAAAATTATTCAATTAATGCTCATGCAATTGAGGTTTCTTCTCCCCTTTTGACAACATCAAAAGTAAAGACAACAATCACACATTGAGATTTGGACAAACATGTGATTTCATTCATAGGAAAGTGAAGCATTCACATGACAAAAGTGTGACTGAAATAACATGAAGGGAAGGATAAAATACATGAAATAACATCAGAAAGGAACAACATGACTCAGACTGAAATTAAAATACATGACATGACCCACTCCTAAACATCAAATCTATCTATGCAGCATCATCTTCAGGAGCTTGATGGGTGTCATGACGCTCAGTGGCAAGTCTGTCAAGTCGTGTGTCCAAGGTATCCATTCTTGCATTCAGCCTCTCAAAGCCATGTGTCATCTGCACTTGTAGCTGCGCTATCAAGTCCCGAATGGAGGGCTGAGCAGGTACATCAACACCAGCATCTCCTGGAGCATCTAGTGGCTCTGATTGGGAGTCTTCATCATTCTCTTCATCATCTTCTTCATCATCTTCATTATCAGCAGCTTGATCGTCATCCCCGATGTAGGCTTCATCCTCGGCAGCAGCAGGTGCCTTGCCCTTAAGTTCCCGGGTCACGACCCCATCCACTAGCTTGTATCCCATGCGTGTTGCGGCAGTGATATCAAAGCTGTTGCGGGAGTTGAGTGAGACACACTCACTGTCTGGAATAGGAATGCCAATAAACTTCAAAAGAGAAGTAATTGGGCAAGCGAAGGGCATGGATCTCCTGGGTTGGTAGAAGCACTGTGTGATCAAGCGAAGCATCAGGAGAGGAAGATTGATGGGTTCACACTCAAGGAAAAAGTGAACAATGATTTGTGAACATTGGTGACGAGTTCACGACTGCCATGCTTCGGCGCAATGCAAGTGGTGAAGATTTGGTGGATCATGCGGTTGAGGGGAGGGAAAGTGTTGGCATTGAGCTTAGCAATCTCCTTGGTGGGATCATAGGGTTGAAGAGTAAGAAGGGGATAGTACACAGAGGCGTCTGGTTGATGATCAAGAATATCCGCCCCGGTGTTCGGAATCTGGAGGGCAGTGCTAAAAAGGTTAGCAGTGAGTTTAAAGGGAGTGCCCTTCACAGAGGTGTAGAACCCTTGATCGGAGGAAGCTAGGTTGTTGAAGAACTCAGTTACGGCAGTGGGAGAGTATGCCGTATGAGCGTAGAGGAAGACTGTCCAACTCTGAGTATCGAACAGGGGTTGGAGGTTGGGGAAGAGATCGGCCAATGAGTGGAAATCCACATAACGTGGAGGAACAAACTTGGTGAATGTACCGTGAACCCGTTTGAGGTGGAGACGGGGAGGTACGACCAACTCTGGAAGGCGATCATCCCGGTGTTTGGTCCGACGTTCATCGTGAGCCCTGGATCCTTCGCCAGGCGAGGAGGAGGCGAGACGACGACGTGAGACCAACTTCTTCGCCTTGGGTGCCATGGAAAAGATGAGGCAAGGACGTAGGAAGGGAAGAAGGGCAGGAGATAGAGGGAAAGAGGAAGGGAGATGGAGTAGGTAGGGTTTCCCGTCCAGAAAGGGGAAAGGGATGTATATGTGGAGAAGGAGGGGATGATTGGGTGGTGTTGGAGGTGGAAGGGCCGGAGATGCCTATTTAAAGATATGGGGGAAGTTTAAAAGGCAATGGCCCACCAAATCAGCCCCAAACGGCGTGTCCGTTGGACTTCCAAACAGGACAGCCAGCGTCTGTCGACAGATGAATTGGATCTGTCGACAGATCCCTGCAGAATGTATGCTTGTTGATGTTTGATGTGGAATTTAAAGGAAAACTCTTGAGCAATGATTTTTGACTGATGACTTAAGGTGTATAGAAGGTGAAGACATAATAATAACCAATCATTACATGGAGATAAGAAGGCCACTTCAATATCCTTTTTGGTTCAAACATAATACTTAATTACTTTGAAGTTGAAGCATGAAGAACACACTTACTGATATAAAAAAGAAACACTTTTACTCTTCTCTTTATTAATTAGAGTGTAGGACAACATAATTCTCGTAGTTGAGGTTCAAATGATCAAGGAGAGAAATATCTAAATGCCAAGACATTCAAAAACATCAATGACCATGGGAATTATCACTCAGTGGAGGCTTCACACTATTCCATTATTTCTATATTTGCCATTCTTTTATGCAATGGGAAAAGTGGTAGTTAAGAAGACTTCTCACCTTGAACATGAGGGTAGACATTATACGTGCCCGTACCCCCAGTTACTCAGTGAAAGTGTCCATCATACCGTTGTACAGAGTTGATGAATGAGCCTTTTGACGCGAGGGCAAACATTTGTGATGCTCACTCCCCGGTTACTTAGCAAAAACTCATCATTGCTCTGCATTTTCCAAATTTAATTCATTTTAAGCTAATGGAATGAAATTGTTTAGAAATAGGTAGCTTTTCTCCAAGTATTGTTTTAATAACCGTAGATCAATGGAGTGATTGATTATCTATCAATTGTAGACATTAAACTCAGTGATCATAATTTCTTTAAAGAAAAAGGGAACCATGTTTGCCTACTTGTAAATTATGTAGAAGAGTTAGGTGTTAAGTTTTTCAAAATAGTGAAATGTTTCCAGAATGATAGAACCTAGACTCAACATGAGTAGTATGTAAAAATCACAAGATTGTTGAAAATAGCTTTAATATCTTATGCACATGATGTGGTCATATATGAATTAACACCATATAGACACCTTAGACATTATTAGAGAAACCAGCTCAAGGAGTTTTTGATTGAATAGGCTTGAAATTCCAAGTAGAAGTGTGTCTGTCGACAGCTAAGAAGAGCTTGTCGACAGTCACACACAGACAGATGAATGAAGGTTCTGCTTGTAGTGATTACTGTGTTATCTGTCGACAGCAAATTTGTGTCTGTCGACAGGTACACAGACAGATGGTAGGCTGTGCGGGGAGGACAAAACCTGTGCAATCTGTCGACAGATGCACACAGAGTTTCAGAACCTTTGTTCTGTGGAAGCCTATTTGTCGACAAGGGAAGAAGGGTTGTCGACAGATCCTTGTTGAAGGCCAGTTTAGAGGAAGATTGGAATGTGAAATGATATTATTGGTGAAGGAGAATATGAACATCAATCGTAAGGAATGTCCTTCACAACAACACCCATCTAATCTAAACTAGCTCCCCCATGATGTGTGCTCATGAAAAGACACAAAGTTTAAGCAATGCAATTCAATTCAAGCAAGATATGCACACATGTATTCAGCAGACCATTCATGGAATTGAGATTGTTTTTGGTATTTTTCATTTATGATTTTTTTGTTTGTTTTTCAGAGTAATTTGGCTAATGAAAGAAACTTACCCCTTTATCCAACATGGATGTCCCTTTAATGGGCTCCACTACGGGTACTTGGCGGAGAATATTTTCTCACGCATAATGAAAGTTTCCAAACAAGCCGAACTTGTTTTTCCACAAATCACCATTTGATATACCCCATAGTTGTTGCTTACAAGGAACATTCATCAAGGACTTGGGATTTGTGTTACTGAATTTTACATAAGCCTAATTCTCTTCTAAGGGATGTGAACCTATCCTCAGCCAATGGTTTTGTAAAGATATCAGCTAGTTGTTGTTCTGTTGGTATGAAGCTAATTTCCAAATTTCTATTGGCTACCTCATCTCTCAAGAAGTGATGACGGATTTCTATGTGTTTGTCCTAGAGTGTTGAATGGGATTTTTGATAGATTGATTGCACTAGTGTTGTCACATAGGATTGGTGTGCATCCAAGGTCAATGTCGTAGTCACACAACTGACTTTTTATCCACAACACTTGTGTTGCACAACTCCCTGCAGCAACATATTCTGCCTCTGCAGTGGAGAGTGCAACCGAATGTTGCTTCTTGGATGCCCACGAAACCATGCAACCACCAAGCATCTGGCAATAGCCACTAGTGCTCTTCCTGTCAATTTTACATCCAGCATAGTCAGCATCAGAATATGAGATTAAGTTAAAGCTACTACCTGCTGGATACCAAAGACCCATATCATGTGTACCTGAGAGATACCTGAATATTCTCTTAACTGCAATTAGATGGCTTTCCTTTGGACTAGATTGATATCTAGCACAGAGGCAAACACTGAATTGTATGTCAGGTCTACTTGCAGTAAGATAGAGGAGTGAGCCGATCATACCTCGGAAGTATTTAGCATCTACCGGTTTACCTTTCGCATCACTTTCTAGCTTAATGCTTGTGCTCATCGGGTTGAGGCAGGTTTTGCAGTTTCAAACTGAAATCTCTTGAGAAGCTCTTTGACATATTTTTCTTGGTTTATGAAGAAGCCATCTTCCATTTGCTTGACCTGCAGACCAAGAAAGAATTGAAGCTCCCCCATTAAACTCATCTCAAATTCACTGTGCATGTGATGTGAGAATTCTTCACACAGTGAAGGGTTGGTAGAACCAAAGATTATGTCGTCCACATAGACTTGAACAACAATGATGTGTGTGCGAACTTTCTTTGTAAAGAGAGTTGGTCTACTTTACCTCGAGAGTAGTTCTTGCTTACCAGAAATTGGCTTAGCCTGTCGTACCAAGCTCGGGGTGCCTGTTTCAAACCATAGAGAGCCTTGTGCAATTTGTATACATGGTTTGGTTTGTCATGAAGTTCAAAGCCAGGTGGTTGAGAGACATAAACTTCCTCTTTAATGTAGCCATTTAAGAAAGCAGTTTTAACATCCATTTGATATAGTTTGAACTTATTTGAACATGCATAAGCTAACAAGATTCTGACTGCTTCTAGCCTAGCTACAGGTGCAAAAGATTCTTCAAAATCCACACCAAATTCCTGATTATAACCCTTTGCAACCAGTCTAGCCTTGTTTCTCACCACCTTTCCCTCTTCATTTAGTTTATTCCTAAAGACCCATCTTGTCCCAATTACAGAAATTTCGTGGGTTCTAGGAACTAAACTCCAGACATTATTTCTTTGAAATTGGCCTAGCTCCTCATGCATAGCATCAATCCATGAGTTTTCTTTCAAGGCTTCTTCAACATTTTTAGGCTCCACTTGAGAGACAAAGGCTAAATGATCCTGTTCAACTATTTGATTAACTTGAGACCTAGTTTGAACTGAATCATTTATGTTACCTATGACATTCTCAAGTGGATGTGCTTTAGAGTACCTCACATTTGTGATTGTTGAAGGACCGGGTTGATCTTGCACTTCAGAAGACTGTTCTGGAGGAGGGGTGGCTGGAGGACTTTCATGTTGTAGTTCATCCTCGTGTTGTGGATCTTGTGCAGGTACTTCATCTTCATTTTGAACAGAAGTCCGTCATCTTCATCATTGTACCTGCGTAGATAGCCACTGTTTATTTTTGGAACTGACTTAGAGATTGTATTTGGTTTGCTTTGCAGTTCTTCATGTGTTGTATCTTCAGTTTCATCTTGAAACCTGTAAGGATTAGGACTGTTAGATTTGGTTTGAGATTCATCAAATACAACATGTGGAGTTTCTTCCACTTTTCTGGTTTTAAGATTAAACACTCTATAAGCTCTAGAGTGTTCTGAGTATCCAAGAAAAATACCTTTGTCGCTTTTGGCTTCAAATTTGTCCAAATCAGTTTTATCATTGTTATGTATGAACACCTTTGAACCAAAACTCTGAAGTATCCAAGGGATGGTTTCTTACCTTTCAGAAGCTCATAGGGAGTTTTCTTGAATACCGGTCTTACCATGGCTCGATTAAGAATGTAGCATGACGTGTTTACCGCTTCTGCCCAAAGGTTCTGGCAAGTTGATTTTCGACCAGAAGCGTACGAGCCATCTCCACCAAGGTTCTATTTTTCCTCTCCACAACCCCGTTTTGTTCTGGAGTTCTTGGGGAGGAGAACAAGTGTTCTATTCCTTGGTTCCTGCAGAAATCAGTGAAGGAGTTGTTGTCAAATTCTCCCCCGTGATCAGTGCGGATGGAGCATATCTTGTGGACATTTCCATGCTCAATTTTATTGAAGAATTCTTCAAAAACATTAATGCATCATTCTTATGAGCCAGAAATTTCACCCAAGTGAACCTAGAAAAGTCATCTACAATGACAAAGCCATACCTTTGCCATTGAGACTCAGTGTTCTAGTAGGTCCAAATAGGTCCATGTGCAACAGTTCATAAGCTTTGGAAGTACTTACCGGTGCTTTCGATTTGAAGGATTTTCGGGTCTGTTTTCCCTGTGCACATGCATCACAGAAATTTTCATTTTTATTGAATGGGATTTCAGGAAGTCCACTTACAAGTTTGAGCCTCATGATCTTGTGCAAAACATTGTAACTCGCATGACCAAGCCTACGATGCCACAATGTAAGCTCATCCTGTTTATTTGCTACAAGACATAAATCATTATTTTCTGGATCATCTAAATCACCATAGATGTTATTCATTCTTTTTCCAGAAAATTTGAGACTTCCTGTTTCCTTATCAAGGATTTGACATGAATCTGATTCAAAAACATTTTATGGCCCTTATCACACAATGACTTATGCTAAGCAAATTGTGATGAAGACCATCAACTAATAGTACATTATCTATTGAGTTGGAGGCAAACTTACCACCTTACCTGAGCCGATGATCTGGCCTTTGTTGTTACCTCCAAAGACAACGTGACCTCCGTCTTTTTCCACGAGCAAACTGAATTTTTCTTTATCGCCCGTCATATGCCTCGAGCAGCCACTATCCAGGTACCATTTGTTTTGATTGTGAGCTGCTAGGCATTCCTGCACATGTGGATTAGACAAGAGGTTTTGGTACCCAAATTACTTTGGGTGCCGTTTTATCATTCATGCCAAACAGTAAATGCTTTGGAATCCAAATTTGTTTGAATTTCTGTTTTATTGGATTGTTCCAGCATTGATTTTCATTGTGCCCAATCTTTTTACAGAGTTTACATGATGATGGCTTATGAACGACAGTGGGCTTTGGATTCTTAGGAGCATGCATAGGCATCTTACCCTTTTGTTGCCTAGTGAACTTAGCTTTAGGGACTTGCTGTTTTTCCTTGGGACATCCCTGTTTGGGGTTAGTAGCAAACTCCTTAAGCTTAGTTGGAACAAATTTGGTAGCCTTAGGTTCCTGGTTTTTACCCTTGGATTGATTTTTCCTTTTCTTTGAGGGATTTTGATTGCTAGAACTTGGGTAGGATCAATGAAATCAGTCAACAGATTTTTGCCAATTTCCTTTGGCTTAGGATTTTGAAACCCAATCCCATGTCTAGCAACAAACACATTGGATCCTAAGATTGCATCTAGATTTGTTTGCTCTTGAACAAAACTAGATAGATCCTTTGATTTGCCTTTTAATTCCTTTTCAGCTTTTTCCAATTTCTCTTTTAGATCAGCATGCTCACTGTTTAGAGTTTCAAGAGAGTTCATTAGATCATCTTTCTCTTTTTGAACTTCTTGAAGCTTAATTTTCATGCTATCCATCTCTTCACTGTGTGTTTGTTCATCTATTTCATCATGTCAATTACCTTATTCAGAGATTCAATTTCATCATTATTATCAGTTTCATGAACAAGGGAATTAACTCTCTTCTTGAGTGCTTTATTTTCTGATTTGAATTGACAGAATTTTTCAAAAAGGACAGTGTAAGCTTCTTCCCATTCAGTAGTAGAAAATGATTCAAAGGAAGAATTTACCTCAGAGGAGTCATCACTCCTTGCCATAAGACAGTGAATCTCGTCATCTCCTGAGGTAGCTTGACTTTTTTCGTCATCGTCTTCATCACTCCATGTAGCCAGCATTGCTTTGGCTTTCTTGAAGACGAACTTGTCCTTTTCAGTTTCTTCTTGAGCTCGGGGCACTCTCCTCTCATGTGTCCCTGCTTCTTGCACTCATAGCACACAACATCAGATTTTTTATTGGACGAATCAAACCTGTTGGTGCCTTTTTGGAAAGGTTTGGAGTTTCCTGAACCTCTTCTCTTGAATTTAGGAACTTCTTAAACTGTCTAGTGAGCATGGCCATTTCGTCATTCTCACTATCAGTAGAGGTTTCAGACTCAGAACCTTCCTGTTGGGCACTCTTTTTGGAATCTGAAGATACTTTGTTGGAAGCCTTCAAGGCAATTGACTTCCTTGGATTCTCTTCAGTTTCTTTTCTTTTTACATTTAGTTCATAAGTCATGAGAGATCCAATCAATTCATCCACTTTCATTGTTGAAAGATTCTTGGAATCCTCGATGACAGTGACTTTGGTGTTCCAAGAGGATGGAAGAGACCGAAGTATCTTCCTCACCAAATCACTCTCTGAGTATTCCTTCTTAAGACCTTTCAATCCATTTATAAGTACCATGAATCTAGCAAACATGTCAGAAATTGTCTCATCATGGTTCATCTTAAACATTTCATATTCTGAGACTAGCATGCTTACCTTGGATTCTCTCACCTCAGACGTACCTTCATATATCAACTCGAGCTTGTCCCACATCTCCTTAGCTGAGGTGCATGTGGAGACTCTCGAGTACTCCTTTGGGTGGACCGCGCACTGCATCATGTTGAGGGCGCTCCAGTTGAGTGTCCCTTTGGCAATCTGGTCCTTGGTCCATGTATCTTCATCTGAGGTAGTATGTACGCTCCTTTGCTGACTATCTTCCATAGTTCAAAGTTTTGTGCACGTAGAAACACCTGCATACGGTTTTTCCAATAGGGATAGTCAGTGCCATCAAAGAAGGGTGGCCTGGTCACTGAGTGTCCCTCGGCCATATACCCCTTGGTAGATTCCATTTGACCGTGAATCTCCTGATAGTAAGATCAAATAGATAAAGCAATAAATCGAGAAACTCGGCTCTGATACCAATTGAAGGGTTGCGGAATTCCCAATATGGTAATCTAGAAGGGGGGTTGAATAGATTACTGTCTCTTAAAAACTATTATCACGTTCTTTTTCTTAAAGCACAGATTAACAAGACAGTATCAAGATCTAAACTATGTGTAGACAAGTAGAAACCTATCTAGCGTGTGAATATGCAACGTGTCTATCAAACATCTATCGTAGAAACGATCAAACCACGAGACACGCAGATTTACGTGGTTCGGAGTACACAACAGTGTATCCTACGTCCACGGCACACACACACACACACACAAGAATAAACTACTTATGAGCGAGTTCGGTGACTACAAATCACACACACACACGTGTTTTCTGATGTGCACCCACGATCAGAACAACACACACACGTGATCTCAAGCACAAGAGACGCTTGAATCACACAAACACACACACGATTGATGAGAATTGTGAAACAGGAAGAGTTCAGAGTATAGGAGTAAATCCTGATGTGGAACTCTTCTGAGAACGTCTGGATGGAGTTCAAACTTCGACTTGACTGCTTTGGATTGATGGAGAAGGTTGAATCCACGACGATCTATCTTCAGTACTGCAGGATCAACAGATCTTTCGGTCTCTGCACTGCAGACTTGAAGCAGAGCAGCAGCAACTCTTTTCTCTTGGACTTGGCTTTAGGGTTTTTGTTGTGGCTGCTTCTGTACGAGATTCTCTTCAAAAGGATGCTTATATAGTTGTGTTTTCATATGGAGAGTCGTGGGACTTGAAAACACAATCTCGGATATGAAGGAAGGTTTCCGTATTTGAAGATCCTCTGCGTCTGTCGACAGGTGCTGAGTGTCTGTCGACAGATTGCAACAGATTTGCAATAGACAGACTTCAGGTTGCTCTGGCCTGTGGCATCTGTCGACAGGCGACATCCATCTGTCGACAGACAAGGTCAGTTTTGCCAAAACACAGAACTCTGGCATTTCTGTCTGTGACATCTGTCGACAGGTTTTGAGCATCTGTCACAAGTGCTCTTTTTCTGAACTAGCACTTTTCTGTCTGATCACAACTGTGGCATCTTTCGACATATGCCTTGGGTCTGTCGACAGGTACATGTATATAATGTTCATGTGATCATTTTCTCTTGATTTGTGAAGGCTTGGTTATATGCACTTGTACCTACATGATAAAACATGTATAGTTAGGTATAATGAAACATAGATAACCAAATATTGTATCATGTTAATGGACATGTATGAAACCTCAATTCAACTCATTCATCATTAAAAACATTGTTTGATTATCATTTATCATTTAGAATGTGAATTCACTTAGTTTCCATAATATGAACCCAACAATATTTTGATGGATTAGAAAAATATTTGATCATTGAAAAGTTTATCAGAAATAATGTCAAAAGATGATTAGGAAACAAGATTACACTAATTGTTGAACTGGAAGGTTCAGAGAAACACTAAGTACAGAATTGACAGTGAAGTCGGATACAAGGGAATCTGCAATTCAGCTATGGAAGTTGAAGAATGATTCTACTTTAATAGATATTATACTAGAATACAAGTCTGGAATGAAAAGAATTATTCAACTTTTGAGAAAGATTATAATTTGACTCTAGAAGTCGAAGATGAAACTAGAATAATTCGACTATTGGAGAAGTTAGGATTTGACTTCTGAGGAAATAAAGGCAATTCGACTTTAGAAGTCGGATACTGAGGAATTAGAGTTCTGAAGCATTCGACTGTAGGAGTCAAGGTTGACAGTCGGATTATGTAGTTAACTTTATGAAGTATTTGACTGTATAAGTCGGAGTTGACAGTCGAATTACGAATATTGGTGTGGACTTAGAAAAAATCCTGAGTGGTTTTTAACTTCGATTCTGAAGGTGTCGGAGTTAGCAGTCGAAGTCTCAAGCCGGATTCAGTATGACATAGGGAGAGTCTGTGGACTTAGAAAAATCTTGAGATGGAGTTTGTCACACTATTGTATATATATATTTTTGTGATATGTAATTAATATATTTACTTTGTAGAAAGTCTATTTAAAAGTTTTGTCATAGCAAAAACATGATATATGCTAAATCTACAAAATCTTAGATTTTCTTAGGGGTAGTTGCTCAACAGTGTTAGAATTGAATACATATATGTTAGACGTTTAAATCATGCCATACCTGATGATAAGGGATGGCGATACCGTAATCTTGACGTATGTCCCTCTTCATTTCACTTGCTCTATAAGTGGGTTTATCAATAAGTTTCCCCTTCACAGTATTTGCATCCCAATTCTTAGATGTCCTAAGGATGTCATTCGCTCATAATGTCACATCCATGACTATATGTTGTTCGTAGTCTTGATTGCAAATTCTAGACCTTGAAGAATGACAGAAGCATTAAGGCACCATGGGCAAGCATCTTCTTTGCACGTACAGTTAAGCAGATGGAGTCATTCTTCAAATACTTCCAATTAAATCCTCGTGTGATCACATAATTTGTTAATTCCAACTACAAATGCTCTTTGCTTCTGAAGACTTGTCCTACTGAATGTATTCTACCTTGACAATATTGCGTCAAAACTGATACTAGACCTTCCACTCCATTTATTTGGCCATCGAAGAAATCCATTGCTACCAGTAATTGCAATGGTTCTGTGGTTTCCAACGCTTACCCTTGCCCGGGGTCGACCAAAGAAACACCATAAATCTTTGAAGAAGTTTTGTAAAAATTGTAGGTAAGCACATGATGCATGGGATAAGATGAAGGCTGTTCAAGAGTGCGGAGCATGTACCTGCCAATAGTTGTACATTTTCTATTGCTTCCTATTACAAGTTGTGGCGGATCACTTAATTGATGACTAGCATGAGTATTGAGGCAACGAGTGTCTACCGCTTGAATTTGTAGATTTATGAATGATGTTTGACACTTGTAAAGATCAAACATTGCTTGGACATCCCCATTGTCATGCAGCACCTGTTCAACTTAGCCTTCAATGGGAAGAAGATACTTCAACATGTTTTCCTGCATGCTTATACCCAACCTTTCGGAAACTCTAACATGTATAGATGCCAATGCCATGTCCTTCCTTATGAAAAGGATGAAACTTTGATCTCCAAATGCACATTTTGTAGGGAGTTGTTCCATTGTGACGCCAAGACATTTTGAGAAGAGGGACGAAGAGGAAGGCAAAGGGAAGACTTCTTTTGATCGAAATGTGGCACTTAATGTCTATAAATAGCTTGTGTGCAGAGATCTACTATTGTGGGTCCGTTTAGTGGGAGTGTGTATCCTGGACGATTCGTTGGCGAGAAAGTAGCAAACGAACAAACGTGATTTGCTGGACGTCCCTGATGAACAGTCTATCCCCTTGTAATTTATTTCAATTACTTTTATATTTTGGTGATTCACAAAACCATGATAAAGGTCACTAACCTCTTTCTACAAGTCTTGAGCACAAGAAATAAAACCAAAGGAAAACAAGCCAAACAGGTAAGAATTAATCACTCTATTGAAATAGCATCATATTTGTCTAAATACATTGATTTCTACTAAGCCATAACGATTTCCTTTGTTTATAACGATTCCATAATCATAAGGATTCATTATGTGCTTTAACGATCTGCTCCCACAAAGAAAGTTCAACGATTTGATAAGTAGTCGTAACGATTTGCTATCGTAACGATTCCTTTAGTGATCGTAATGATTTGCTCTTGTAATGATTTCTTTAGTGATTGTAACGATTTGCTATCATAACAATTCCTTTAGTGATTGTAACGATTTGCTCTCGTAACGATTTCTTTAGTGATTGTAACAATTCCTTTAGTGATCGTAATGATTTGCTCTCGTAACAATTCCTTTAGTGATCGTAACGATTTGCTTGTCATAACGATTTCTTTAGTCATCATAACGATTTGCTTGTCATAATGATTTCTTTAGTGATCATAACGATTTGCTTGTCATAACGATGTTTTTTAGTCATCATAACGATTTGCTTGTCATAATGATTTCTTTAGTCATCATAACGATTTGCTTGTCATAACGATTTCTTTAGTCATCATAATGATTGCTTGTCATAACGATTTCTTGTCATCATAACGATTTGCTTGTCATAACGATTTCTTTAGTGATTCGTAACGATTTGATCTCTGCAACGATTTCTTTAGTAATCACATCGATTCCTTTAGTAAGAACAACTACTTGGTCTATAACGATTTGATTATAACGACTTGTTCATAACGATTTGCTTATAGAATCATAACGATTCACTTATTAATACTCAACGATTTCTTAAGCCAAATATAACACTCGATATTTGACTCACTTTTGACTGCGTTGAAAAGTCAAAGCTTTCTCGCACATCTTTCTAACGTCTGTGCATTTATTACTCTGAACGTATCTCTGTATTCATGCAGACGATATCTTCTATTCTCGTGCTTATTCTGTAAACTCTTTTTGGAAGAACAGAATGAAACTTCTACTTCTGTATAAAATCAATCTAACGTTGACTGACAACAAGAGACAGCTTAGCTGTCTATTGTTTAGCATTTAATGTGTACAGGTCTCTAACAACATTCGTCATAAAACGTTGGACAAAATAGAAGCCAAAGGATACTACAGAAGATCCTATCTCTTTGCGTGCATAAATGGATAAAAGATTGTTGACTGGAAGCTTCTATAGTACCATGCAGTCTAACGTAAACCAGAACTTAGAGACAACGGGCACTTCAACGTTCGAATTTGAACAAGATGATATAAAATAGGAGATTGAAGCTTCAAAAGAAGACACACACAGAGAACGAAGTGCATACCAAGTGAAATCGTCTTCAACCTCTCTGAGAGCCAAGCAAACACTTCCATTAGTTTCAGCTCTATCTCTCTGTGCTTAGTGTAGATCTGTGAGAGAGCTTCTTGTTCTGAGAAGAATCCATTATTGTAGATATTGTTCTTCTCAGTCCTTGCTTCAGATCAAGTGTGTTCTATAAGCTTGATCTAGGGGCATCTTCCTCTTGAACATTTTTCTGGTGGTGTTCCCTTCAGTTGTGAAGGAAGACCTGGTGTGGTATCCAGGGTGGTGTTCCCTTTAGTTGTGAAGGAAGACTTGGTGGGGTATCCAGGGTGGTGTTTTTCCTTCATATGAAGGAAGACTAGCTGCGGCTGGGTGTAAGGGTCCTTAGGGGGGACAGTACCCTTGGTAGTGAAATCCTGAGATATTGTTCAGGGACTGGATGTAGGACTCCTGTGAAGAGGAGCTCCGAACCAGGATAAATCCTCTTGCAGTGTGTGTACTTGTTTATCTTTGCATTCATTCTCTTACTAACACTAACAGCAATCGAAGTGTGTGTGTTGTGAATGTTTTTGTAAACATGTATTAGTTGACTAAATTTTTTAAAGACCCATTCACCCCCCCCTCTGGGCTTGCTAGCTGGGCAACAAGTGGTATCGGAGCGAGTCTCTTCGACAAAGAAGAAGAAGATCCAACGATCTGAAGAGTAAAGATCCATGGCAACCCAAGGTCATTGTGAAGGTCAATCTGTCAACCGACCACCATTGTTCGATGGAGGAGACTATGCATATTGGAAGACCAGAATGGAGTATTTTCTAGAAGGTCTCGACTATCAGATTTGGTCTATAGTTGAGGAAGGTGATCTTCTAGTCACAAACGAAAAGAATTAGTGGACAGATGATGATACAAAGAAGATCTCTCTTCACTGTAAGGCTAAGAGTATTCTGTGCTGTGCCCTCAGTAAGTAGGAGTTCAACCGTGTATCTGCCTGCAAATTCGCAATGGAAATGTGGGAGAAATTAAGAATCACCTATGAAGGCACGAATAAAGTGAAAGAGACAAGAATAGACATTCTTGTAACACAATATGAGAGGTTTCAGATGCAGTCAGGCGAATCAATAACCCAGATATTCAACAGATTTACTGACATTACAAATGGATTGGTTGGTCTTGGCAAAAGCTTTGAAATGGGAGATATGGTAAGAAAAATACTGAGGTCACTATCATCTTCTTGGACTCCCACAGTAACAGCCATAGAAGAAGCAAATGATCTGAAGAGGATGTCATTGGAAAAACTCATTGGGTCCCTTATGGCCCATGAGATCAACATGGAAAGGTTAGGAGAGTCCTCCAGCAGAAAAGAAGCACTCCAACGCACTTAAAGCTGAAGGAGACAGATCAGAATAATCATCGGATGAAGATGAAAGCTCAAGCAACTGCGAAGATGAGGAAGCAATGCTCTTAAGATGACTACAACGTATCCTAGCCAAGAAAAAGAAGTATCAATCTGGAAGAAGATACTTCAAAAAGAACAAAGCCTTCAAAAGGCCTGAAGTCAAAGACTCAAAGAAAACTGAGACCATTTTCTATGAATGTAAGAAGCCCGACACGTCAAAGCTGAATGTCCGAAGCTCAAGAAACCTTAATTCAAAGGAAAGAGAGTTCCAAGAAATTCAGGAGGTACAAGAAGAAGGCAATGGCAGCAGCTTGGAGCAACAACAATGACTTGGACAGTGAGTCAAGCTCAAGCAGTGAGGAAGAAGAAGAAGCAAATCTGGCTTTAATGGCCAACACTGATGAAAAGGTGACTTCTGACTCATCCTTTGATTCCTGTAATGATTCTGATTCAGATAATTTGGAAGAAACATTTAACGAACTGTATAGTAAATATAGAGAAATATCTAAATTGTTAAAAGCCAGTAAGAAAAATATTACATGCCTAGAAAACACTAATTCAGATCTAAAAATAGAAAATGAAGAAATAGAGAAGTAAATAACTGAACTTAAAAGAAGAAATGAGCTATTATACGAAGATCTAAAAGATAAAAATAAGCAAATAATCAGACTAGAAAAATAGGAAAGTTCAGATGAATTGAGAAAGGAATTAAAACCTTAACCGAAGAAAATGAAAAGTTATCAAGTACACTGGAGAAATTTACCAATGGTAAAAAAAATTTAGTATTAAAAGGTGCTAGACGATAAGGAAAGAATAAACAAGGAGTAGGATACACACCCCACAAAAATGTAGAAACGATAATACACCCTAAAACATATCCAACTCCAAATACCTGAACAAGAATATACAAAGTAACCTTAAATACTTGAAAAAGTAACCAAGTCACTGTAGGTTACACATAAGAATATCATGTCCAACTAGACATAAAAAGTGTAATCAAAAAGGGAACTGCTGACACTAACCAACAAGGACCCAAGAGAATTTGGGTACCTAAAACTTAATGTCTCCCTTTTAGGAAAGCCTTCGAGCATCAAAATGGTACCTGGACAGTGGGTGCTCAAGGCATATGTCAGGAAATAGGAAGCTGTTCTCTCATCTCAAAGCTGAAGAAGGGACAGTCACCTATAGAGATAATGGAAAAGGAACAGTGATAGGCAGCGGTTCAGTAAGCAACAAAGGCAAGACTGTCATTGAAGATGTTCTTTGTGTCAAAGGGCTGAAGCACAACCTCATCAGCATCAGCCAGCTATGTGACAGAGGTCATCATATCAAATTCCAAGAATCCAAGTGCAGTATCTTAAAGGATGGAGCAGTAATTTCGAAGCCAACAGAGAAAAGAATCTGTATGTGCTCTACCTTGAAGAACTCAAAGATCAAGACATCTGCTTAGCAGCCAGCAAGGAGCAGTCAACTGAGCTGTGGCACAGAAGATTAGGCCACTGCAATTTGAATGGTATGAACAAGCTTATAAAGAGAAGCCTGGTGGATGGTCTTCCAAAGGTCAGCATAAAATGGATGGTATCTGCAGACCATGTGCTAAAGGGAAGCATACTAAGAATTCCTTCAAGTCAAAGACTGTGGTAACTACCTCTAAACCCTTAGAACTCCTCCATATGGATTTATTTGGGCCAATGAGGACCACTAGTGTAGCAACCTGGATTTTTTTTAAAAAAAGAAATAATAATAATAAGAATAAATAATAAAAGTTTAATAATTAGAAAATCAAAGAAAATATAATTAAATAAAACTCATCAAATGAAAATAAGTAATGGGCTTTATGAAATAGACCCATTAGAAATTAGTGGGTTTAAAATGAAGATTTTAAAAAAGGGGAATAATAGAGAAATACTCAAAATTCATAACTAAAATATTACTAAAATAGAAAAGAGATATTTAATAAATTAAATAGCTAGTTTGAGTTAGAATTGGATTCCAAACCTACCCTAATTTATTGGCCATGAAATCCCCTCTCTCCCAACTCAAATAGGAGATCTCTTGCTTAAAAAGGGGAGAGAAAAATAGGAAATTCAGAATTTAATAGGAATTAGACTTAAACTAGGGAAGGGAACAGGGAGAAGCTTAAATACTTCTCTTAAACCCTCATGGCCGGCCCTAGTTCGTGCCAAGAGGTTCCTGGACTAGGAGGAGAGGCCAAGAGGAGGAGAATTCATAGAGAGGAAGGATCTCTCAAGTTCTTCCCCGAGTTCTTCAAGTCTTAACCCTAGAAGAGGAAAACGATCAAAGGTAGGCATTCTTACAAGCATAAACTATGAAACTTTTCTGTAGGATGTCTTGTCTATCAGAAACAAAAGCCCTTTGGTTTCATAATTTCCATCAAGCATATCTTTCATTCTTGATTGTTCATGTTCTGCAACTTACCTGACCCCGAACCCTCTTCTTCATTCTTGATCTCCTTGTATACTCAACCCCACATCACGAGATTTTTACTGTAGGAACTGATGCATGTTAGGCATCTTTTGCCCCTAAAAGCCCTAAATTTGATTCATCCTATCTTGCGAATTTAATCGTCGATCTCAACTATGTACTGTTTCATGTTCATCATGAATACCCGTGTTTAAAACATGTCTAAACCCTAATTGTTTTCCAATTCCTATTTAGTGTAAGTACCCATGCATGTCTAGGTCATTTTGCAACTAGTTTCATGATTTTTCGTTGACTATACAATTAGTTGTGATTTTCTGAACCACCCTGTGTCAAATAGGGTAAGTCCTGGCCTGCAATCCAATATAACGTCCTTTCCCTGTCGTACTCAAGCGCAGACCCTGTGAACGTGATGGCCCGATAGGCCGCGTTCACAAGGGCCATCGCGATAGTGCCCTCTGTCACGATCTGATCGCGACAGGGCCTGTCGTCGCGATCTGCTGCCCGACCTGACTAGGCCTGTCGCGACCTGTACAAGACCCCGTCGCGATCTCAGTTGACCCCGTCGCGACCCTCATTAGGGTACGTCACGATCTCGGTTTTTGCAAGAAACCCCCTATCTCAGCAAATGCTTGATT
The DNA here is from genome assembly GCA_014218235.1 of Colocasia esculenta. Taxonomy (NCBI): domain Eukaryota; kingdom Viridiplantae; phylum Streptophyta; class Magnoliopsida; order Alismatales; family Araceae; genus Colocasia; species Colocasia esculenta. The sequence continues at coordinate 51,147,706 of CM024760.1, read as the reverse complement.
ATCTACAGTGTTTGTACTCTTGTTTAACAGTCATACATACAAAAAATAACTCTTGTTATAAATTAAACATTTATGTATGATTAAAATACATGCACATGATCCTTTCTATCTACAATTTCATGACACTTACACACACTTTGAACCATCCAATTATGGCATAATTTGGCATGAAATTATTTCATAATACATCTGGTAAATTATGCAATTAAATTACCATATTTTAAATAGACTTGTCTATTGTTTCTCGCGATGTTTTGGGAACACCGATATCGACGCTCCACAGTTCTAGAACTCCTCTAGAACGTCGAGCACTTGTTTCTATATACACACTTTCTTGACTTGGACGAACTCTCCGTCGGATACTCCTTCTGCCGGACTAGTAAGTCTTTTTTTAAGGCCTCCGTAAGTCTCCTTTATCCATGGATTCCCACATGGTCGACGAGCCGGTTGTACCCTAACACCTATTACACCCTTTAGGGATCAATATGGTCCAAACGGCTATTAGAAATTCACTCTCGTCATGAGTCACACCGGACCTCTGGACCTGTACTTAACATGGTCTTCGACGACCCTCCTTATACCGGTACGATTATACCAATCCACGTCGGTATAGTGAGTCTCGTCACAGTGGGACATTTACCCAAGCACTAACACACATGATTGAGTTGTACACAAATATGAATACAGAGTAGCAGAAGTAAAAGAACTACTATCTTTTCATTTCATCATCCACATTAAACATACATGATCCATATAGCAATTTAAGGAACTAAGTCCACATAATGAAATACAAAATTCAAATTACATTGTTCGTCCACAAATTTACATAAGCTTCAATTTCATAAGTCTCAATTACATACTATGAAAGTAGGGTACAACAACGGTGACTCCACAACACTCTATTCTCCTCTTGGAGTCGCTCTCAATGTTCTCCTCCAAGGAAGTAGGGTCACTACTAAACCTGTACGCCAAAGCAAGAGTGAGTCTAAAAGACTCAGCAAGTAAACTCCATACACATCATACATGCATATATCACAAGTAGGCCATTCATTCAATTTTATTAATCAAAACATGTAACATGGTTGTACAATAATGGAAAACTACCTATCATGATATTTCTACTAATTTCACTATGCATGATACATGGTTTATATCAATCCAAAATGAAATACCTACCGCATGCTTTCTACTCATTCATTCACATGAGAACTACACTTATATTTATCTACAACATGATAGCAAATTTAACATGGGATTTTTCACACATAAGAAGGAAATATCCCTAACATGGATTCTACACACTTTTGCACATATAAAACACGATTATAAACACATTAAGGTTGCTGTTTTAACATGATTCTAACATCTTCATAACATAAATCACAAGTTCGCATTTTTAACACCTTGGATTCACATGTTTACACATTTACACGTTTGCATTGTTCACATTACACATTCACATTCTATGTTCACACTACACAATTTGCACATATACACATTCACATTTTCACATTTAAATGCCGTGACACATAGTCCAAACCACCCTAGAAAGACACATTCAAACACATAACCATAACACATAGACGCCACCTAGGCAACACAGTGACGGCTCTTGGTACTGCGCAGACCGGGGAGAAGAACTCTCCACCCTAACCAGTGGTACTTGTCCACCTCCAGGATTTCATCATAATGCCATAGGTTTTAACACATTGACCTTCGTGGGGACTTTTCCACGGTACGGTTCCACAGCCCTCTATGGAAGCAGTGTCACACACGGCACAATTTACACTTTCGATTTTTTAACACACACACATTTCACCCAATTTACGCAGACTTACGTTGTCGCTATTAAGCACATGGTTCAGTTTCCTAATTCATGGTGCTACTGTTTGATAGAGTTTAAACACTCAGTAATTACACTAATCAGGTTGAAAACACATAATCCAACCATAATCATGATAGCATGCATTAATAGCTCATTTTCACATGGAAATTCACACATAACCCTACTATTACCCAAATCTCATGAAATTTTAACCACACACTGTTTGCAGGGTTAGACCACTCATACAAATTTTCATATTTTATGAATACACAGAATTTACAGAGAAAATGAAACACTCATCACATGTCATTAATAATTCAGTTATCATGGAAGCACAACATAAATGTCGGATTTGGCAGTCTCAGACCTGTACCTAATTGCCATTATCACCGAATTTTTTTTTTCGAATTTATCTCACACATACTATTTACTGTGGTTTTTACATGACCCTACACATGCTTTTCATTTCATTATTGAAATTGTAATAAATCACATGATCATGGGAAAATTTCCAATTTTGCAGAGCATGGACTGACATAATAAATGGTCTAGAAAATTTATGGCATTCAAATTCCTCACGAATCATGTGAACAGTAGACTAACACAACCAAGGTCTCATCTAACTTGCATTTTCATAAGTGTAAACCACTCACACTATTACAGAAATTCACAAAATCTCACAACGCATTCACCATTCATAATACATAGCATTAACGTTTACAATATATCCTCATGCGAAAAACTTCGGAAATTTAATCATTTATAAGGAAGAACAGCTCACTGTTCTGTCCTGAAGAACTAAACGGCAAAGGCTAGCCGTTCAAGGGGTTAACGGAACATCGTCTGCCCCAACTGAAGAGCTTAACGGCAAGGGATTCTTGCCGTTAAGTTCATGTCTGTGCAAAAACACAGACCGAGCTCAAAGAAAGGGGTGAATGTGGGGGATCCAGGACACGAGTAAAATCCCATAAAATATCTAAGACCTACTGGACATATACATGCATCACGGGGATGGGTTACTTGCCTTTGAATAAATCTACAAACAGATTACAAGGTCGAGAAGCCCTCCTCGGCCAAAGCCAAGAAGCCTCCAAAAACACCTCACTCCGGCTTCTGGGATGATGATCCTCGCAGCACACCAGAGTCGGGGTGTGTAGCTGATGTCAAGGGTTCCTCCTTGCGAAGTAGATCGCCGGAAAAAGCCACCAGTCTTCAGATCTCAAGGCTCAAAGTTGGTTTCGCACAGGGACTTAGGGTTTCTAGGGTTTCTTTGCCAAGAGAAAAGGGGTCTCTTCCAGCTGCTAAGGGGTTTTTTCTATATAAGTCTAGGCTTGGGCATGCGTGGGCAGGGTCTGAGGGCAGTTGAGAGCCGTTGGGAGACATCTCCCCAATCAGTGAGCAAGCCCAACCTGGAAATTCGGGGTCTGCTGCGCACAGAAAATCAGAGAAGTAGACGTCCACATCCATGGCCGTTTACCTCATAGCTGGCGTCCATCGACATGGACGTTTACTCAACATGGACGTCCATCCATGTTGACGCCAATTTGCTCTTCGGCCAGAGCATTAAACCATGCAGAAAACCATATATACGCTATATATATGTATACCTGCAATATATAGTATAATGTACACACTACTACACCATGCAACAAATAATAATTACATCTAAACATTTACATGCATACATAAGTACACCTAGCTAATATGTATAGATATCTACATATGCATACATAATATTTACACACAAGCACGAATCCACACACACAACAAAATAAAAGGACAAAATTTGAGGGCCTTACACCCTCTCCCCCTTAAGGAAACTTCGTCCTCGAAGTTTAAACAACACTACTCGAACAAATGAGGATACTTCTTCCTCATCGCATCCTCAAGCTCCCAAGTAGCCTCCTCTCGCGAGAAGTTCCGCCATAAAACCTTCACTGATGTAATACTCTTGTTCCGGAGATGCTGGACCTTCCGGTCAAGAATAGCTACTGGCTGCTCCACATACGACAGATCTGGCTGGATCTCCACTGGCTCGTGACTAATAACATGAGACGGATCTCGAACATACTTCCTGAGCATAGATACGTGGAAAACGGGATGAACACTAGCTAAAGCCGGAGGCAAAGCTAGCTCGTAAGCCACGCTACCTAAACGCCTGAGAATCTCATACGGGCCAATGAATCTGGGACTTAATTTGCTATGCCTGCCAAACCTGACGACACCTCGAGTAGGTGAAATCTTCAAAAAGACATGCTCACCCACCTCGAACTCCAAATCCTTCTCCTGTTGTCGGCGTAGCTCTTCTGCCTATCCTGTGCCGCAACAAGCCTCTCCTGATAAGCTGAATCTTATCCGAAGTCTCCTGAACTAACTCCGGACCAATCAACCTATCGCGGTCTCCTCCCAACATAAAGGAGATCTGCAAGGCCTTCCATACAACGCCTCAAATGGAGCCATACCAATGCTCGCATGAAAGCTGTTGTTATATGCGAACTCCACTAGAGGTAAATGGCTCTCCAATCATCCTTCCAATCCAGCACACACGCCCTCAACATATCCTCGAGATTTGGATAGTCCTCTCAGACTGTCCATCTGTCTAGGGATGAAACGCCGAACTGAGCTTCAGCTCCGAACCTAAGGCATCCTGAAGACCCTTCCACAACCTCGAAGTAAATCTCGGATCTCGATTTGAAATGATCGACTTCGGCACACCATGCAATCTAATAATGCTACTGAAATACAATCTAGCCAAGCTCTCTACTGACTGTTTCATCTTCATAGGCAAGAAATGCGCAGTCTTCGAGAATCTATCTACGACTACCCAAATCGAGTCATTACCCTGTCTAGATCGAGGCAAACCCGAAACAAAATCCATAGTGACAGCTTCCCACTTCCATACTGGGATCTCCATCTTCTGCATAAGACCAGATGGTCGCTGCCGCTCGGCCTTCACTTGCTGCACACTGAACACCTAGATACATAATCCGCTACATCCTCTTCATGCCGACCACCAAAAAGGACCTCTTCAAATCCTGGTACATCTTAGTGTTACCCGGATGAATAGAGAATCTCGACCTATGAGCTTCTGCTAAAACATGCTCACGGACATCTACAATGTCAGGAACACATACTCGGTGATGGAATCTGATCACGCCATCCTCATCGCGAGCAATGCCTGCCTTGCCACTAACTCTTGGAGTCTAGGGTCGGCTTTTGTTGCTCGATCACCTCATCCAACACGAAGACCTAAGGGACAAAGAGCCACAAAAGCCTGACATAAGGGCTCTAACTCAGTCATCGCACATGCCGCATCCTCCAACATCTTCCAATCCTGCTGGAGCGAAACCTCCTCCTGCTAAGAGCATCGCTACGACATTCGCCTTTCCTGGATGATATTGAAGATCGAAGTCGTAGTCCTTGAGGAACTCAATCCATCTCCTCTGCCGTAGGTTTAGTTCCTTCTGGGAGAAGAGATACTTCAAGCTCTTATGGTCAGTGAACACCTCAAATCTGACACCATAAAGATAGTGCCTCCAGATCTTTAGTGCATGAACCACTGCCGCAAGCTCCAAATCATGAGTCGGATAGTTACGCTCATGCTCCTTCAATTGGCGAGAAGCATACGCCACTACCCTTCCTTGCTGCATTAGCACACAGCCTAAGCCAATCCGAGATGCATCCGTTAAATGGCAAAACCTTCAGCACCACTAGGTAATACCAATACCGGAGCGGAAGTAAGTTTAGCCTTCAATAATTGAAAGCTACTCACATGTCTCGGACCACACAAACTTCACCCCCTTTCTGGTAAGCTGAGTCAATGGGGCGGCGATGGATGAAAATCCCTCAATGAATCGCCGATAGATACCAGCCAAACCAAGAAAACTACGAATCTCCGAAGGGGTCTTGGGGGTCTCCCAATCCATAACTGCTGGACCTTTGCTGGATCAACTGCTACACCAGCACCGAAGATAACATGCCCAAGAAAATGAACCTCGCGCAAAAAAATCGCACTTGCTGAATTTTGCATACAGCTTGTGCTCACGGAGAACCTCTAACACTACCCTCAAATGCTGACGGTGTGTGGCCTCATCCGGAGAGTAGACCAACACATCATCGATAAATACCACAACAAACTATCTAAGTACGGCCTAAAAACCTGTTCATGAGATCCATGAAGCTGCAGGGGCGTTGGTCAATCCGAAAGGAAGGACCAAAAATCATAATGTCCATAACGGGTTCTAAACGCCGTCTGGACACATCCTCACTCCTAATCCTCAACTGATGATAACCAGATCGCAAATCGATCTTAGAAAAGACTGATGCATTTTGCAGCTGGTCAAACAAATCATCAATACGAGGTAAGGGATACCTGTTCTTCACTGTCACTTGGTTTAGCTTCCTATAATCGATGCATAACCTAAGTGATCCATCCTTCTTCTTTACGAATAAGACAGGTGCGCCCCAAGGGGAAACACTAGGGCGAATAAATCCCTTAACTAGCAATTCTTGCAACTGCTTCCTTAACTCGGCTAACTCCAAGGTGCCATCCGATATGGAGCCTTCGAGATAGGAGAGGTGCCCGGAAGCAACTCTATGGTGAACTCTATCTCTCTATCCGGTGGCAATCCAGACAAATCATCGGGAAAGACGTCTGGAAAAAATTGCACTACCTCGATCTCTGCAAGAGTAGGTGACTCACCAGCCTCGGGTACTAACACTACGCTGGCAAGAAAAGCGTCACAACCCTTGTTTACCATGTGCATCGCCTTCATGGCAGAGATGACCAACTTTCCCGCCAAGTTTCTTGGCAAGGGATGAGAGAACTCGTCCTCACCAGGAATGCGAAAAACAATCCTCTTCCGACGACAATCTACTAACGCATAGTGCTCCTCTAGCCAATCCAGACCAAGAATAGCATCAAAGTCCTTCATCTTTAGCAAGAAGAAACACCCTTCTAGGACTCTATCCTCAATGCACACAGGTAACGACGGAATACACTTCCCAGTCGATACCGTACCCGCGGGTGTGTGTACAGACAACGGGACTTCTAAATCCTCAGACTCTATGCCTGACTCTAGAGCTAAATGCCTAGCGAAACGCTCGGAGATAAACGAGTGAGTGGCACCCGTATCGAAAAAAACTCGAGCGTGCACACCTAGAAGTAAAACCGTACCTTCGGTGACATGCTCCGCCTGCTCGGCATCCTCTCGTGCTAGGGCAAACACTCGAGCTTGGCTCGAGGCCTTCCTGGTCTTCCGTAGCTGGCGCTGCTGCTGCTACCGTGCTGGGGTTGGCGCTCCGCGCTGGACTCCCTGCTGAAGTCTCGGACAATCCTTGATCTTGTGGTCACTGCTCCCGCACTTTAAGCATTTTCCCGCTACCATCCAACACTCGTACCACCGTGTGTCTTCCCGCAATGGGGACACTCCTCTTCACACCAGGGGAACGTTGAGAAGGTACCTGAGTACTGCTGCTGCCACTGGGCGCTGCGGTGTCTGGTATGCTGTCTTTTCTTATCCTGCCGCTGGAAAGGGGCCGCAGGTCTCTTCTGCAAAGCTTTCTTCTCCTCGAGGTACTGCTCCATTTCACCTCCTGCCTACAAGCAGCGCTAAGGGCCTCGTCCAAGGTACGATGATCGAACGCCACTAGCCTCGTCCTCAGTGATGGCTTAAGGCCCATCAAAACTTCTTTGCCTTCCTGCGCTCATCAGCTACTATGTGAGGTGCATACTTAGATAACTCAGCAAACCTGGCCTCATCTCGAGTACAGTCTTGGAGCCCTGAGTCAAGGAAAGGAACTCCTGCTCCATCGTATCCTGGATATGCTCGGGGACGAACTTGGCCTGAAAGAGCCTCACGAACTCGTCCCAAGCAACATCAATAGCACCGTCCTCGAATCGGGTACGCAGTAAGGAAGCCCACCACACATCAGCTCTCTCCTGCAACACAACCTCATAAGCACCAACTAACAGCTCTAGTTTAACAGGTAAGCAAACATATAAAACTAACACATACCTGTAGCATATAGGTGGCTAAAGTGACCTTGTCCTCGTCCGCACACTAACAGCCCGGAAGATCTTCTCGATCTCCTCATCAGTTCTCAGCTAGTAATGGGTCGCTCTCCCCTTTAAAGAGGGTGGCAACATCCTCTTGAATCTTTCCATGATGGAGGGTCCACCATGGTCCTGAGCCTGGGGAACTGGAACCTGGCCTGCTACAACAGACAACAAGCAATGCATATTACACAACATCATGCAATTAAATAAAACAACTACTCTTTATTTTTATTATTCCAACCGAGCCTCCATCTGAGCCTGGAGTGCAGCCTGGGTGTGAGCCTGCGTCTGCATGGCCTGCACTAGACCCTGCATGAACACTCCATAATACACAGGTGGCGTGGGGGAAGTACAGGACCCTGAGGTGCGGGGTGCTGCTCAGTTGGTCCTCACGCCTAGGCTCATCTCTCCTCTGCTCGCCATCACGAGTAGGTACACCACCACAGTCTACCGCGTGAAGCCATAAGCTGTAATTAATTTAATCACTATTAGAAACTACGTTATTTAGTCCCTAACCACTTTCTTATCTATCTTCATTCATATTAATCAACTCTACACACGTGGACAACTCTATAAGGACTTAGCATGTAATGGAGATGATGACTTATGTATATTTATGTACAATCTCAACAGTTGCTCTGATACCAATCTCTGCGACGACCCTCCTTATACGGTACGATTATACCAATCCACGTCGGTATAGTGAGTCTCGTCACAGTGGGACATTTACCCAAGCACTAACACACATGATTGAGATGTACACAAATATGAATACAGAGTAGCGAAGTAAAAGAACTACTGTTTTTCATTTCATCATCCACATTAAACATACATGATCCATATAGCAATTAAGGAACTAAGTCACATAATGAAATACAAAATTCAAATACATTGTTCGTCACAAATTACATAAGCTTCAATTTCATAAGTCTCAATTACATACTATGAAAGTAAGGTACAACAACGGTGACTCCACAACACTCTATTCTCCTCACTCGGAGTCGCTCTCACGGTCTCCTCCAAGGAAGTAGGGTCACCTGCTAAACCTGTACGAGAAGCAAGAGTGAGTCTAAAAGACTCAGCAAGTAAACTCCATAACATCATACATGCATACATCACAAGTAGGCCATTCATTCAATTTTTTAATCAAAAACATGTAGCATGGTTGTACAATAATAGAAAACTACCTATCATGATATTTCTACTAATTTCACTATGCATGATACATGGTTTATATCAATCCAAAATGAAATACCTACCGCATGCTTTCTACTCATTCATTCACATGAGAACTACACTTACATTTTAACTACAACATGATAGCAAATTTAGCATGGGATTTTACAATAAGAAGGAAATATCCCTAACATGGATTCTACACGTTTTTGCACATATAAAACACCATTATAAAACATTAAGGTTGCTGTTTTAACATGAATCTAACATTTCATAAATAAATCACAAGTTCGCATTTTTAACACATTGGATTCACATGTTTACACATTTACACGTTCGCATTGTTCACATTTACACATTTCACATTCACATGTTCACACTACACAATTTGCACATATACACATTCACATTTTCACATTTAAATGCCGTGACACATAGTCCAAACCACCATAGAAGGACACATTCACACAATAACATAACACATAGACGCCACCTAGGCAACACAGTGACGGCTCTTGGTACGCGCAGACCGGGAGAAGAACTCTCCACCCTAACCAGTGGTACTTGTCCACCTCCAGGATTTCATCCTAATGCCATAGGATTTAAAACATTGAACCTTCCCGTGGGGACTTTTCCACGGTACAGTTCCACAGCCCTCTATGGAAGCAGTGTCACACACGGCACATTTTACACATTCGATTTTTTAACACACACACATTTCACCCAATTTACGCATTACTAACATTGTGCTATAAGCACATGGGTCAGTTTTTCCTAATTCATGGTGCTACTGTTTGACAGAGTTTTAAACACTCAGTAATTTACACTAATCAGGTTGAAAACACATAATCCAACCATAATCATGATAGCATGCATTAATAGCTCATTTTCACATGGAAATTTCACAACATAACCTACTGTTACCCAAATCCATGAAAAATTAACCACACATTGTTTGCAGGGTTTAGACCACTCATGCAAAATTTCATATTTTTCTGAATACACAGAATTTACAGAAAATGAAAACACTCATTCACATGCCATTAATAATTCAGTTATCATGGAAGCACAACATAAATGTCGGATTTGGCAGTTCTCAGACCGTACCTAATAGCACATTATCACCAATTTTTTTTTTTTTTTGAATTTATCTCACATCATACTATTTACTGTGATTTTATATGACCCTACACATGCTTTCTCATTTCATTACCGAAATTGTAATAAATCACATGATCATGGGAAATTTTCCAATTTTGCAGAGCAGGACTGACATACATACACATGGTCTAGAAAATTTATGGCATTCAAATTCCTCACGAATCATGTGAACAGTAGACTAACACAACCAAGGGTCTCATCTAACTTGCATTTTTCATAAGTGTAACCATTCACACTATTTACAGAAATTCACAAAATCTCACAACGCATTCCACCATTCATAATACATAGCATATAACGTTTCAATATATCCTCATGCGAAAAACTTCGGAAATTAATCATATAAAGGAAGAACAACTCATTGTTCTGTCTTGAAGAACTAAACGACAAAGCTAGCCGTTCAAAAGGGTTAACGGCAACATCGTCTGCCGCCAACTGAAGAGCTTAACGGCAAGGGATCTTGCCGTAAGTTCCTATCTGTACAAAAACACAGACCGAGCTCCAAAAAAGGGTGAATGTGGGGGATCCAGACACGAGAAAAATCCCATAAAATATCTAAGACCTACTGGACATATACATGCATCACGGGGATGGGTACTTGCCTTTGAATAAATTACAAACGGATTACAGGTCGGAGAAGCCCTCCTCGGCCAAAGCCAAGAAGCTCCAAACACCTCCACTCCGCTTCTTGGGATGTGGTTGTTGTGCACTGTTATCGATCGTCATACAACGTTTCATGTGCAAAGGTCCACTAACTCTCATTATACTCTACCGCTCATCTATCACGTTCACTCTTCTATCTTGTCTAGTCATCTAGGGCTCTCACTACTTCTTGGTACTCTATATTGGGCATTGACTGATTGTAAAGATAAACAATAAACCCATACCTGGCAATATATAAAGGGCCCGATCTGGTCCTGGATGTGCGCCGAAAGTGCTAGTGCCCATGAGAGTAAATGATCAGAGTGTTTGGCATTACACTCATGTGCTATCTATCTTGACTATCTAAATGACAATCAAAAGTGCTATTTCTCTCGTTGTCCATTGACAACAAAGTGCTATGCTATACTCGTTGTGCTATGCTATACTCGTTGTGCTGTTTGTACTATGGCCATCTTGCTATACTTGACTTTGTGCTATCTGGCTATTATTGTGCTATTCCGACACTTGTGCTATTTTTGAAAGTCTATATTTGGAAAGTCTTGCTATTTCATTCACGTACTGTCATGCTATATATTTTTACTTGACTCTCTCTCCGTTCTATCATTAGTACTCTGCCTTTAATGCATTAATTACTTAAAGCCTACTTGAGCCTGAGATTTAAGTCCTACTGGGCGATGTTCGCTCACCTGCGTTATTTGTCGTTGTGTTCTCAGGTGAGACGAGGATGAACCATACACTCAAGAGGACGGGAACGACCTAGAGTGATGTCATGAGTACCCTAGTGTCCTATTGCTATGTTTAGCGTTGTAGTAGTTAGGTGTGAAGTTTAGTCTTTTGCTTAATTTCAATGTAATGGGCCTATAGATTGGCTCTGATATTAGTGGTTTAACTAGCATTGGAAAGTTATTAATGAAATGAATTCGCTTTAGTATTATTCCTGTGCAATGGTTTGATGTCTAGTACTCGCTCTATACCCTTTACTTGCAACTATCTCGCGTTCGATATTCCGCGTCGGGGCGTGACAGTTTGTGGTATCAGAGCCTAGGTTATTCTTAAGTATAGGATGATCTAGGTTAACCTGCCTCGACTAGAGTCAATTATCCACCTATGTGAGTTGAGGTTAGAGCCAAGGGTAACTAGTTAAAATAAACTCACACACGCACAAATTAAATTCCACATCGATATCATGACAAGAAGTTATTTTGTAGGAACTAAGCATCAGATGACTGCCGAACGTGCTCAAATGAGGGGCATGCAACAAACCATCCAAGAACTGACACGCGCCATTGTGCAAGCTACTCAAGGAGGTGGCAATCGTGGTGCAGGCGACCTGCATCGCAACTTCAGAAGTCTGAAACCACCTAGGTTCAGCGGATCCACGGATCCGGATGAAGCTGAGCACTGGCTCCAAGAGACGGAAAGAATTTTCCGTGTCATGCAATGTGCAGCGGGGACAAGCTGCTACTTGCCACGTTCCAACTGGAGAAGGACGCTCGCGCTTGGTGGGAGTCAGTGGAAGCTACTAGAGAGAATGGGCAATTCACCTGGAACGAGTTTAAAGAAGCGTCAACTCCAAATACTTCTCCGAGCGTGTTCAGAAAAGAAGGCTGCAGAATTTGACTCTTAAACAGCGGAGCTTGACTGTGGCCGAATATGAAGCCCAGTTCTCTAGACTGGCAAGGTATGCTGGACTGGTGAACACCGAAAGGATGAAGGCTAAGTGTTTCTAAACGGCCTTAAGCCCCACTACATCACCCAACTCGCACCTCTCGACATCAGACTACGCCGAGATGGTGAGAGGGCTCAGCTGCTAGAAGATGCTACGGACTTCACCGACCGTATCAAAGGGAAGTTCGTCAAGAAGGAAGTGACCTCGGGTCAGTCATCTGCTAAGCCTACAACGGCAAGAAGCGTCCCTCAACATCACGGAGGGATCTAGCCAAGAAAGGAAACCCAAGGTTTTCGTACCCAACACTCCAACAAAGAGCCACTGCAAACACTGTGACAAGCCTGGTCACACGGCTGATGAATGCTGGAGGAAAGCCAGCATGTGTCTGCGCTGCGGAAGTCGCGAGCACCGCATCTCTGAGTGCCCGCTACTGAAAGAGAATGAAAGGCGCCCTAATGCGCCTAAGAAACAGGGCCCACTGCAAGCCCTGCATGATGAGGAACCTGCTATGGAGGGTGGCGTGGTAGAAGGTACCCTTCAAGTTTTCTCATTATCAGCATTTGTTTTATTTGATACTGGACCCACTCTCTGTCACAACGCCACTAGGGGAAAAGGAGAAATTGAACAAATACTTTCCCTCTGCCGATGTAATGATCGGAAACCATAACCTAAGCCGACCTGGTGTGTATGCCCATGGAAGGCTATGATGTAATTTTGGGAGCCGACTGTTGTCCGCATATGGGGCAAGTGTCGACTGTAAGAAAGGGAAGGTTACCTTTAGTGACTTTCCTAAACTGGCATTCTCGGGATTAGACATAAGAGACGGATGTCTCTAGTCTCCGCCATAAAAGCCCACAACATGATGAGGAAAGGTGTATTGCTTTCCTAGCAGCCGTAGTAGTGGAAAAGAAGGGTTCAAGATAGAAGACATACATATAGTACAGGACTACCCAGATGTATTCCCCGAAGACCTGCCAGGGATTCCCCTGAACGAGATGTCAACTTCGCCATTGAGCTGATTCCTGGAGCCGCACCGGTATCGCGTCAACCGTACCGGATGTCACCTGCCGAGCTGAAGGAATTGAAGGCGCAACTGATGGAGCTACTAGAAAAGGGGTTCATCAGACCAAGTACTTCCCCATGGGGAGCACCTGTGCTATTCGTAAGAAGAAAGATGGATCGATGAGGCTGTGCATCGACTATCGACAACTCAATCAACTCACCATCAAGAACAAGTACCCTTTGCCCAGAGTCGACGAACTGTTCGACCAAATATCGGGAGCTCAATATTTCTCCAAGATCGATCTTCGATCTGGCTACCACCAAATGAGGATCAAGGAGGACGATATCTTCAAGACGGCTTTCAGGAGCAGGTATGGACATTATGAATTCGTCGTTATGCCTTTTGGCTAACCAATGCTCCTGCAGCCTTTATGCAACTCATGAACAGCATATATCGGCCCTACCTCGACAAGTTCGTGGTCGTCTTTATCGACGACATCCTCATATACTCCAAGACCAAGGAAGAGCATGAAGAACACCTGAAGACAGCACTACAATTTTGCGAGACAACAAGCTATACGCAAAGCTTAGCAAGTGTGAATTCTGGCTCGAAGAAGTATCCTTCTTGGGCCATGTCATCTCAAAGGACGACATCTCCGTTGATCCCTCCAAAGTCGAAGCTGTACTCAACTGGGAGAGACCAACCAATGTCACCGAAATCAGAAGTTTCCTAGGACTGGCTGGCTATTACAGGCGTTCATCAAGGACTTCTCAAAGATCGCCGTTCCTCTCACGCGTCTGACACGAAAGGAGAATCCATACTCCGAGTAAAGAGTGTGAGAAAAGTTTCCAAACCCTCAAAGACTGTCTTACCTCAGCACCTGTTTCGCTCTGCCAATAGAGGGAGAAGGTTTCTTGTCTACACCGATGCCTCAGGAATCGGGCTAGGTTGTGTACTCATGCAAAAGGAGAAGGTCATCGCCTATTCTTCAAGACAACTGAAGACACATGAAGTCAACTACCCTGTACATGATCTCGAGCTGGCTGCCGTGGTCTTCGCCTTGAAGATTTGGAGACACTATCTATATGGCGAGCAATTCACTGTCTACTCAGACCATAAAAGTCTGAAGTATTTATTCTCTCAGAAGGAACTCAACATGAGACAAAGGAGATGGCTGGAATACTTGAAAGATTTCGACTTCCACATCCAATACCACCAGGCAAGGGAAATGCGTGGCTGATGCTCTTAGTAGGAAGCCAATGGCATTTGTCTCAAGTCTAGTCCTTGGCGAGATGCAACTACTAGAACAATTCGCAAGGTTAGACTTAAGTATCGAACATAGAGATGATCGAGTCTTGGTTGCCAATATCAAGATTCAATCTGATCTGCTAGAGGAGATCAAAGCTCAACAAGACGATGATCCATTCTTAGTTCGCGTCAAAGAAACTCTAACTGAAAGACCGGACTTTGCAATGACTGAAGATGGAAGGCTTGTCTTTCAAGGAAGGACATGTGTTCCCGACAATGAAGAACTAAAGAGAAGACTAATGGATGAAGCTCACAAGACAAGGTATACTATTCATCCAGGAGGTACCAAAATGTATCAAGATATGAAAAGAACGTTTTGGTGGCCGAACATGAAAAGAGAGGTAGCTGAACATGCCGCTCACTGCCTTACTTGCCAACAAGTAAAAGCGGAACACCTGCGCCTTGCTGGTGTACTCAGACCGCTAGATATTCGGAATGGAAATGGGAAAGCATTGGCATGGACTTCATCATGGGTTTACCCAAGACTCGTGGTGGACTCGACGCCATATGGGTCATTGTGACCGACTAACCAATCCGCCACTTTCTGCCTATAAAGAGTAAGTGGTCAGTGGAGGTACTAGCTGCCTTATATGTCAAGGAGATTGTAAGACTACATGGCATTCCTCATCTATTGTTTCGGATCGAGATCCGAGATTTACATCTCATTTTTGGAAAGGACTGCAAGGTGCACTGGGTACTAAACTCAACTTTAGTACCGCATTCCATCCACAAACGATGGGCAAACTGAAAGAACCAACCAAATAGTGGAAGACATGTTGAGAGCTTGCACATAGATTTCCAAGGGTATTGGAATGACACCTATCCTCTAATTGAGTTCGCCTATAACAACAGTACCAGGCGAGTATCAAGATGGCACCGTTCGAAGCACTCTACGGAAGGAATTGTAGATCCCTGCATGCTGGATGAGGTTGGAGAACAGCAATGGCTAGGCCCAGACATGGTGCAACGTACCACAAAGGACATTCAGGTAATCAGAGACCGGCTCAAGATTGCCCAATCCAGACAGAAGAGCTACGCCGACAAAAGAAGGCGAGATCTGGAATTTCAAGTGGTGATCATGTGTCTTAAAAGTGTCACCTACTCGTGGCATCCAAAGATTCGGTGTAAGGGAAAGCTCAGCCCTAGATTCATGTCCTTTTGAAGTACTCGAAAGGGTTGGTGAGGTTGCATACCGGCTGGCGTTGCCACCGGATCTGTCATGTGTACACAATGTGTTCCATGTTTCCATGCTTAGGAAATATGTGTACGACCCCACGCACATCATTCGCCACGAGAAGTTGGTATTGAACAAGGATGTGACATACGAAGAGAAGCCAGTCAAGATACTGGAACGGAAGATACAACAACTCAGGAACCGTCCCATCCATGTGGTTAAAGTCCTATGGAATAACCGTGGAGTGGAAGAAGCAACCTGGGAACCGAAGGAACCATCAGACGAACTACCCCGATCTTTTCGGTAAGACATTCCTCCCTTATGATCATATGAATTTGGGGACCAATTCTTTTAAGAGGGGAGGATGTAGCAACCTGGATTTTTCAAAAAAATAAATAAATAATAATATTAAGAATATATAATAATAAAAAGTTTTAATTAGAAAATCAAGAAAAGAGAATTAAATAAAACCATCAATGAAAATAAGTAATGGGCTTTATTAAATGGACCCATTAGAAATTAGTGGGCTAAAATAGAGATTTTAAAAAGGGGAATAATAGAGAAATACCAAAATTCGTAACTAAAATATTACTAAAATAGAAAAAGGATATTTAATACATTAAATAGCTAGTTTGAGTTAGAATTGGATTCCTAAACCTACCCTAATGATTGGCCACGAAATCCCCTCTCTCCCAACCCAAATAGGAGATCTCTTGCTTAAAAAGGGGAGAGGAAATAGGAAATTCGGAATTTAATAGGAATAGACTTAAACTAGGAAAGGGAATAGGGAGAAGCTTAAATACTTCTCTTAAACCTCATGGCCGGCCTAGCTCGTGCCAAGAGGTTCCTGGACCAGGAGGAGAGGCCAAGAGGAGGAGAATTCATGGAGAGGAAGGATCTCTCAAGTTCTTCCCCGAGTTCTTCAAGTCTTAACCCTAGAAGAGGAAAACGATCAAAGGTAGGCATTCTCACAAGCATAAACCATGAAACTTTTTCTGTAGGATGTCTCGTCTATCAGGAACAAAAGCCCTTTGGTTCATAATTTTCCATCGAGCATATCTTTCGTTCTTGATTTTTCATGTTCTGCAACTTACCTGACCCCAACCCTCTTCTTAATTCTTGATCTCCTTGTATACTCAACCCCATGCCACGAGATTTTTATTGTAGGAACTGATGCATGTTAAGCATCTTTTGCCCCTAAAAGCCCTAAATTTGATTCATCCTATCTTGCGAATTTAATCGTTGATCTCAACTATGTACTGTTTCATGTTCATCATGAATACCCGTGTTTAAAACATGTCTAAACCCTAATTTTTTTCCAATTCCTATTTAGTGTAAGTACCCATGCATGTCTAGGTCGTTTTGCAACTGGTTTCATGATTTTTCGTTGACTATACAATTAGTTGTGATTTTTTGAACCACCCTATGTCAAATACGGTAAGTCCTAGCCCGCAATCCAATGTAACGTCCTTTCCCTATCGTACTCGGGCGCAGACCCTGTGAAAGCGACAGCCCGATAGGCCGCGTTCACAAGGGCCGTCGCGACAGTGCCCTCTGTCGCGATCTAATCGGGACAGGGCCTTTCGTCGCGATCTGCTGCCCGACCTGACTAGGCCTGTCGCGACCTGTACAAGACCCCGTCGCGATTCTCAGTTGACCCCGTCGCGACCCTCATTAGGGTACGTCACGATCTGGGTTTTTGCAAGAAACCCCCTGTCTCAGCAATGCTTGATTATCTACAGTGTTTGTACTCTTGTTAACAGTCATACATACAGAAAATAACTCTTGTTTATAAATTAAACATTTATGTATGATTAAAATACATGCACATGATCCTTTCTATCTACAATTTCATGACACTTACGCACACTTTGAACCATCCAATTATGGCATAATTTGGCATGAAATTATTTCATAATACATCTGGTAATTTATGCAATTAAATTACCATATTTTAAATACTTGTCTATTGTTTCTCGCGATGTTTGGGAACGCGATATCGCTGCTCCACTGTTCTAGAACTCTCTCTAGAACGTCGAGCACTTGTTTTTATATACACACTTTCTTGACTTGACGAACTCTCCGTCGGATACTCCTTCTGTCGGACTAGTAAGTCTTTGTTCAAGGCCTCCGTAAGTCTCCTCTGTCCATGGATTCCCACATGGTCGACGAGCCGGTTGTACCCTAACACCTATTACACCCTTTAGGGATCAATATTGTCCAAACGGCTATTAGAAATTCACTCTCGTCATGAGTCACGCCGACCTATGGACCTGTGCTTAACATGGCCAGTTGTAAGGTCGTGAGTTCCGCCTGACTACCAACACCATGTGCGCGTGTTGTGCAACTGTTACTATCGCTCGTTACTCGACGTTTCATGTGCAGGTCCACTAACTCTCCTATATACTCTACTCACTCATCTTTCACGTACTCTTCTATCTCGTCTATCATCTAGTGCTCTTATCTACTTCTTGGTACTCTATATGGCCATTGACTGATTGTCTAAAGATAACAATATAACCAATGCCTGGCAATATATAAAGGGCCAGTCTGGTCCTGGGATGTGCGCCGAAAGTGCTAGTGCCCATGGGAGTTAAATGATCAGAGTGTTTGACATTACACTCAAGTGCTATCTATCTTGACTATCTAAATGACAATCAAAAGTGCTATGTTCTCTCGTTGTCCATTGACAACAAAGTGCTATGCTATACTCGTTGTGCATGACAACTAGTCTTGGAGGAAGGAATTTTGGATTTGTTATAGTAGATGACTATTCCAGATTCACATGGGTCTCATTCTTGGAGCACAAAGATGATACGTTTGATAGCTTTGTAAGTTTCAGGAAGAAAGTACAGAAAGAAAAGAAATATTGCATTGTTGGAATCCGGTCAGATCATGGAGGAGAGTTCCAAAATGAAAAATTTTCAAAATTCTGTGATGACCAAGGGATTGAGCACAACTT
The DNA here is from genome assembly GCA_014218235.1 of Colocasia esculenta. Taxonomy (NCBI): domain Eukaryota; kingdom Viridiplantae; phylum Streptophyta; class Magnoliopsida; order Alismatales; family Araceae; genus Colocasia; species Colocasia esculenta. The sequence continues at coordinate 51,128,707 of CM024760.1, read as the reverse complement.
CTCAGCACCAAGGACACCACAGAAAAATAGAGTTGCTGAGAGGAAGAATAGATCCTTGTTGGACATGGCGAGGACAATGTTTTCAGAATATGATTTACCAAGATATTTCTGGGCTGAAGCAGTGAACACAACACGTTATATTATCAACAGGGTGATGATCAGGCTAATATTAAAGAAGATAGCCTATGAGTTATACAAGGGAAAGAAGCCGAAGATCAGTCACTTCTGGACATTTGGATGTCCATGTTTCATCCACAATAATGGTAAAAGAAATATTGGTAAGTTAGATGCCAAATCAGATGAAGGCATCTTCATGGGTATGCTTCTAAACTTAAAGGTTATAGGGTATTTAATAAGTATACACTATTAATTGAGCAAACTGTGCACATTATTTTTGATGAAACTAACCCTTCCTTGAGAAAGGAAGAAGATAGTGACAACGATGATGCAGATGATTTGTCCAAGAAATTAAAGAACACAACAATTGAGGACAAGGAAGATCCACCTCTGGAAGACCTGCAGCAAAAGGACATTGAACATGAAAATCTTCCAAAGGAATGGAGATATAGGAAAGATTACCCACTTGAAAACATCATTGGTGATCCAATTGTAGGGGTAAGAGCAAGAGGTAATGTAATCCCTTGTGATTACCTAGTTTTGTTTCTCAAATAGAGCCTGGGACACTCAATGAAGCTCTTACTGATGAATCTTAGATTTTAGCCATGCAAGATGAACTGAATCAGTTCAAGAGAAACCATGTATGGTCACTTGTTCCTAGACCATCAGGTCATCCAGTGATTGACACCAAATGGGTATTCAGAAATAAATTGGATGAAGCTGGTGTGATCTTAAGAAACAAGGCCAGACTGGTAGCTCAAGGCTATTCCCAAGAGGAAGGCATAGATTTCGATGAAACCTATGCACCTGTAGCTAGACTTGAGGTTATTAGAATTTTACTTGCATATGCATCGGCACTAGATTTGAAATTATTTCAAATGGATGTAAAGTCTGCATTTCTTAATGGTTTCATTAAGGAGGAAGTTTATGTAGAACAACCTCCAGGTTTTGATGATGCAGAATTTCCGAATCATGTTTTTAAACTACATAAAGCATTATATGGTTTAAAGCAAGCTCCTAGAGCCTGGCATGAAAGGCTTAGTTCTTTTCTATTAGACCATGGTTTCACAAGAGGTCAAGTAGATAGTACACTATTCATCAAGTCAAAAGTCAAACATATTTTGCTTGTTCAAATTTATGTTGATGACATTATATTTAGTTCTACTGATGAATCCCTTTGCAAGTATTTTGAGAAGCTTATGCAGGGAGAGTTCGAAATGAGCATGATGGGAGAGCTCAACTACTTCCTTGGACTACAAATCAAATAAGGAAAGGAAGACACTTACATCTGCCAAGCCAAATACACCAAGGAGCTCTTAAAGAAATTTGGATTCGATAATGCCAAGCCACTGTCAACACCAATGAGCACATCAACAAGGATGGACAGTGACAAGGATGGTAAGAAAGTAGATCAAAAGATCTACAGAGGTATGATAGGTTCTCTACTTTATTTAACCGCCAGCAGACCTGATATATTATTTAGTGTATGCATGTGTGCTAGGTATCAAGCAGATCCTAGAGAATCTCATCTAATTTCAATTAAAAGAATTTTTAGATATTTGTCTAGAACTCATGACCTAGGAATATGGTATCCAAAATCGTGTGAAATCAATTTAATAGGATACTCTGATGCTGATTATGCTGGATGCAAAATAGATAGAAAAAGCACCAGTGGTTGTTGTCAATTCCTTGCAGGATGTTTGATATCCTGGTCCTCCAAAAGCAGAATTCAGTAGCACTGTCTACAGCTGAAGCTGAGTACGTGGCTGCTGGAAGTTGCAGCACACAACTCCTATGGATCAAGCAACAACTTGAGGACTATGGACTTCATATCAAGACAATTCCATTATTATGTGACAACACCAGCGCTATAAACCTCACCAAAAATCCAGTACAGCATTCAAGGACCAAACATATTGAGGTTAGATATCATTTTATTCGTGATCATGTAGCTAACGGTAATATAGAAATTTCATTCATAGATACAAATAATCAGTTAGCAGATATCTTCACAAAAGCCTTACCCGAAGAGAGGTTTACTTCTCTCATAAGGGAATTAGGTATGTGTAAATTGTGAAAGAATTATCTGTTAAAACTGAGATATTAAATTTCAGAGCTTAAATTATTTATTCTCCTTGAAATTAAGCAAATATCTCATTTATCTCTCATGAGCAAAATCCCTGTCGGTTCGCTATTTTATAATTCTTTATCACTTTCGAACTGGACTTTTGTCGTTTTCTGCTATAAAGGCGCATCCTATTTCAAAAACAATATTTATCCTTTATTTCACAAATCTTGAAACCTGTGTGGGAACGATTCGTCTTCCCTCTTTATCTCCTTCGTCCTCCTGCTTGAGACGATAACCTATCGACCCCGGCATCGACTTCCCCCAGATTTGAAGCCTTCAACTTCTCCCGCCAGAAATTTCTTGAGGGTTTCTTTTTCAATCACACTTCCAGTCCTCCAGAATTTTTCCCTGCTCGATTCCATGGCCTCTACAGTTGTTTCCGGCAGCGTTGGGGGCTACGGAGCTGTGTTCCTCACCGCAGATCAGCAAGCAAGGTTCGCGACAGTCAAGACAAAGCTTTGCAGTCACAAGGCAGTGGATTTAGTAGACCTGGAGAAAAATGGCATGGGCAGTTTAGTTGAAGCTCTGCAGAGGTTGAAATGGACGAAGATTGCGACTCTTTCTGAAGTAAGTTATCCGGATCTTGTTAAAGCCTTCTATGTTTGCTTGAAGACAGAGGAGGATGGGACCCTGACTTCCATAGTCAAGGGAACCCAGATCAAGATTACTAGAGATTTACTGGCATCTCTGTTTGAAGTTTCTACCATCGGTTGCAGTGGGGTCCACTCTGTGGACATTCAGGCCAAGGGATTAGGGATTATCGGTCCGGAGTTTAGGCTGAAGGATGGGAAGCTGGATATCAATCAGCTTAGTGCCTTTAATAGGTTACTGCATTTCATAATCTGTCAGATTATTGTACCAAGAAGTGCAACATTTTCTTCTTGCACCAAGGCAGACTCTGACCTGATGTTCTGGGCTATCCAGAATCAGGAGATCAACACTGCAGAATTAATCATAGAGATAATGAAGTTTGCAAGCTCTCAAGTGTGGGATATTAAGAGCAAACTGAACATCTACTACCATATGCCCATCTCCTGACTAGAATTTTCCATCATTTTGGCATAAGTGTAGTTGGTGATGTATCTGAGAAGATGGGCCAAGCTATTAGGTCCAGGAACTTGAGAAAAGCGGTTTTTCAGTTGTAAATGGTGTATGGTCAAAGATTGGCGCAGTTGAGGGTGAAGCCATCATTGGTGAAGCCCAAGAGGACCAAGATCCAGCAGTAGCAGAGTTAGCAGCAGTAGAGGAAGCAGCTAGCAGAAGGGTTGAGGACATTCCTCCTGAAGACATTGAGCCCATTGGGCAACCTTTAGAGGATCCTCTTCCCTCTTCCCAAGTAGACACTCTACTTAGGGATGTACTGGACTCCACTTCTCGGGGGGAGCCAGTGGCAAGTGAATCTCAAGTGGCAGAATCTGTGGTAGTGAGCCACACTGAAGAAGTGATTATGGAAAAAGCTCCAAGTCAGGAGGAGTAAGTATCTATTTAGAAAGATGTTGTGATGGAATATGCTCCTATTGAGGGGGAGCAATCAGTGGCAGAGGAGATTCAAGGAGAAATTACTGTGGCATCAGGCCACACTGAAGTTCCATTAGCAGAAACCCCAGTCCAAGAAGAAGTAGCAGCAGCAGCACAATCAGATGTTCCCATGGAAAATGTGCCTGTTGAAGAAAAGTTTTTGGGAGAAAAGGATGGTGAGACTCAGGGGGAGGGAAATGAATACCCCCTAGAGAATCAATTCAGAGATGGAGAGACTGCAAGCTCCTCAGATTCAGAAGAAGACCAAGATCAGCAGCCTCTAGTGGACAAGGCAAGGGAGAAAGGGAAAGCAGCAGCATCAGAAGTTCCTCTTATTGCTGACACTCCCTTTCAAAGATAGATGAGGCAAAGATTCATAATCAATTTGAAGCCTGTCATAGAAAGGTTGGATGCTCAAGGTGAGATCCTGTGCTCAGTGCAGTCTGATGTGAACTCCATTTTCATGAGCCAGGCATCAACATCCAAGGAGTTGTCTCAAGTGAAGAATGCAGTCTGGTGGTTCAACAAGGAGATGGGAAGCATGAAGTCCATGCTTTCTGAGATTTTGAAGGCAGTTGGAGCCCAAGCTCCTCCTCCTCCTCCACCTTCTGCTGCTTAGAGAAGTGAGGAAGATGTTCCAAGGCCATTAGGGCTAGCTGAGCAAGTGGCAGGGCCATCAGGGCCGGCAGCAGCAGCTTCACAAGCAGAGGTTAGTGAGTCAAGGCCAGCAGGGCCAGTTGAGCAGGTGCAAAAACCAGCAGGGCCAGCTGAGAAGGTGTTAGGGCCATCAGGGCCCGTGGAGTCAGTGTCTATACAGCCTGTAGCTGAAGAAGAAGCTTTAGCTCCTGAGCCCCCAGCTCCTTCCTCCACTCAGACCCCAGTACCTCCATCACCACCTTCATCATCCACAGCTCCACCTGCACCTCAGACTTTCAAGAAACCTCAACCCAGAACCATCTCATCACCTACACCTTTTCCTTCTCAATCCACTTCATCTCCTGCATCTTCAACACCCATTTCTCCACCTCCACCTATTTTTGAGGTTCCTCCAGTATCATCATCAGCTGGAGCCTCCTCCTCTTCTGGTCCACCCTCTTCTGGACCATCTGATATCCCACCTACTACCTCACATTCTTTTCTACACCCTTCTCCTCCACCCTCTTTCATTACTATAATTCCTAAGTGTGCTCAACTTGATTCTCCCTATCTTGGGGAAATCAAGGATGAGTTTGAAGAAGTCATCCTCCAGTCTATATTGAAGGTTGGGGATCATATTCATAGGGCAGACTCTTCTAGCTCTACCCCTAAAAAGAGGAAAATTTCATCCACTTCTTCTCTATCCTCTGACCCCCGTTATTACTCTGTGGTTCTCTCTCACAGTGGACAACAAAAATAAACCATTGTACAGAGAATATCTTCAGAAGGTTGTCTTTGCCACCCTTGTCAACCTTCCTTTTCTTAATCTTTCAGACCACTTGAATGTCATTCTACTCTATACCTCTCTAACCAAATCTGAAAAATCCAAAATCTTCTCTGTTGCTCATTCCAAGACTGAAGAGCAATGGGCTCGGGGGCACAAAGAGCTTTACAATAACTTTCTTTTAGCCAAGTCTGCAAGATTCCCTCTGTAGCACCCCGGAAATTTTAATTACATAAAAATTTAAATAAATGGAAATAAATAATTTTCACAATATCGGAGTATTTAAAACATACGTATCATTATCGTACGTGCTAAAACACATCGAACAATTCCGTAAAAATTATAAATCAACCCCAAACAATATTCCTAAATGTTCCACAAAGAAGTTTTGCCAAGAAAAATTGGATTAGCCAAGTTTAAAGTGTTTGCGACTTATTATCGTAATTCATAAATAAGTCAAAAAATTATTATCACGCGTACTTGGATGAGTCAGAAAGTTAAATAAAAATCATAAACGGACTTCAAATAATATCCTCTAATGACCCATCAACAAATTTGGGTCAATAAAAATCATTTGGGTTAGGTTTAAGAGTTATTGTGACCAAATATCTAAATTAGGAAACAAGTTGGAAAACTGTTAACACAAAAATACGACGCAACCATAAATTAAATAAAAATTTTGGAGAGACTTATAACATTATATATTAATGACCCAATATCATAATTGGGCCAATGGACATCATTTGGCCCAAAAATCAAATGAAGTAAGAAAATGCATGGAAATTTGTAGCTTAAATTAGCTGAAATTAAAAAGAGGTAATTAGAGTTGAATTGGGAAGAGATCTTGCACTCTTGGCAACCCAAATTCATGCTTAACTATGATGGGAGGTTTCCTAAAGCCTCACACACTCTAATAGAGGAAGAAATCCTCAAATTAGGAAACTAACAAGCCAAAACCGCAACTCTTCTTTCCTAGTTGCAATAGGACTCCTAAATACCTTGGTTGCTTAAATACTCTTCACCCAAACCCTAGGGACGAGTTTACAACTTGCTGGGGTCGTGTGGAGGAGCTCTTGGGGGCTGGGGAGCTGTGGATCGACCACAAGAAGGACATCTTCTTCCCCCTTGTCTGCTGCGACCTGCACAAACCATCCACTTGAAGCCGATCAATGGTAGGCCAAACCTAAACCAAACCTTGCAAGGCCTATACCCCTGGAAAGAGGGTCAAGTCTACATTCTAACCCAAGTTGAATGCCCAAATTCCATGCACTATACACAGAGTATTAAGCATTTTCCTCCAAGTGGTCTGAACACGGGTTTTTTAGAAAAATGGGACTTCTTCAAGCCCTAAGGTAGATTTTCTCGGGCCAAACCTTAACATATCCTATACCAATGTGTAGATCATCAAGTTAACTTTGTTTCCCATGGTTTCATCGAATTGCAATGAGTAGATTTTGAATTATAAGTGTTTTTCCAAAGTCGCGCACTGTTAGGGCTTTTCCTGTTTTATATATGTTGCATGTGATTCAAGACCGAATTAGAGCAAACCCACAACATGAAAGTTTTTCTACTAGTTGTCCTAGTCATGTCTTGTGTTGAACATTTTGTCTAAATGTCAATAGTTAGGGAGTTATAAGTATGGTAAGAGGGTCACTGCATGATACTACGTTTTCAGGTTGCACTTGGTTCCAAGTTTGTGTTTGACTTGATTCAAGCCTATCGAAACCATCCCTGTTTTCTAATTCCGATTTACTGGAAGCACCCTTGCATGTCTAGGTTGGTTTAAAATTAGTTTCATGATTTTTCATGCACTGTACAATTTGTTCTTAATTTAGAACAACCTTGTGTCAAAACAGGGAAAGTCTTGTCTGCAATCCAAAGCACTGTCCTTTCTCTATCGAATTCAGGCGTAGACCTTGTGAACGCGACGGCTCGATAGGCCGCGTTCTGAGGTCTTGTCGCGACAGCAAACCCGTCACTTTCTGAACGCGACGAGCGCCCCGTCGCTATCTCTCTGCCTGTTCTGACTGCCTTGTCGCGTTCTTCACATCCCCTTGTCGCGTTCTGTCCCAACCCCGTCGCGACCCTTACTGCGTGCATCGCGACCTCAGTATTTTGCTTGAAACCCCACTTATTTTTCTTGCAAATCTTACCGCTATACCTGAGGTCTATTTAAATATGATATTTTAGCATGTAATTCACATGTCTTAGGTCTGATCATTACATGATGTCTACATAATGGCTTAAAAGTGTTTAACACATTTAAAAAGCCTTAATTACATGAAGATTATTCTAATTGCTTTCTTAATGATATGATCATTCATGAAACTTATGATTTGCTCTTGTTACTATTCTAGCTTGATTAAAATGATAATTATTATCTTAAAATCTTGCAAACCCATGTGTAGTTAAATGCATTGTTCATTGCATGCCATCATGTTAAGTATTTTCCGCGAGTTTGAGATCGATGGATTGTGAATTGACATGCGTACAATACTACACACTTGCACTTCTAGGCAGCCCTTTCTTGGGAATTTGGAAGCTCTCTACTGGTCATTCCGAATCGGTAGACTAGTGACCTTTTCTCTAAGGCCTCCGTAAATCTCCTCGGACCATGGATTCTCACATGGCCGACGAGTTGGTTGTACCATTGAAGTTCCCTGGAGATAGCATGCACTTCCTTTCTCTTCTTGTTCTCGTGAGTGTGATTGACAATCTAGGCTAAAGCCATTAATGTAAAGATTGAACTAAAGTATAAATCGTACCGTTATGCTGCCAAATTTATCTCTTGACTATTGTTATCATGAAATCATGTTCAATTACTTATTACTAATTCTCATCATCATCATGAACATGACATTACACATGCTTACTTATTGAAACTCTCATTGGCCATTATTAATGACTGTGGGTATCTACATTTAAAATTTAAGTGAGATGCTGACCGGGCACGGCGAGTGTCCAAGGGATCCAGTTTAGCCCCAATGACGAAGAGTCATAAACATATTGTTAACCATGGGGTTGATTACTGGCGTTGCATCTGCGTTGGGAGTCGTGCGTGTCGTGTTGAATGATAGATACAATAACCACATAAACGTGTCCTAGTGTACATTCTTGATGGATCTTTTCTTGATGTACATTAGTGTCTACGTGCCTGATTAGTGTTACATTATTGTGCTCGTGCGTGCTTGCTTGCTTGCGTGATATGGCCATCCTGCATTTATTGCAAATAGTGATATCTTGCGTTCTTGACATCAAGTGAAATCTTGCGTGCTTGTACAAAGTGATATATTGCTAGTTCTATCTTGTTATATCCTTCTAGATCTTGTTCTATCGTGATCACTCTATCTAGCTTGTTCATGTATCGTGTTTTAATGAGTTTTATTCGTACTTGCATATTATGACATTCATCGTGCTTACCTAGTTCTAAATTGTTAATCACTTATATCATTGCCCGCACATTGAGATATAAATCCTACTGGGTTAGTTTGCTCATCCCCTTCTTTTAACCATTGTAGGTGATTATGACATTCAAAAGGAAGAGCAAGTCGAGGATGGGAATGCGTCTGAGTGATGAGCGTTCCAATTATGAGTCTATCTATAGTTAGTTTATTTTGAGTGTTAGAACAATGTAGTAGGAAGTGAGGTATTATGTAATTTCCCTTTTATTGAGTCTTAGTTCTGTATTAGTTTCCATTTTGAATACAATAAGTTGAGATTTGAATGCAATTTATATTGAGTTCAACATTTGGGCCCTATGATGATGTTGTGTTGTTAAACACTTAGTGTGTGCTAGCTAGAGGCTTATTTTCCGACTGTTCACGTCTCGAGATATCGTCTCGAATTATTTCCCACATTATTAATATCCGCTGCGTAACTCTCGGGATGTGACAGTTTAGTGGTATCAGAGCCTAGGAATACCAAATAGGATATATATCTCAGGATTAGGAGATACCTATGGAACCTAGGTCATGGAAATTAAATATAGTACCTGGTGAGAATGGGTAGAGACTGGGAATATGATAGAACGAACAAAACACTCCTACCCATTGTCTCTGATAATGTATCTAGAGACATTAATTGGTTTCCATCCTTTCTCAGGAAACTTCATAACACTTACACTCAACTGCAATGGCTCGCAACCAGTGGCAAGCTATGCAAGAAACCGTGGCTGGATTGACTCAGGCTTTACAAAATGTGGTTCAGGCTAGAAATCAGGCTGCTGCTGCTGCTAGGAATGGAGCGGGTGATTTACACCGCAACTTTAGAAGTTTGAACCCCCCTCGCTTCTCTGGATCCCCTGATCCAGACGAGGCAGAAAACTGGCAGGAGGAGATAGAAAGGATCTTCCAAGTCATGCAATGCACGAACAGGGAGAAGGTGGTATTGGCCACTTTTCAATTCACTAAGGATGCCCGAGCATGGTGGAAGGCCACATCGGCCCACCTGCCTAATGTTGACGAACTGGAGTAGGCAGGATTTCTGGAGATCTTCCGAGGAAAATACTTCTCTGAAAGAGTTAAGGAAAAGAAGGCAGCGGAGTTTGCCGCACTGAAGCAGAAAGGAATGTCCGTGGCTGAGTATGAGGCTCAGTTCACGCCTCTGGCTGTGTATGCCCCACACCTGATGGGAACTGAAAGACTAAAGGCTAACTGTTTCATGGATGGGCTCAGGCCCATGTTCATTGAAAAGCTCAGACCACACAACATCCAAACCTACACTGAGATGGTCTAAAGAGCTCAACTGGTAGAAGATACTATGGCTAAGGTGGAAGGCATGAGGGGAAAGGACATCTCAAAGCCAATCTTTACAAAAAGGGGAGCAGTCGATACAACTGGAACTTTCCCCAATAACAACAATAACAACAACAAAAGGCCAACCACTGGGAAGGACTATGGCATGGAGAAAAAGATCAAAGTAGAAGAAACAATGACGGTTGAATATTGTAAATTTTGCAACAAGCCTGGGCACCAAGCGGACAAGTGCTGGAAGAAGGCCAGGGCTTGCCTGCGATGCGGGAGTCATGAACATCGTATACCGAACTGTCCCATGCTAAAAGACCAAGCTGGAAGGAACCAAGGAGTGGTAAAGCGTCAAGGACGTGTGAATGCAATAACACAAGTGGAGCTTCCGAAAGGAGGTATGATTGTTAAACCCCTAGACTGATCTTAAGATACTTTTCTTATTAGTACATATTTAAGTGGGGGAGATCATTAAGGAGAAATTGAAAAGGAATAATCTAGTGGTTATACTGTAGTTCATCTGGTGGATTAAGATGGAGTTATAACAACCGTGAAAGAAAAACAGGAGTGGAAGGAACCAAATGAATAATATGGGTGGCCATAGGTGTAGATGTTGGACTAGCATCCACGATGTTGAAACAAGTTAGAGGAATTAAATCTAAAACCAACTCAAGGATCATAATTATCGAGAGCCAATTAATGATCTATGAATTTGGGGACCAAATTCTCTTAAGTGGGGGAGGGTGTAGCACCCCGGAAATTTTAATTACATAAAAATTTAAATAAATGAAAATAAATAATTTCCACAATATCGGAGTATTTAAAACATACGTATCATTATCGTACGTGCTAAAACATATCGAACAATTCCGTAAAAATTATAAATCAACCCCACACATTATTCCTAAATGTTCCACAAAGAAGTTGTGCCAAGTAAAATTAGATTAGCCAAGTTTAAAGTGTTTTACGACTTATTATTAAATTTCATAAATAAGTCAAAAAATCATTATCACGCGTACTTGGATGAGTCAGAAAGTTAAATAAAAATCATAAACTGACTTCAAATAATATCCTCTAATGACCCATCAAGAAATTTATGTCAATAAAAATCATTTGGGTTAGGTTTAAGAGTTATTGTGATCGATTATTCAAATTAGGAAACAAGTCGGAAAACCGTTAACACGAAAATACGACGCAACCATAAATTAAATAAAAATGTTAGAGAGACTTCTAACATTATATATTAATGACCCAATATCATAATTGGGCCAATGGACATCATTTGGCCCAAAAATCAAATGAAGCAAGAAAATGCATGGAAATTCGAAGCTTAAATTAGCTGAAATTAAAAAGAGGTAATTAGAGTTGAATTGGGAAGAGATCTTGCACTCTTCGCAACCCAAATTCGTGCTTAACTATGGTGGGAGGTTTCCTAAAACCTCAAACACTCTAATAGAGGAAGAAATCCTCAAATTAGGAAACTAACAAGCCAAAACTGCAACTCTTCTTTCCTAGTTACAATAGGACTCCTAAATACCTTGGTTGCTTAAATACTCTTCACCCAAACCCTAGGGATGAGTTTAAAACTTGCTGGGGTCATGTGGAGGAGCTCTTGGGGGCTGGGGAGCTGTGGATCGACCACATGAAGGACATCTTCTTCCCCCGTTCGTCTGCTGCGACCTGCACAAACTGTCCACTTGAAGCCGATCAAAGGTAGGCCAAACCTAAACCAAACCTTGCAAGGCCTATACCCCTGGAAAGAGGGTCACGTCTACGTTCTAACCCAAGTGGAATGCCCAAATTCCATGCAGTATACACGGAGTACTAAGTGTTTTCCTCCAAGTGGTCTGAATATGGGTTTTCTGGAAAAATGGGATTTCTTCAACCCATAAGGTAGGTTTTCTCGGGCCAAACCTTAACATATCCTATATCAATGTGTAGAGCATCAAGTTAACATTCGTTTCCCACTGGTTTCATCGAATTTCAATGAGTAAATTTTGAATTATAAGCGTTTTGCCAAAGTCGCCCACTGTTAGGGCTTTTCCCGTTCTTTATATGTTGCATGTGATTCAAGCCCGAATTAGAGCAAACCCACAACATGAAAGTTTTTCTACTAGTTGTTCTAGTCATGTCTTGTGTTTAATGTTTTGTCTAAATGTCAATAGTTAGAGAGTTATAAGCATGGCAATAGGGTAGCTGCATGATACTACGTTTTCAGGTTGCACTTGGTTCTATGTTTGTATTAGACTTGATTCAAGCCTATCGAAACCATCCTTGTTTTCTAATTCTGATTTACTGGAAGCACCCTTGCATGTCTAGGTTGGTTTAAAATTGGTTTCATGATTTTTCATGCACTGTACAATTTGTTTTTAATTTTAGAATAACCCTGTGTCAAAATAGGGAAAGTCTGGTCCGCAATCCAAAGCACTGTCCTTTCTCTATCGGATTCAGGCAAAGACCCTATGAACGCGATGGCCTGATAGGCCGCGTTCTGAGGTCTTGTCGCGACAGCAAACCCGTCGCGTTTTGAACGCGACGAGCGCCCCGTCGCTATCTCTCTGCCTGTTCTGACTGCCTTGTCGCGTTCTTCACATCCCCTTGTCACGTTCTGTCCCGACCCCGTCGTGACCCTTACTGGGGTGCATCGCGACCTCAGTATTTTACCTGAAACCCCACTTATTTTTCTTGCAAATCTTACCGCTATACCTGAGGTCTATTTAAATATGATATTTTAGCGTGTAATTCACATGTCTTAGGTCTGATCATTACATGATGTCTACTTTGGCTTAAAAGTGTTTAACACATTTAAAAAGCCTTAATTACATGAAGATTATTCTAATTGCTTTCTTAATGATATGATCATTCATGAAACTTATGATTTGCTCTTGTTACTATTCTAGCTTGATTAAAATGATCATTATTATCTTAAAATCTTGCAAACCCATGTGTAGTTAAATGCATTGTTCATTGCATGCCATCATGTTAATTGTTTTCCGCGAGTTTGAGACCGATGGATTGTGAATTGACATGCGTACATCACTACACATTTGCACTTCTAGGCAGCCCTTTCTTGGGAATTTGGAAGCTCTCTACCGGTCATTCTGAATTGGTAGACTAGTGACATTTTCTCTAAGGCCTCTGTAAATCTCCTCTGACCATGGATTCCCACATGGCTGACGAGTTGGTTGTACCATTGAAGTTCCCTGGAGATAGCATGTACTTCCTTTCTCTTCTTGTTCTCGTGAGTGTGATTGACAATCTAGACTAAAGCCATTAATGTAAAGATTGAACGAAAGTATAAATCGTACCGTTATGCTGCCAAATTTATCTCTTGACCATTGTTATCATGAAATCATATTCAATTACTTATTACTAGTTCTCATTATCATCATGAACATGACATTACACATGCTTACTTATTGAAACTCTCATTGGCCATTATTAATGACTGTGGGTATCTACATTTAAAGTTTAAGTGAGATGCTGACTGGGCACGGCGAGTGTCCAAGTGCTCCAGTCTAGCCCCAATGACGGAGAGTCATAAATATACTGTTAACCATGGGGTATAATGATTACTGGCGTTGCATCTGCGCTGGGAGTTGTGCGTGTCATGTTGAATGATAGATACAATAACCACATACACATGTCCTGGTGTACATTCTTGATGGATCTTTTCTTGGTGTACAATAGTGTCTACGTGCCTGATTAGTGTTACATTATCGTGCTCATGCGTGCTTGCTTGCTTGCTTGCGTGACATGGCCATCCTGCATTTATTGCAAATAGTGATATCTTGCGTTCTTGACATCAAGTGAAATCTTGCGTGCTTGTACAAAGTGATATATTACTAGTTCTATCTTGTTATATCCTTCTAGATCTTGTTCTATCGTGATCACTCTATCTAGCTTGTTCATGTATCATGTTTTAATGAGTTTTATTTGTACTTGCATATCATGACATTCATCGTGGTTACCTAGTTCTAAATTGTTAATCACTTATATCATTGGCCGCACATTGAGATATAAATCCTACTGGGCTAGTTTGCTCATCCCCTTCTTTTAATCATTGTAGGTGATTTTGACATTCAAAAGGAAGAACAAGTCGAGGATGGGAATGCGTCTGAGTGATGAGCGTTCCAATTATGAGTCCATCTATAGTTAGTTTATTTTGAGTGTTAGAACAATGTCGTAGTAAGTGAGGTATTATGTAATTTCCCTTTCATTGAGTCTTAGTTCTGTATTAGTTTCCATTTTGAATACAATAAGTTGAGATTTGAATGCAATTTATATTGAGTTCAACATTTGGGCCCTATGATGATGTTGTGTTGTTAAACACTTAGTGTGTGCTAGCTAGAGGCTTATTTGCCGACTGTTCATGTCTCGAGATATCGTCTCGAATTATTCCATATTAAATATCCGCTGCGTAATTCTTGGGACGTGACACCCTCCAAGGGACCATTCCCTGACTCTCTCAGAATGGTTCCAAATTCATCACAAGAACTGTTGGGCCCCATTCATTCAGAAGGAGATCAAGATGGCCAGGCACTTCCAGCTATTTAACAATTATCGGTATGTCCATCGTCTCCCTGAGGTCCAGCTCAGTCAATTTAAGCACACCATAAGAGCACTCAGTTCAGCTGTAGCCCACACTGAAGCTGTCCAAGTAGATTTTGCTACTCTTCAGCTGCCAGAGGAACTCTCACTTCCACCCATTCACTCTCTGATAATGGAATCCTCAGTTGGCTCTATCATCTTTGAGCGCTTTGCCTGAGTAATGGGCAGAATCAAGGTACATAAGGGCTATCTGGTTGCATTTCACAGATTCCTATTTAGGGAATATCACCAGGGCCATGTCAGTGCTGAAGTTCTTGCTCCCATTCTGTCAGAATGTGAAAGATTATCCCCTTCAGATTGGGCCAGATTCTATCCTCTTTCTGCTCAGCAGTTATTTGATTTGAATGACTCCCAGGCCAGGGAAGGTCACCCTCCAGTCTCTGTAGCTACTTTTTTGGATATGAATTCCATTCACCTAGTCCAGGATCCCTTCAGGACTTGGGTTGAAAGATACAAAGTCTATGTAGCATTATGTCAGGAACTGAAGGCAAAGTAGAATTTCTACCCTATTTCCATAGAAAGATTCCTTGCTTGTGCCAGTTTTGGGACAGTGACCTTCTTCAAAATTTCCCTTGACAGAGATGCTTATGCCAACTTCCTTGAACATCAGTTATCTCTCTACCTCAAGCGGAACTCCCACTATGGGACCAACCTATTCTCCTGATCCTGGTGTTTTTCGTTCAATGTTTGAGAAGCAGGAAGAGCAGGCATGGGAAACTATTTCTCACTATGCCTCCCTCCTATCTCCTGCTTTCTATCTTCCTGTACCTCCTCAAAATTAAATGAATACAACAGTTGTCTTATTTCTCATTCAGTTTTTATCTTCTTCTTTGTCTCTCATTGTATCTTTTTGCTTAATGACAAAGAGAGAGAGAATTATATTATTGATCTCTTAAATATGTAGGATTATTTAATATTATCATCTGTGCTATTTGATAAAGTTTTGTCATCACCAAAAAGGGGGAGATTGATGAACAGTCTATCCCCATGTAATTTAATTCAATTACTTTTATATTTTGGTGATTCACAAAACCTTGATAAAGGTCACTAACCTCTTTCTACAAGTCCTGAGCATAGGAAATAAAACCAAAGGAAAACAAGCCAAACAGGTAAGAATTAATCACTCTATTGAAATAGCATCATATTTATCTAAATACATTGATTTCTACTAAGCCATAATGATTTCCTTTGTTTATAATGATTCCATAATCATAAGGATTCATTATGTGCTTTAACGATCTGCTCCCACAAAGAAAGTGCAACGATTTGATAAGTAGTCGTAACGATTTGCTATCGTAACGATTCCTTTAGTGATCATAACGATTTGCTCTCGTAACGATTTCTTTAGTGATTGTAACGATTCGCTATCGTAACGATTTGCTCTCGTAACAATTTCTTTAGTGATTGTAACAATTCCTTTAGTGATCGTAACGATTTGCTCTCGTAACGATTCCTTTAGTGATCGTAACAATTTGCTTGTCATAACGATTTCTTTAGTCATCATAACGATTTGCTTGTGATAACGATTTCTTTAGTCATCATAACGATTTGCTTGTCATAACGATTTCTTTAGTCATCATAACGATTTTCTTGTCATAACGATTTCTTTAGTGATTCGTAATGATTTGATCTCTGCAACGATTTCTTTAGTAATCACATCGATTCCTTTAGTAAGAACAACTACTTGGTCTATAACGATTTGATTATAACGACTTGTTCATAACGATTTGCTTATAGAATCATAACGATTCACTTATTAATACTCAAAAATTTCTTAAGCCAAATATAACGACTGGATATTTGACTCACTTTTGACTGCGTTCAAAAGTCAAAGCTTTCTCGCACATCTTTCTAACGTCTGTGCATTTATTACTCTGAACGTATCTCTATATTCATGCAGACGATATCTTCTATTCTCATGCTTATTCTGTAAACATCTTTTTGGAAGAACAGAATGAAACTTCTACTTCTGTATAAAATCAATCTAACGTTGACTGACAACAAGAGATAGCTTAGAGACAACAGGCACTTCAACGTTCGAATTTGAAAAGGATGATATAAAATAGTAGATTGAAGCTTCAAAAGAAGACACACACATAGAACGAAGTGCATACCAAGTGAAATCGTCTTCAACCTCTCTCAGAGCCAAGCAAACACTTCCATTAGTTTCAGCTCTAGCTCTCTGTGCTTAGGGTAGATCTGTGAGAGAGCTTCTTGTTCTGAGAAGAATCCATTATTGTAGATATTGTTCTACTCAACCCTTGCTTCAGATCAAGTGTGTTCTATAAGCTTGATCTAGGGGCATCTTCCTCTTAAACATTTTTCTGGTGGTGTTCCCTTCAGTTGTGAAGGAAGACCTGGTGTGGTATCCAGGGTGGTGTTCTCTTCAGTTGTGAAGGAAGACCTGGTGGGGTATCCAGGGTGGTGTTTTTCCCTTCATGTGAAGGAAGACCAGCTGCGGCTGGGTGTAAGGGTCCTTAAGGGGGACAGTACCCTTGGTAGTGAAATCCTGAGATATTGCTTAGGGACTGGATGTAGGACTCCTGTGAAGAGGAGCTTCGAACCAGGATAAATCCTCTTACAGTGTGTGTGTACTTGTTTATCTTTGCATTCATTCTCTTATTAACACTAACAACAATCGAACTGTGTGTGTTGTGAATGTTTTTGTATACAGGTATTAGTTGTCTAAATTTATTAAAGACCCATTCACCCCCCTCTGGGCTTGCTAGCTGGGCAACAGTCCCATCGTCGGGAAGACGAAATTTCTTAGCCATAAGATGTTCATCATTGTGGTGAACCGCCATTCCGATGAACAATTGGGATTCGTGAATCCACTGAACCCATCCCTACATTCATCGAGAAAAAGGCATGCCCTGCATCACCATTCTGGCACTAGCCCTCCATTTGTTACACTTCTCCATTCTTTGAGTTACATCTGCAGCCGAAGCGAGCTCTCTGTCCCCTCCAACGATGGCAAGCCATGGGTCTCCTATGAGCTCGGTGATTGTTCGCATTGCAGCGGATGTGGAGCAACAAGCGTTACTACAGATGGAAGTGGAAGAACCTGCCCTCCAAGTCGTCGGAAGCAGTCATCTTTCTACTTACTCAATGTCCGATCTTTGAGGACTGGGTGATGCTTAAATTTTTTTTTTGATCTTCTCTTTGCAGGCAAGGATTGAAATCAATTTAATACACGATGTTCGCTTTCATGGTACTATAGCATTTTGAAAGACTTGCAGTTTAGGAGTGCGTATCTCAACTTAATGAGAAATTCACCATTCCATGCGTATGTCAGATGCGAAGCGCTAACCTACCCTATGTCACTGATAGTCGACCTGGTAACACGATTTGAAGGAGAAGATCATTTTGAGATTGGCCCCTGTAGACAGCCTTTTGGTCCTTTAGACATGGCAACGATAATGGTTATACCCAATGATGGTACACCTATCAATCTAAAGGCGGATGGGGGGAAAGCTAGTTTGTGCCGCATCCTAGGTTCGAAACAAACGATGGACATGCACAATGTCTTGTGGAAGCTTACAGAGTACGTTCCACAAGAGGGTGAGCTAGCTGTTGAAACTTCAGTTAAAGCTTTGGTCTGCGCTACTCTGTTCCTATTTGTTCTTCCCCACAAGTGGGAGGGCAGGGTTGCTGTCGGTGTTGCCATATCTGGACGACCTCCATGAGATGAGAGCATCAATTGAGCTGCTGCCATCCACGAGTACCTAATATCAGTAGTGCAGTAGTGCCATGAGTAGGTGAAGGCAGTCGTTAGAGAACTCCATCTGCTAAAACCATCTACCTAAATGGTTGCGATCCCGCTCTCGGTTTAAGTTTTATTCGCTCTATTACACTTCATGTTACCTGCACACACATGTCTCTTACAGTGTAAAGACTAGTCTATTATAGAAGATATAAATGCCTTTTACAGTATTTTGAGGTCCTGATTGCAATTCATGTCTACAAGTTTTACAGTTCAGGAAGTAGTCTATTACATACGATACATATGTCTCTTACAGTACATGAACTAGTTTGTTATGAAAGATATAAATGACTTCTACAATATTTTGAGGTATGATTGCTGTCCATGTCTACAAGTTTTAAAGTTCAGAAAATAGTCTATTACATACGATACACATTTCACTTACAGTACAC
Organism: Colocasia esculenta; assembly: GCA_014218235.1. Lineage (NCBI taxonomy): Eukaryota > Viridiplantae > Streptophyta > Magnoliopsida > Alismatales > Araceae > Colocasia > Colocasia esculenta. Next base: position 51,110,016 of record CM024760.1, on the reverse strand, counting down.
GAACTAGTATGTTACGGAAGATATAAATGACTATTATAGTTCTGGAAATAGTCTATAACGAACTAGTTCTGTTACTTGTGTTAATGATACAATATCTGTTACTAGTGTTGATGATATAGGCATGGTTTCTAAAGCACAAGTGAAAATTGCGACCATATCATCCCAATAGAGATCCTCCATTTTTTCGTTGGGATTGTCGGGGTGAGGGAGAGTCTTTGTCTGAGCTACTATGGGGATTGCGATGATCTGATGTAAGTGTGACTTTCAATATGAATATCAGACAGCCTGCCCTCCCTACCCTCTCCCTTGGAGTTTATCATATCCTCCTATGAAATTACTTCAGGTATATTTGGAGGTTAATGTGAGGGATGACCGACCTGAGGTCTCGCGACGATTGATGACATCCATGTCCACCACTCCTGGAGCCCCTCCATTAGATAAACTTGTAGTTGATATTCTTCAAAAGTTTTTAAGAGTGTCCAAACAATAGAGGGAGCTCATAGAGTTGCAGAGTGACCTTTGTAGCGGCAGAACAATATTCTACACTCAATGGACCAGAGGCTCCAAAGACTAGAGGAACCATTTCAGCGTCAGCCTCATTGGCAGCAACATCCATCCACAGAGCCACAATTTGCAGTCTTTGTCCTACCGCCAACGGAGCTTCCTACACCTTCAGTACCATCACCCTGCGTAACAAAGAAGAGTGCCTGACGATAAGGTAATTATCGTTAATACATCGTACATCTGTTACAATATAGATTATACTCATTTATAGTATATCTTATATGCATTTACAATATAAATCATAGTTCCAAACAGTATATCATATATTCAGTTACAGTATAGGTAATACTTAGTTGCAGTGTATGTTATAGTCTTCTTCATTATGCATATAATTTGGTTACAATATGAGTTATCTTGAGTTGCAGTATACATTCTTCTCATTTACACCTATATTCCTACTTATTGCACAGTCTCCTGTGCACAATCCTTCTTAGCATTGCCGGCTACAGGAAGAAGAACCCCCTTGACAAGGTTGCGACTATCGATGACAGAGGCGGATAGGCAAACGTCGCAGCCAGAGAAGGAGAGGAAGAGGGGTGAGGAGAAGAAGAGGAGGCAGAAGGAGATAGAGGTGAACAAGAGGAAGGAGGAGAAGAAGAGGAGGGAGGACGATCCGAGGAGACGAGAGGAGAAGAAGACGAAGAAGGAGGAGGAGGAGAAGAGGAAGGAGGCGGAGGAGAAGAAGAAGATAGAGGACGAGGCGAGGAGGCGGAGGAGAAGAAGAGAAAGGAGGAGGAGGCGGAGAAGTCGAAGATGGAGGAGGAGGAGAAGAAGAGGAAGGAGGCATAGGAGAATAAGTGGAAGGGGGAGGAGAAGAAGAGGAATGAGGCGGAAGAGAAGAAGCGGAAGGAGGAGGAGGAGAAGAAGAAGACGGAGGATGAGGTGAGGAGGCGGAAGGAGGTAGAGGAGAAGAAGAGGAATGAGGAGGAGGAGAAGAAGAAGAAGAAGAAGGAGGAGCAGGAGAAGAAGAGGAAGGCAGCAGAGGAGAAGAAGAAGATGGAGGACGAGGCGAGGAGGGGGGAGGAGGCAGAGGAGAAGAAGAGGAAGGAGTAGGAGGAGGTAGAGAAGAAGAAGACGGAGAAGGAGGAGAAGAAAAGGAAGGAGGCAGAGAAGAAGCAGAAGGAGGAAGGAGGAGGAGAAGAAGGAGAAGAAGAGGAATTCCCATCTTCCATGTCCAGACGAGTGTCAGCTAGGACGAGAAGAAGATAGCAGTCAGAGAGATATATAGTACATTAACCTTAATAAAAGATACATATCCTTAACGTTATGTTACGATAACCTTAATGTTACATTACACTAACATTAAAGCCCTATCACAGTAACATTAAAGTCCTCTTATAGAATATTTTTTTCTTTCTTATTTCATCGCAACAGAGAATTATTGATACTACAAAACTTTGAAAGTCAATGTCTCCACTTCCGAATCGATCTTCGTTAGCTCTCAGGATACTACGGACACACTTCCAACGGGCAAGAAAGAGGGGAGACGAGATTACATCATTCGGGAAATATATGAGAGGATGAAAAGTCTTGGATTGAAAGATTTCTCAATGAGTGCATCATTACTCAGTAGGTGTTACAGTAATGTATTTCCTTTTTACAGTTTGGATTTCTTCTGTTACATTATACTTGTTCGTCTATTATTGTACGACATCTCCATTCTTACAAAAGATGCACACCTTTCTTACATGTAGTGATTGGATGTTCGACAGCATTCTCGAAGGATATGATAATTTCCTCACATTTACTGACATTTGACACCTATTGTTTGGGGGTAGAGCGAATTGGCCATAATTGGCTACTACATGAACACTTACTTGCTTTGCCCCAGACAAGAGAACCCAAGCATTTTTAATACTTTTGGATATTTGGGAGCCACTTTAAAAGGTTGCATTCAATAGTGGAAAGACGATTAGAGCAAACAACAACATCTCGATTATGCTTTCCAAAAATTGGACCGCGCCCCAACTGAATTAGATCTCCTCTTTACCCCCATGCACATTAGGATGAACCATTAGGCTCTTTTGGTCATCAATATTAAAGAAAAAGAGTTCCACGTGTATGATTCCTTAAGAAACAAAAATCATCTTAACATTCTAGAATACATAAGTGTCAACCAAATTGCATACTCAATTACAGTATTATGGTAGAAGGAACATGTGTTACATTTGTTACAGAGCATGCACACATATGGTACATCTGTTATAGTAAATGTACGTCAACTAATTAAAACTCTTTGTTCCTTTTCTTCATGTAGGTGGACATACTGAGAACATACATAAAAGGCAGGGATTTTGATACAACAAATTGGCTGCTACGCTACCCTGACCCATGCCCATAGCAAGGATCGGGAGATGACTGCACCATATTTACTTGCAAATATATGGAGTGTCGGGCATGTAGGGACACTCAAGGCTTCCCCTTCACTCAGGTACTCCATGCCATCAATCAACCTCAAACACAACAACCAACCATCTTCTCTAAACCGCAAACCCTTCTTTCAGAATGACATGCCAAGCATGCGAGCTACCTTTGCCGTCCACCTCATCAAAGCATACTTCACTGCACAAGAGCGTTCAGAGCATATGTAATTCGAGGTGAAGAACCATAGTTGCTGCACATACACTTTCCTCCTCCATTGTCATTATATTGGACATTTACTTGAGAAAACAATTGTTAATTTGTTACAGTGAAGACACTATCCTCTTACAGTAGACCTACTAACATTTTAAGTAAACCTACTAACGTTTTCTAATATAGTACACATAAAAATCTAATACAATATACATAATAACTGGTTACATTAGAACTTGTAAGGTATTGCAGTATACGACGTAAAATGTTACAGTACGAGCACTACGCTCTTGCAGTTCTACTTACAGTACGAGTACTACACTCTTACAGTTCTATTTATAGTACGAGCACTACACTCTTATAGTTCTATTTATATAATGTTACATAACAGTAAACGTAATAACTTGTTACAATATTTACTTATTTTGATTATAATATACATAATAACATGTTACAGTATGTACTTATTTCCGTTACAACCTTTCGGACTTATCTTCCTTCATGCTAACATGTTGAGTATGCGTGATAGAGAGCACAGACAATGGATTATATAGTGCCTATAGAAGACTGTATAAAACAAAAATATATTACAAAAACAAGCTTCACAGCAATAAGTCCCTATACTCCCTAAGCCGATGACTTGGGGAGGAGGAGCGAAGAGGGGAGGGAGAACGAAGGGTGCAGATGGGGTTCTGCATCAGGGCCGATGTTAGGGTGGATCTAGGTGAGGCCCTTGTTTCCGTACAGTCATAAGGCCTTCTGTAGAGCCATCCTCCAACCACTGTGAAACCCTCTCCAGTAGTCAGAGGTGAAGCCTCCTTCAATAATAGGCGTCGATGGTGTCGGTTCCTTCCCATCCCTCTGGGGAGCACCGTCGGATGAAGACATCTGCAAATAAATAAGAAGAAGACGAAGAAGAAAGATAGGAAGAAAAAGACTCAGAGAAGCCTGGGAAGGATAAGTATGAGAACCTAGGTTCCTCTTATGGTTGTGAAGAACGGTTTATAGGGAAGAAGATAAGGGTTAAATGAATGCAGATCATGTCTCTTTATGTAAGTGATGTCAATGGTTCTTGTAAGTGCGCTACACACATTATGTAAGTGTGCTACATGTTGAGTTGTGTGTTTTGATGATAGCATATTGTACACAATCTGATGTCATATTGTACATATGTGGGAGATTGTTGTGTTGTGTATTCATTTGGATGATGACTAAACACTTTGATGTTGATGATGTCTAAACACTCATACTTTGATTTTGATGATGACATATTGTACATAGTATGATGATGACTAAACAACATATTTTTGATACTTCATATTTCATATTTTGATGATAATGACATATTTTGATGGTTCACACTGTATATATATACAGGTTTACACAACTTTGTCATAGTTGCGTCGACGCAAGTTGAAATCAGGTCGACACACATAGTTTGCCCAGTAAGCTCCTGAAGGACAAAGTCACAGTTGCGTCGACACACACATTGCAAGTTAGGTCGACACACATAGTCTGTCCAGTAAGCTTCTGAAGGAAAAAGTCACAATTGCGTCGACACAAGTTGAAATCAGGTCGACACATATAGTCTGTCTAGTAATCTTCTGAAGAACAAAGTCAGTTGCGTTGACACACATGCAAACATGGGTTGATGCATCTCGAGTGAAAATTCAGAAACGAAAAGGAGATGAATTATAAAAGGTGTAACTTATCCTTGGAGATTATGGGGGAATCTTTTATTCCCTTTCATCCAAGTAGCAATAAGGAGAAGGACTTGTTGACACGTGGCAACCTTGGGTGAATACTAGGTTTTTGTCCACATGTGTCTCACGTACAAGGGAGTGCACTAAGGTTATAAAAAGCCTTCTGTCTCATCTGGAGCAGATATCCATCATAGAGAACAAGGCCAAGCATAGAGATAGAGAGAGAGAGAGAGAGAGGAGAGAGAGAGAGAGAGAATGCTGAAAGAGCAGCAGATCAAAGAAAAGAGTAGCAGAGGAAGAAGGAGCAATCGTGCGAAGCAGAAGCTGCAGAGCAAAGAAGAAGTATTAGATCTGAGAAGAGGTGGAAGAGGAAGATAGTGCAAGAGTAGAAGCACGAAGCTTACCTTCTGTAGAAGAACTCAAGAGCAGCAATTCAGATCGGAATCACTCTATAAATCTAGATTTGAAACAGAGTATCGCAAATTGAAGAAGAACTCTATCAAATCTTCTCAAGAGCCTTCAATGCAAGCTTCCAGAAGATCATCTTCAACGAGGAACGTCCAATTTATCTCTCTATTAATTATTTCTATTGGAGTGTTCATCTCAATCTGTTTTTGAGTGTTTGTGAAATCTATACAAGTGTTCTGTGCAGATTTCAGTGTGTATGTGTTTGAGTGGATCTGATCTATGCTAGATGATCTGATCTTATAGGAACTTGATCTAGCTTGTGTGTGTGTGATTTGAGCCGTCGAGCTCTTGTGTGTGTGGGGTTTGAGCCGTTGAGCTCTTGTGTGTGTTGTACTTAATTTCGTTGAGTAGTGTGTGCCTCACTGTGTGAGGGGTGGACGTAAGAGTCACTGAATGTGATCTCCAAACCACCTAAAATCTCTTGTCTCTTGTGGTTTGATTGCTTCATCGTTAAATGCATGCATAGGACTTCGATCTCATACTAGACATTCACATACATTGTTTGTCTAATTGTCTCACACATCAACTACACACACCCACACATCAGATCAACGAGATTTTTTATCTGAATGGATCTATAATTTGAAGTAATTTTGAATTACTGAAGTTTCCGCTGCAATTAATCACAGATCCATTTAACCCCCCTTCTTGATCTATTCAGCCTGCTTGTTCGATCCTATACTACACATGTTATGTAAGTGCAACTTCCACTAATGGCAGAGGCGGATAGGTAGGCGGAGGCGACAGTTGCCTTCAAAACGATGAAAGGGTAAGACAGGAATGGGAAAAAGAGACGGGTGAAAAAGAGATGAAACTCGTTAATAGAGGGTCGTAAATGTTGATGTCTCAAAAGTAGGGACTAGAAATTAAGACAGACGAAAAAGTAAGGACTCTAGGACGAACAGTATTTTGACAGGGAATAGAAATTAAGTCGGACCTTCTGACAAGGACTTGAATTAAGTCAGATCTTCTGACAAGGTCCTCTAATTAATTTTTCCTATAAGATATTTATTAAGAGTTGTTTGATAATCAACTTAAACAACATCTAAATTGTGACACAATTAGTTAAAATGTTGCATTCCTGTTAGTTAAGTATTGGGTTCAAAACCTAAATCAACAAAAATAATGTTTTGGAATCAAATCGTCTGAACTGGAATTCGGTCATCGTTGATGTTCGCCGAAATTCGACAGGCGCCAGCACCGACAGTGATTGGATTTCGACGACAGTGGCCATTCGCCGACTGCGGGTTGAGAATTTGACGGTCTTAAAAAATAGTGATTCATCTTGACTTAAAAAATAAGTGATTTCTTAAATTTAAGTAATTAATTAAATATTATTTTTATATATTTTATCAAATAATTTAAAATCTTAAAAATTAAATATTTTAAACTTTAAATATCTCTTAAATATTATCAAACAGGCCCTTAAAAAATTTGACTTTCACAATCAATTAAAATTGAGCGGGTATGTTCGAAAAAGTCAAAAGCCACTCAACCATCACTAGGACCTGTGTCCATCCTCCATAGCCTGTTGGAGATGGAGATTGATGAACCCAAAGCCACCTACATTCTGTGCATATATACATAATCTCAATTTTCTTTTGGCTTTATAATTTGACATGAAATGTATATAAGTTAGAGGTGTCCATACTTGAGTTAATTTTTATATACTTGGAAGGGGAGAAGCTCAAACATTTTCTATCGTTTTGGCAGAAGCATTAATGACTCTTCATATTTTCTAGTGGCCAAGGAAGTGAAGTGTATGTTTTTTTTTTCTTTTTGAACGGGGAAGTGATGTGTGTGTGCGCGCGCATGTATAACATATCATGGACGTCCCATCATCACCTTTTCGCATTGGATAGACAGAGCGTCGTGTACAGAGGGATGACATGGATGCCCACAACAGGACGAGGATGATGTCGACGTTTAAAACAGAAAAACTATTTTATGACAGATTAATCGTGGTTTGATTAGATATTTCTAAAAGGGAAAAAGACGAGAATGATGCCCCGGAGGGCGACGTCTTCCTCACCAAGTTGGTGACGCCCGGACGATCTCAACAAGCTGGCGTTTTTCAAACGCTACCTCAGACGGATAATTAGAAAGAAGAGATAAATTTAGTATATTTTTTTATTGGTGTATTATAATTAAGTATTAAATTTATGTGACACTTAATAATAATTGAGTTGTCATTTTATCACTTTCTTGAGAGATGTTATATAAATTTATATCTAATCATATTATACTTAAAATAATAAAAATATATTAAATATTTTCTAGAAAGAAAGAGGTGAGGGGACAAAGATCAGCAGCGGCAATGCTCAATACACAAGTCCAATCAGATCTTCTGCCCGATCAGATCTTTTAAACACAAAACCAACGCGATGCCACCGTACCAACATGGATATGCAAGCACATTATAGTCATCTTATATAAACAATTAAATAAACTTAATATAGTAAATCGCTGTATATATGTCTTCTAAATAATTAGATGAACGCAGCTTAAAAAAAAAAAAAAAACAAATCAAAGACATCTCCAACTCTTTATCCATGAGACGCTGTCGTTGGGTTTAGTGGACATCCTCTACGGACGCTTCCCAGATGCACATGCAGATGTTATAAAGTATAAAAAGTTAGAAGAGGATGCATCCATTTGACTGCTGAAACTTCTCATACCAAGTGCAGTGTATGAACAAGCGGAAGAGTTCGTATACAGACCGGGGCCTCTGCCAACAAGGCGGAGGAGATAATACACATCTGGGCCCCGGCGTCGGTGGCATCGAGCGGGGCGACTCCTGCCGAATCCGAAAGGGGCTATTGGACTTAAATTGGGCTTCAACCTAATATGGGCCAGCCGACGGACGCACCCATTTCAACTTGGTATTGTTTGTAAAGAGAACAACTTATGATGTTGTTTTAAAATATAAATTAATGAAGAGTCTTTCGCTGTAATAAAAAGATATTTATTATAATAGGACTTGACATATATTGTAATAAAAAATAATATTTATTATAATGAGTTACAACTCTATCGGAGACTAGAAAATAAGTCAAACATCTGATAGATAGTTTTAATTAATTTGCTCTACTTTAAATCTAGATGTCTGAATATGTGCTCTTGTGAATATTCTTTTTCCTCCAAAAAATCAAATATTTGAAGTATGCTGGTGCAAACTAGTTATTTCTAAAGACCCTACTGACTAGATTCCAGAATTTGTATACTAGGAGTGATTGAGTGTCCGTTTCATTAGTTATAAAATATAGTCATAGGAAAAAAATCCAAAATCAGCATGCCAATCGTCGGGTGCCGACCAACGACGCATCGGGCCTCTATTGCCAGTGGTTGGCGTTAGCCGCGACCGTTGATCACCGACATGGCTGGCGTCGAGCACCGACTGCCGACCATAGGCACACTGGGCCCCCAGTGCCAGCGGTTGATGCTAGTGGTTGTGGTCTAGCGTTGGGCGTTCGGACGTCGACCGTTGGCTGTCAGGCGTCAACCGTTGTCACCAATCAACAGTCATTGATCGTTGTGTTAGAGAAGACAATTGAGAGTGTAGAAGAGACACTAAAAATGAGAGCATTAACTATAGTCTTGCTCATGAAAAATCTTATATGAAAGAGAAATCGAGAAAAATGATTTATGAGATTTTATAAAGGTTGTCAAAATTTATAAATTTTAGATAATTTTTTTTCATAAATTAACTTCTAAGAGGAACCAAATAAATCATTATATAAACTTTTATCTAAAAATATTATCTAACTTGAGATTTTATGCTAGAACAAACAAACATTTAGTTGTTAAAATTTTCCATTAGATTCAAATCTTCATGCCCACATTATCTCCCCAAAAAATCATTGTTTAATTAAAAAAGATCCAGATGAACAAATTAAGAGAGTGCACTTTTTTCCATGGAGAAAGAGAGAGAGTTCTCACTCTACCTTTGCGATCAACTTGGACCTATATTATTATAATAAAAAACATTACATTATCGTCGAGGCATACTCCTACTGAGCACCATAACTTTGCATATTTGATACTTATATGCCCAATTCTGACTGAAGTGACAAGACCATTAGGCCATGTTTAGTATCGGGATGGATGGAGAATAGAGTGAGGATATCTTCAAAATTTTGAGTTCATCCCAATATCAAACATAGCCTTATAGACACGTGGCAAGCATGAAGAAGAATGAAAAACAATATTACAAGACATCTGACAAGCATAGGAATCTAAGCTATCCGCCACTTGGTTTTATTATCTGTACACAAGTTCTAGAATTTTGGTGGAAAATTAATCGAAGGTAAGTGCTAAGTCGACGAATGAAAAGAAGCGACCTTTAGTATTACTGAAGGGACAAGTCAGGAAAAGAAACCAAAGGTGAATATCTTCATTACTCCAGCAAAGGGCAACTGCAAACATTGTGACAAGCCTGGTCACACTACCAAGGAGTGCTAGAGGAAAATAGGTGCATGTCAGCGCTGTGGTAGCAGTGAGCATCATATAAAAAAATTCCCTCTACTCAAAGAACACGAGAAAAGAGCTATCATGACAAGGAAGCAAGGCCGGCTGCAAGCCCTACTACAAGCCCTGCAAGATGAGGAAGCCACTGAAGAAGGAGGAGTGGTAGAAGGTACATTACCGATTTTCACTCAATCAGCATTTGTTTTGTTTGATACTGGCGCTACACATTTATTCATATCTCAAAACTTTGCTGATACCCTGAATATTAAACCTGTTTCTATGGGTTTTGAATTCCCTATCACAACACCACTGGGAGAGAAAACAAAACTGAACAAATATTTTCCATTAGCCGATGTGATGATTGGAGAACTCAATCTAAGAGCCGACCTGGTGTGTATGCCCATGGAAGGCTATGATGTAATTTTGGGAGCTGACTGGCTATCCACTTATGGAGCCAATGTTGACTGTAGAAAAGGGAAGATTTTATTTAGTGAATTCCCTAAAGTATCATTTACTGGGATTAGACACAAGAGACGAATGTCATTAGTCTCTGCCATACAAGCCCACAACATGATAAGAAAAGGTTGTGTTGCTTTCCTTGTGGCTGTAGTAATTGAAAAGGAAGGGTCCAAGATAGAAGATATACACATAGTCTAAGATTACCTTGACATTTTCCCCCATGAGCTACTAGGAATTCCCCCTGAATGAGATGTAAATTTCTCTATTGATTTGATTCCTAGAGCTGCACCAGTATCACGTCAACCAAATAGGATGTTACCTGTCGAGTTGAAAGAATTAAAGGCACAACTGTTGGAGTTATTAGAAAAAGGGTTCATTAGACCAAGTACTTCCCCATAGGGAGCACCTGAGACCATGAGGTTATGCATCGACTATAGGCAACTGAACTATTTGGCAATCAAGAATAAGTACCCATTGCCTCGAGTTGATGAACTTTTTGACCAAATATCTGGAGCTAAATATTCTCCAAGATTGACCTTAGGTCTGGATATTATTAGATGAGAATCAAAGAAGAAGATATTTATAAGACAACTTTTAAGAGTAGGTACGGACATTACGAATTTGTCATTATGCCTTTTGGTCTAACCAATACTCCTGTAGCTTTTATGCAACTGATGAACAGTGTCTATCGACTATACTTCGACAAATTCATCATGGTAATTATTGATGATATCCTTATATATTACAAAACCAAAGAGGAACATGAGGAGCATCTAAGGATTGCTCTACAGATCTTGCGCGACAACAAGCTCTATGCTAAACTTAGCAAGTGCGAGTTCTAGCTCGAAGAAGTGTCCTTTTTGGGCCATGTCATCTCCAAGGATGGCATCTCTATCGATCCCTCCAAGGTTGAAGCTATGCTTAATTAGGAGAAACCATCCAGTGTCACTGAGATCAGAAGCTTTTTGGGACTGACTGGTTATTACATACGGTTCATAAAAGACTTTTCTAAGATTGCTGTATCTCTCACTCACTTTACTAGAAAGGAGAATCCCTATGTCTGGAGTAAGGAGTGTGAGAAAAGCTTTCAAACATTGAAAGAATGTTTAACCTCTACCCTAGTTTTCGTTCTTCTTATAGAGGAAGAAGGTTTCTCAGTTTATACCGATGCATCTGAAATCGGTCTAGGCTGTGTATTGATGCAGAAGGAGAAGGTGATAGATTATTCATCCAGATAATTAGATTCATGAGGTCAACTATCCTGTACATGATCTAGAGTTGGCCACTATAGTCTTTGCACTCAAGATCTGGAGACACTATCTGTATGGAGAAAGATTCACTGTCTACTCAGATCATAAAAGCCTGAAGTATCTGTTCTCTCAGAAGGAGCTCAACATGAGACATAGAAGATCGTTGGAGTACCTTAAAGACTGCGACTTCAACATTCAATATCACCCTAGCAACAGTAATGCGGTAGCTAATGCGCTTAGCAGGAAGCCTGTGACATCATTATCTTGTTTAGTTATGGGCGAGATAAAATTGCTAGAACAATTCGCCAGACTGGACATAAATATTGAGCAAAGGTGCAACCAGGTACTGTTGCCCAGCTAGCAAGCCAAGAGGGGGGGGGGTGAATGTGATTCTAAAAATTCTTTTAGATTGAAACCTGTCAATAAAAATGCTAAACATAAAAACACTACGATCGATAGTTAGTGTTAGTGATAATGAAGACAAACAAGCAAGCACACAAACACAGGAGGATTTTATCCTGGTTCGTACCTCCTATCCCAAGGAGTCCTACGTCAAGTCCCCAAGCAACAACTTAGGATTTCACTAACCAATGGTAATGTCTCCCTCAAGGACACTTACACATCTAGCCGCAACTGGCCTTCTCTTCTAACCCTGAAGAGGTACAACTTACCACTTGATACAACAGGTCTTCCTTCCTCAATGAAGGGAAAAACAACCACCTGTTTCGAACAGGTCTTCTCTTCACAGTTCGAAGAGGAACACAAAAACACAATGTGTTTAAAGGCGAAAGGCCCCTAGACCATGCTTACAACATAATGCTTGATTTAAGGCAAAGTCTGAGAGAGAAAGATTTGAACTAGAAAAATCTCTCAGAACAACAAGTTCTCAAAAATGTCTAAGCAATGAAAGGCTGAGAGCTAAGAGCTAAAGAAAAGATGGAGTGAAACAAGAGCTCTTCTTTCTGATGCTCGCAAGTTGTAGATGATTCTCAGTGAAGCACTATCGCACCAAAAGTTATTCTTCATGGAGTCTTCAGTCTTCTATATATCTTCTCTTGAAAAATATAGTCGTCGAAGTGGTCGTTCTCTCTATGTTAGATGCACGTTAGACTGCCTAGTTCATGGTGTGGAACAGGTAAGCTTCAAGTCAAACATGCTTTACGAGCCATGCACGCAAAGAAAAGATTCATCCAGATATCCTTCAGCTTCTAGTTGTCCAACGTTGTAGGATGTGGTACTGGCAAAGACCTACACACAATAAATGCTAAACTGTCTCTATGCTTGTCAGTCAACGTTAGAAACCATGCAGTAAGAATGTACACCTAAATGGAAATGCTATTTGTCACCTGATAAAGTATTTGCTATTGTATCATGGGTGTAGAAAGCAATCAGATATGTGACATGCAAATGATGTGTACAGTCACAATAAATTCAGGATACAGAGATATTCGCAGGAAGAGTTCAAACTCCTTGATATTTGAAAATATATTTGAATATCATGAGAATAATAGATGTATTCATGAAGTGAATGCGATCAATGTTCTACTTATGAAATCGTTGTGTTAACAATTCAATTTTCAAAGCAAATTGTTGTTTAAGTAGAAGCAAATCGTTGTGAAGACAAATCGTTGTACAAGCAACTCGTTGTACAGGTATAAACAAATCGATGTACAAGCAAATCGTTGTTCAGATATAAATAAATCGATGTACAAGTAAATCATTGTACAAATATAAACAAATTGATGTACAAGTAAATCGTTGTACAAATATAAACAAATCGATGTACAAGCAAGTCGTTGTATAAGCAAATCATGTTTCACTTAATGAATCGTTATGAGACCGAAATCGATGTTTCAATAAGGAAATCGATGTGAGACCAAAATCGATGTTTCACTTATGAAATCATTGTAAAGCCAAAATTGTTGTTTCACTTACGAAATCGTTGTGAAGCCAAAATCGTTGTTTCACTTATGAAATCGTTGTGAGAGCAAAATCGTTATATCACTAATGAAATCATTGTGAGGCCAAAATCATTGTTTTACTTGCAAAATCGTTGTGAGACCGAAATCGATGTTTCACTTATGAAATCGTTGTGAGACAGAAATCGTTATTTCACTTATGAAATCGATGTGAGATCATAATCGTTGTTTCTCTTAACGAATCGTTACAGCGATAAAATCGTTCTTTTACTAATGAAATCGTTACAGTATAAGGAAATCGATATGGCTGTAGAATCATTCTTCACTTATGAAATCATTACACTGATATTATGAAATCGTTATGCTATAAGGAAATCGATGTGTACTTAAAAAAATATCTGCTCTGAACTTTAAGTAACAATGTAACATTCCGGGCTTTCCAGTTTCCCTCCGCGTGTTGGATGATTGGCCACTAACGTGTCCGGCCTGGGCGACGCATTCGTGTCGCGTCTGAGGTGCCCGACGTGATTGTCATCCGTGTTACGACCACTAGGTGCATCGCATTCTTGTCGCGCCTGATCAATGGGTCACGACAGGGTTCAGCTTTTTGGTCGTCTGACACCGGTTAGGGTGGCAGGCGGGTTAGAGCAACCTGCCAGGTTGTCGCGGCATCCCGGAGGGACACGTTCTGGTCCCGGTGTGGGCGGCCGTCGCATTAAGGTTGTTGACGCGACACCCCTCCTCGTCGCATCTTGGGGACCGAAGGCTTAAAGCCTTGGTCGGCGCCCCTTTTCCCCCTCTTTTGGCTCTTTCTCCTTCCCTCCCCCCCCCCTCCTCTCCGAAGAGGGAATGCTTTTCCCCCTCTCTTCCTCCGGCGGTTGGAGCTTGGCGGAGCGACGGTGGCTCATGGCGGAGCTGGAGTGGCGTTGGGGAGCGAGGAGGTGGCGGCCGTGGTGTCGTGAAGGCTCTTTGGGGTTTGGTTCTTCCAAAATCGGTAGGGATTTCTTGTGCCCTTCCAATCTGGGTGATTGGGAGCTCTCTTTTTGGTAGATAGATTTACAGCTTTCCCCATGCTCCCCTCCCCATGGTTGTGCTTTTTGTGCTGTGTGGGCGACCCCAGAATGTAGCATCCCGTCGGTCAGCCTTCCGTCTGATGTCGCGACCGCAATGTGCGTCGCGATATCAGAGGAGGCGTCGCCCCAGTCGGGCGCGACCTTATCGCGGCGCATTTGGCCATCGCGATAAGGTTGACATGGTTTCCTGTCGCGACAAGCTTGTTGTCGCGATGCGCTTCCCTATCGCAACAGGGTGCTTGTCACGGTTGTCCTTCCTGTCGCGATGGTATCGCGATGGGCTAGGACGACGCGATAGCACCAGGCTTGCCTTAGGTGGTTCCATGGCTGCGGTTGGTGTGTCGGCGTGTGCCCCAGGGCAGGAGTGCCCTTAGGACCTTCTGGTAGGGAACGCGGCAGGTTGCCTCCCTGTGTTCAGTGTCCGAAGGTGACACCTTCATTGCTGTGTCCTAGCGGCGGTGCTAGGAGGCTCGTGTCTATCTAATGATCGATTATCTGACTGTCAATCGATTATTAGAAGAGCGATGGTTTTTGTACTGTCCCGTAGTGTTCCGGGTTTTCTGGCCATGCCGTGTGTGCCGGCGTTGGCTGACGGCCCTCCTGGGTGTTCCGGGAGGGGAGCCATGCGTGCCTGTGCCTGCTGGCTTGTCTTGGTTACAAGCCAGCTGTGCTGGTTTCTGTGGTGGTTGCCCCGCTTGTTCTCTTTCGCCCGGTGCTTTGCACTTGAGGGCTTGTCCCGTTCAAAGGTTGTCTCTGTCTCCTGGGACCCCCATCCTCGGGAGCCTGTTAAGGGAGTTCTTTGGGCTACGAGCGTGCTCGAGTTGACAGTCTAGTGTGGCGGACTCCAGAGCTGAGGGGAAAACGGTTGTGGGCTGCGGCGTAGAGTCACTTGTGGAGCTCCCTTAGCTGTGTCTATGTCTCCGAAGTGGTTGAGGCATTTCTACCGGTGCGGACTAGCTTGTCCTTCTCACTACCTTGCTCTGCGTTGGTTTCGGAGCCACGTAGGGTGGGTAGGCGTGGGGCCGCAACTCGACCGGGCTGCAGTGGTTTGTTAGTTATTCTGCTGTGGCTCACTAGCCTCACTACCTAGGGAGGTTGTAGGCAGGAGTCAGCGGCTAGCGAGTTGGAGGTGTGGATGGTGTGTCCCCCTCTTAGCTGCCTGTGGTAGTGGCTTGGTTGTTCTTACTGTGACGGAGTTTCTCACGTTGTTTCTAAGTGAGTCCCGTTGCTCTAGCCTGCACGGTGGTTGTAGCCTAGCTGTCTCTAGTGTCGTGGGCTTGGCTGGTTTAGCCTTGTGGGTCGTGCTAGCAGTTTTAGCATTGCGTGACCTCTTGGGGTGCCTTGTGCAGACACCCGACTGCTAGTTTTGTAAACCGTTCCTTGGTGCCGTCTATGGTGGCACCGTTGGGTGTAGTTCCCTGACCTCGTGGAGTGTCCGAGGTCTAGGAGGTTCTGCTTGTGGGGCTCGACCTGTGGAGGTCTGAGGTGGCCGTGCCTGTGGTGAGACATTGTTTCTCACATGGTTTGCTCGGTGTCTCTTGTGGTGACACTTGGTTGTTCCTTCCCGACCTCGTGGAGGTCTAGGATGTTGGGTGCTGTGTCGTGAGACTCTTGTCTCACGTGGTTGCTCCAGTGTTCCGTGAGCTTCTCTGTCTCGACGGGTGCATGCCGAGGGGTGTGCTTCCGCATGTGTTTGACTCTGTGGTTCGGCGGGAGTCGTGTTTGGTCCGACCCTGGTTGTGGGTCATGGCATTACTCTATTCCGCTACTTTGTAGTACCCTGCAGTAGGTGTTTCCCGCTTTACTGTTTGTAGAGTAGTTTTGCTTCCGTTTTGTTGGAGTTCCTACTACTCTGGCTGGTAAGGGACTGGTTATCCCTACTGAGTCTTGTTTGCGAGGCTCACCCCCCTACTCTTTTCTGGTAGGGACTCACTGTCGCAGGAGTTTGTTGCCGGACAGTTGTGGTGGCAGTTTGTATGCCGTGCGTTGCCAGTAGTGTGAGTTGTGAGCATGAGCGCTTGTACAGGACTGAGTCAAGAGTTGCCTTTTTGTAAGTCCTCGGGGTATGCCCCTTCAGGACTGCACCTTTCTTTCTGTACCTGTACTTTTATTTGGGACATGTTGTACATAATTCCCTTATTTGTACAAACTTTCTGTTATAGTTATTTAAATTCATTGCCTATCTCATTGGACTAATCTAACCCTTCCGGGTCTTCGGATCGGTGTGGTTGGCAGCGCGACCTTCGGGGTCCCTGGTGGGGGTCCGGGACGTCAGGTCGTTACAGTGGTATCAGAGCTCAGTGGTCCAACGAGATTTGTAATGAGTTAATAACTATGGCTGTCCCAAGGAAAGGTACAGTATGCTGCTGGCTCGTTCATGTAGAGTTGCTGTTAGATGTGAGCAATTGGTTCTTTGTTGCAGGTGGCTAGCTTTCCAGCAGGGTCCGAGTGTGAGATGCAGGAGAGTGTTGCTGTTGTTGTTGGGTGCACGTGTTACGAGTGTGATTGCTGGTTCGCTCGTGCTGCGGTTGGATTTGTCGTCAGCCTGCGCATCTGTGTGGGTGTGTCATGAAGGCTGAGAGAGCCTACATGTGGTGTGGCCTTCACCGGTGCAGGGTTATGGTCTGCGGAACTAGTCGAAGGTGTCCTTGCCTTGTTGGCAGTCCCTTGTTATTTGGGTGTGTCCTTATTGGATGTGTGTTTGGCCTTGTGTGCTTGTGCGCCGTTGGGCACTGTGCTCTACTAGTCAGCGTCTTTCCTCGAGTAAGTAGATGCTTGTGTGCCGTGGTTGCAATGCTGGTTGAGAGCTGCGACACTGTCTATGGGTTGTAGGCTTGTGCTGACGGGTTGTGAACTCTGGTGAGGTGTTCCCAGAGTTCTTCTAGGTTTGTTCTGGTGGAGGTGAGGTTTCCCCGAACTGTGTTCTGCTCGGTTCCGGTGGTTGCGGCGTTGCCCTCTGGGTTGAGGTGCATCGCTTGGCTGCTTGTGTTCTGATGATGTTTCCTAGAAATGTTTTGTTGTTGTCCTAGTGAGGGTTTCCTCTCCCTCTGGGACCGCTTCTGTGCTCGTTGAAGTCTTCCGATGTGTTGCCTCTTTGGGTTGAGGTCTCTGTTTTCTGGTTGGTTGCCATTGCGTCTCGAAATTGAGGTGTATCGCTTGGTTGCCCTATGTTCTGGTGATGTTTTTCCAGAACCGTTGGCTATTGTCCTGGTGAGGGTTACTCTCAGGACTGTTTCGGGCTTGTTTCTACCGGTTGTTGTGCTACCTCAGGGTTGAGGTATGCTGTTGTTATGTTGGACGGTGCATTTTGGTGGGTTTCCCAGAACGGTGCCTTGGTGGTTCTGGTGGAGGTTCTCCTAGGACCTACTTGCGCTGCTTCTGCAGTTCTGCTCGCTGCAGAGTTCTCTCTGATGGTCTGTGTTGTTTGGTTGTCGCTGCTCTCTCTCTATAGAGATGAGTCGTCATTTGTTGCTGGTTGGACTGTCTGTGTTACAGTCTTCTTGGGTGTTGTCGGTCAAGGTGTGGTGCCTTTGACCGTGTGCCTGGCCGTGGTGCTGACCAGGTTGTCTTCCTGTTCATTTGCGAGTTCTCGGCCGCACTGGTGGGACTTTGTGTGTCCTCATGGTCGGAAGATTTGCTTCGTTTCTCATGCCCTGCGTGCTCTGCCAGATGGTAGTCTGGTAAGTGTCGTGGATGTCTGGCTGGTTGCTCTCCTTGTTCCGGCGTTTCCTTGTGGCACCTTGGGTCAGTGGACCTGTTCGTGCCGTTGTTGTGTTGTTTCTTGCTACCTGCCTGAACAATTGGGGCATTGGGTCCCTCTTGGTTTGACGTAAGGTAGTATCATTTTCTTTTTGGGTTGTGGGCATGAGCATTGCTCTGCTGTGCACCGGTTTCCTTTTGTTGGTTGTGTTGCACGGCCACTTTGCGGGTTGTGCAACTTTTTGGTTAGACTGTTACATGCAGTCTGCTTGTCTGCCTTTGGTCAAGGTGGTGGACTTTGACCCTGTGTGCAGCCCTGTGTTTTGGCCGGTTCGCCGTGTTGTTAGCTTCCAAGTTGGTTGTGCCGACAGGACCACTTGTGGGTCCCTGTGGTTGAGTTTGTGGTTGCTTGCGTTTCCGTGCCGACACACTCTTGCCGACGGTTGTTTGGCGAGCGTCGTGGGTGTTCGGCTGGCTGTGCCTCTTGTGTGAGTGCTAGCCTGGTGTGCTGTTTTCTCTTCCGTGTGAGGAAGAGGCCTATTGCGTGCCTTCTTCCTCTGCTTTTTGTGGGTTGCTCGAGGTGGCGGTGCTCTCACATGGCATTTAGTGTTGTGTTGCGCACCGTGGTGACCTTCGTGGCGAAGGTCCATCCCCTTACGCTGTCGTGAGGTTGAGTTGGTTGCTCCCCTCGTGCACTTTTCCTTGTGGCACGATGGGTTGTGGTGACCTTTTGCGCTGTCTCTTGCTGTGCTGGTTTCTTGTTTCTTGACTGGACGATGTAGGCAGCGTGCCCTATGTTCAGTGTGAGGTAGCACCAGTTTTTTCTTTTGTTTGGCTTGCTTGTGCAAGCATCATCCGGTGCATGTTTTCGCTTGTGCCTCAGCTGTGCTTGGAGGTGCTTGTCGCTATTGGTGGTAGCCTCTCCGCCTGTGGTGGTAGGAGCGGGTGCCTTGTGTTAGTGTGCTTCTAAGAGCCAATGTAGTTGTTGCGCTCTTGAAGCTGTTGGGTTTTCGCGTGTTTCTCTTATGGGTCTCTGGTGGAGAGTCTCTTTAGGTTGGCCTTGAGTCGTTTCAGGTCATTGGTGCGGTTGCATATTGCACCTTGGGCGAGTTGCTTTTTCGTTGCTTCGTGTCTTGTACCATAAGGGTTCGGGGCCAGTGTGGCCTGTTCTACCCTTTTTGGCTTGCGGCTTCTTCCGGGTGGCTTCTGGTAAGTCTCTTGTGCGGAGTCCTTCCTGTTAGCTATGTTGTATCGGCTGCTGGTGCAACTATGTTGCATCTTGCATGGTTTTAATGCTTGTGGTGGCACCATGTGCTCGTGCCCGAGTGGTTTATTTTGTGTTGTCTGGAGCCTGGGTGCATTGCGTTGTACCTTGGGTGGCTCCTGGTGCTTATGTTAGCACCCTGTGTTGTGCCATGTGCTCTGTTTGTGAGCTTCGTGCGTCGTTTCACGAGTTTGCTCGGGGTTCGAGGCGTTGAGCTTTCTGCCTCTAGAACACTTTGTGCTGGCCTGTGCCTTGTGGTTGTACTGTTACCGTTGCGGAGTGGCTGCTTTATCTTGTCTGGGCAGCCCTATCGGTGGTACGCCAGGATTTGGTCGTGGCCTGTGGTTGGATTTTTCCCCCTCGCTTTGGGGAGCGAGTGTGTCTAGTTGGGTTGCCCTACTTCGGTTGGGTCCTCTGAGGTCGACGTGCTGTCCTCGACCTCTGCAGATGTTTTGGTTCCTATGAGGTTTGCCGACGTCTTGAGTTGCCTGGCTTTGCCAACCTCAGACGTCTTCCCCGATTTTGCCTCTGCGCATATGCCTGTGGAGCATGTGGTTTAGTTTTCTGAAACTCCACAGTTGTTGGGTGTCCTTGTCGGACCACAAAGATCATCTGGATGAGATCTAGTGGTGCCGGCAGACACTGTCCAGCATGCCGTGGTGTTCTCCACGTGCGTGTTACCGCTTGATTTTGGGTCACCCTTAAGAAGCTCTCGTTTGGCCTTGCTATAGGTGCTAGCTGTTACTAGTTGTGCAAAGCCATTCAGCGGAGTCTTGCAGTTGACCTCTTGGTGGTTTCCTTGGTTTGCTGTTAGTAGCTGGGACCTCTATCTAGTCGCTAATGACACAGTGAGTTACTGACTGGTTGGTCTCAATATCGTGGTCTGTTGAGGGCTTAGTCGCGTGGTTTCTGACTAGCGGTTTCAGTGTTTTCTGGTCTATTTGGTGGCGCGCCGCGCCTGTGGAGTTGTCGACATCTGGTGTGTGCTCAGCACTAGTTGGGGTGCGCTCTGTGAGCTGTCGGATGTCTGGTTGGGCACTCCCTTTGTGGCAGGGTCATGGTGGTGACCACCGGGAAGTCGTGGTACAACTTAGTGGCCCTTTGTACCTGTTGTGTTCTCCGACCGAGTTTCGCCCTTAATTTCGAGGATGAAATTATTGCATGTTGGATGACTAGCCACTAACGCGTCCGCCTGGGCGACGTGTTAGTGTCGCGTCGGAGGTGCCCGACACGACAGTCATCTGTGTTGCGGCCAATAGGTGCGTCGCGTTCTTGTCGCGCCCGATCAACGGGTCGCGACAGGGTTCTGCTTTTTGGTCGTCTGATGCCTGTCAGGGTGGCAGGCGGGTCAGAGTGACCTGCCAAGTTGTCGCGGCGTCCCGGAGGGACACGTTCTGGTCGCGGTGTGGGCGCCCGTCACGTTACGGTTGTTGACGCGACGCCCCGCCCCGTCACGTCTTGGGGGCCGAAGGCTTAAAGCCTTGGCCGGCGCCCATTTTCCCCTTCTTTTGGCGTTTTCTCCTTTCCCCCCCTCCTCTCAAAGAGGGCATGCTTTTCCCCCTCTCTTCCTCCAGCGGTTGGAGCTTGGCGGAGCGGCGGCGACTCCTGGCGGAGCTGGAGTGGCGTCGGGGAGCGAGGAGTTGGCAGCCGTGGTGTCGTGAAGGCCCTTTGGGGTTCGGTTCTTCCAAAATCGGTAGGGATTTCTTGTGCCCTTTCCAATCCGGGTGATTGGGAGGTCTCTTGTTTTGGTAGATAGCTTTACAGCTTTCCCCATGCTCCCCTCCCTGTGGTTGTGCTTTTTGTGCTGTGTGGGTGACCCCGAGATGTAGCATCCCGTCGGTCGGCCTTCCGTCTGATGTTGCGACCGCAGTGCATGTTGCAATATCAGAGGAGGCGTCGCCTCGGTCGGGCGCGACCTTATCGCGACGCATTTGGCTATCGCGATAAGGGTCGTGTCGCGACCTAGTTTCCTATCGCGACAAGCTTGTTGTCACGACGCGCTTCCCTGTCGCAACATGGTTCTTGTCGCGGTTGCCCTTCCTATTGCGATGGTATCGCAATGGGCTAGGAGACGCGACACCACCAGGCTTGCCTCCGGTGGTTCCATGCCTGCGGTTGGCATGTTGGCATGTGCTCTAGGGCAGAAGTGCCCTTAGGACCTTCTGGTAGCGAACGCGGCAGCTTGCCTCCCTGCGTTCAATGACCGAAGGTGACACCTTCGTTGTCGTGTCCTAGCGGCAGTGCTAGGAGGCTCGCGGCTATCTAATAATTGATTGTCTGACTGTCAATTGATTATTAGAAGAGCGATGGTTTCTGTACTGTCCCGTGGTGTTCCAGGTTTTCCGATCGTGCCGTGTGTGCCGGCGTTGGCCAATGTCCCTCCTGGGTGTTCCGGGAGGGGAGCCGTGCGTGCCTGTGCCTGTTGGCTTGTCTTGGTTACAAGCCAGCTGTGTCGATTTCTGTGGTGGTTGCCTCGCCTATTCTCTTTCGCCCGGTTCTTTGCACTTGAGGGTTTGTCCCGTTCAGAGGTTGTCTCTATTTCCTGGGACCCCCATCCTCGGGAGCCTGTTGAGGGAATTATCCAGGCTACGAGCGTGCTCGAGTTGACAGCCTAGTGTGGCGGACTCCAGAGCTGAGGGGAAAATGGTGGTGGGCAGCGGCGTAGAGTCACTTGTGGAGCTCCCTTAGCTGTGTCTGTGTCTCTGAGGTGGTTGAGGCATTTTTACTGGTGTGGACCAGCTAGTCCTTCTCACTGCCTCGCTCTACGTTGGTTCCGGAGCCACGTAGGGAGGGTAGGCGTGGGGCCGCAGCTCGGGCGGGCTGCGGTGGTTTGTAGTTGTTCTCTGCTGTGGCTCACTAGCCTCACTCTACCTAGGGAGGTCATAGGCAGGAGTCAACGGCTGGCGAGTTGGAGGTGTGGACGGTGTGTCCCACTCTTAGCTGCTGTGGCGGTGGCTTAGTTGTTCTTGCTGTGACGGAGTTTCTCACGTTGTTTCTAAGTGAGTCTCGTTGCTCTAGCCTGCACGGTGGTTGTAGCCTAGCTGTGTCTAGTGTCGTGGGCTTGGCTGGTTTGGCCTCGTGGGCTGTGCTAGAAGTTTCAGTGTTGCGTGACCTCTCGGGGTGCCTTGTGCAGACACTCAACTGTTGGTTTTGTAAACCGTTCCTTGGTGCTGTCCATGGTGGCACTGTAGGGTGTAGTTCCCTGACCTCGTGGAGTATCCGAGATCTAGAGTGGTTCTGCTTGTGGGCCCTCGACCTTGTGGAGGTCTGAGGTGGCTATGCCTGTGGTGAGACGTTGTTTCTCACATGGTTGCTCGGTGTCTCTCATGGTGACATCTGGTTATTACTTCCCGACCTCGTGGAGGTCTGGGAGGTTGGGTGCTTGTGTTGTGAGACTCTGGTCTCACGTGGTTGTTCCGGTGTCCCTGAGCTTCTCTGTCTCGGCGGGTGCATGCCGAGGTATTGCTTCCGCATTATGTTTGACTCCGCTGGTTTCTGCGGGAGTCGTTTGGCCTGACCCTGGTTGTGGGTCGTGGCATTACTCTGTTTCGCTGCTTTGTAGTACTCTGCAGTAGGTGTTTCCCTCTTTACTGCTTTGTAGAGTAGTTTTGCTTCCGTTTTGTTGGAGTTCCTACTGCTTTGGCTGGTAAGGGACTGGTTATCCCTATGAGCCTTGTTCGCGAGGCTCACCCCCTACTCTTTTCAGGTAGGGACTCACTGTCACAGTAGTTTGTTGTCGGACGGTTGTGGAGGCTTTGTATGCCATGTGTTGCCAGTAGTGTGAGTTGTGAGCGTGAGCGCTGTACAGGAGTGAGTCAAAGTTGCCTTTTGCAAGTCCTCGGGGTATGCCCCTTAAGGACTGCACCTTTCTTTATAACCTATACTTTTATTTGGGACATGTTGTACAATTCCCTTATTATTGTACGAACTTTCTGGTATAGTTATTTGAATCCATTGCTTATCTCACTGGACTAAATTCTAACCCTTCCAGGTCTTCGGATCCGTGGGTGGCGGCGCGACCTTCGGGGTCCCTGGTGGGGGTCCTGGAGGTCGGGTCGTTACAGTAACAGTGTGTGAGAATAACTTACAGATTTTGGTTGACTTATTCTTTGTGGATGAACTTTACAAAAGATTGTTAGAAAATATTTGTTAAGGTTTTGTTAATCACCAAAATATATATAATAAATAAAATTATATGGGGATGGACTGATCATCAATCTCCCCCTTTTTGGCGATGACAAAACATGTCATAAAGAATTTAAAGTACTAAAATAAATTTAAGTTAAGTTTCTAAATAAGGATTAAGGTTTGTAGATATATATTTCAGAATATTTTATTTTCTCCCCCTTTTTGTCATTAAGCAAAAAGAAACCAAAATAGACAAAGATAGAAGAGAAGAAAGATAAATGGGAGGCAAGCAACAGTATATTAGAACACTGCGGGGTACAGGAAGATAGAAGGCAGGAGACAGGAAAGAGGCATGTCGGGTCATAATCGGCCAAGCCTTAAGTTCTTGCTCTTCAAAATATTTCTGAAAAGCACCCCAAGCAATGGTGTATGAAGGCCCCATGACAGGAGCCATCCGCTGGATATGAAGATCCTTTTGAGTATCTAGAAATCTGGCATACTCATCGGATCCAAGGGACATCTTGTAGGAGCTGGAGGTGCCAAAACTAGCATGCTCGAGGAACTGATCAACTGAGATTGGATAGAAAATCTGATTTGCCTTCAGTTGCTTTTTCAAAGAGACATAAACCATGTATCTCTCAACCCAGATGGTAAAAGGGTCTTGAACAAGGCGAATGGAGTTCAAATCTAGAAATTCTTCTACAGAGAGAGGAGGTTTATTTGCTCTGGCCTGAGAGATATTGAGATTAATAAGCTGCTGAGCAGTGAGGGGGTAATGCCTTTCCTAATCAGCTGGAGAGAGCCACTCACATTCAGATAGAAGAGGGGCAAGAACATCAGATTTGAGGTGGCCCTGATGATATTCCCGGAATAGAAAGCGGTGGAATGCAAGTAAATTCCCGTTCTGAACTGAAATACGGCCCATGACTCTAGAAAACCTTTCAAAAATGATCGGGCCCACAATAGATTCCATTACCAAAGATTGAAGGGGAGGTAGGAACACAACATCTGGCAGTTTCAAACTGGCGAAGCCCACTTGGATTGAGGTAGAGGTTGCAGTATCTGAACTGAGAAGAGAAATAGCTTGCCGGAATTGGAGAAGCTGAAACCTCTGGCAGATATGGAGATATCTGTAACATTGAACATCTGGAAATATCTGATAAGCTTGATCTCCTTCTGGATAAATGGACCCCAGGTATTCTTGTTATGAATCACAAACCACTTAGAGAGAGTGAGTAGGTGATCCCGGGTGGAAATCGATTAAATCTGGCAAGTATGAATTTCTTGTATAGAGACTGATGGCCCCGAGTCCACTGATCTTCATTTTAGCCTCAGCATAGAGAAATTTTTGACTGATCAGCTTTTGAAAGAGAAGAGACGGGAAGAACAACTTGAGATGTTCAGTGAGGTTGAGGTGGGGAAGTTCAAAAATAGTGGCAAATGTACATTTTTGAAGGAATTCACAATAGAGAGAGCTTCTTCGATTTTCAAGAGTGAGAAAAAATCAAAGTGGAGGAAAACGGGGTTCAGAAGAAAGAGCAAGGTTTGAAGAAAGTTTTCTCTTTTTAGGAACATGACTAGAAGAGCCTGTCCTATGAATGTGAGTGCCAACTGACAGGACTGAGCGAAGTATGGTTACTTCAAACTCATCTTTGATATCTTGTATAATGTGACCTTTAGTGGCACCCTATGGAATAATGGTAACATAAGAGGGAGAGTAGGAGATGAAGGAAAGAATAAGAAGTAGAAGGAGGTGATAGAGGTCAAGCTAATGAGGGACCAGAAGATGAGGCTCCAGCTGAGGAGGGTGCTGGAGGTGCCTCAGAAGTAGGAGGAGGAATAAATGGAGGAAGCAGGAGAAGAGGAGGAGGTGGCAGGAAATGGTGTAGTGTGAGAAGATGTTTTTGGGAAGAGGTTGTTTAAAGGTATTCCACTGGTTGGATGGCCCTGACTCATCCCAACTGGCCCTGTGGCCCTGACTGCTCAAAGGATGGCCCTGGTGCCCAGCTCTGGCAGGCTCGGACTGCATCGATTCCTCAACAACCTTTGGCCTGATGGCCTAGATTCCTCAACATCGAATGGCCCTGATGGCCGGACTACTTCTTCTACAACTGGCCCTGATGGCCGAACATCTTCGTCTGCATTACTTGGCCCTAATGGCCCTGAACTATTTTCAGGCACTGCAGAAGTGGGAGCAGGAGGGGCAAGAGGAAACTTGCGCCCTCACTAAATCTGAAAGATTTGATATCATTTGCTTCATGCTCACCAACTCATTCTCATTCCTCGCAGTACTGCCTTTACCATATCCATTTCCTTCACTCCAGTGCTCTGACTTATGAAATTGAGGAATATCAGATTGAACAGAGCACAAATCTATCCATGGTCATCTAATCTCCCAATTATTGGTTTCAAGTGCACATGAATCTTCTTCTTCTTCGACCTCGGTGTGCCTTCCTTGTAAGTAATGGAATTTCAGTGGCCAAACCTTTGCCCTTATCACCTGTGCCAACAACTGGCTCCACATTGTCATCATCATCCGAGGTGCTCTCCACAACACCTTCCTGGAACTGATCAACAGGGGTTAGCTATAGGCTCCCCCTGCATTTCAGCTTCCTTCTCAATTTTAGGCTCCCCTTGAGCAGGAGCATCTTCCATTTGAACTTCACTTTGGCCTGGTGCCACAACCCCCTGAATACTAGCGATAGTTTCCAATTCTTATTGAATTATTGATGCAACAACTATCGAGGGGGACTTAACCTCTGATAGCTGCCCTACGGGCTCAATGTGCTTGGGAGGAATTTCTTCAATTCTACTAGCACTTGCCACTGGTTCTACTACCTCTTCTTGGACTGCTGGGACAGCTAGAACCTCTACGACAAGGTCTTCAACCATCACTTCTGCTTCTCCCTCTGCCTCAAGATTGGAGGAATTTCTTGAGCTTCCCCGATAATGGCCTCTCCTTCTACAACTGAAGTTTTTGTCCAAACACCGGCTACTAGGGAAAAGCCGCTCTTCTTCAAGTTTCTGGACCTGATAGCTTGGTCCATCTTCTCTGACACTTCACCATTCAAATTTATGTTGTAATGCTGGAAAATCCTTGTCAGCAAGTGAGCATATGGTAGAGAGACGTTCAGTTTGTTCTTTTTGTGCCAAATCATTGCAGTTGTAAACTTCATCCTCTCAATAATCACTTCTGCCATATTAATATCCTGATTCTGAATAGCCCAAAACATCATATCTGAATCTGCCTTAGGGCAAGTGAAGAAAGTTGCGCTTCTTAGTACTAGGATCTGGCAAACTATGAAATGCAAAATCCGGTTGAAAGTATTTAACTGGTTGATGTCAATCTTACCATCCTTCAACTTGTACTCAATTCCAATTATCCCCAAACCCTTGACATGGATGTCGACGCTGTCTACCCCACTGCGACCAACGGTAGACACTCCAAACAAACTCTCTAAAAAATCATATGTTATGTGGATGGGGGTACCTTTCACTGTGGAGGTAAGGGACCCGTCCTCTTCTGATTTCAGGTAGGTATAGAAAGCCTTTACCAGGTCTGGATAGCTTGCCTCTAAAATAGTCACCATCCTTGTCCATTTCATCCTCTGCATCGCTGCTACCACACTGTGCATTCCATTTTTCTCTAAATCCGCAACATCCACTGCCTTGTTTCTGCATAACTTTGTCTTCACCGCTGCAAACCTTTCCTGCAGCTCTGTTGTGAGGAAAGCGATGCTGTAGCCACCAACAGTGCTGGAAACCTAGAAGCCGCCATGGGAATGAACAAGGAAAGTTTCTGGAGGATCGTGGGAAGGAATGGAACAGAAGCCCCCAAGAAATCTTGGCGGGAACAGAGGGATTCTATGAAATTACAGAGAGAGAGAGAGGTCTGAAATCGATAGGGTTTATCGCTCCAGGCAAGTCAAAAGAGAGGAGAGAGAGATGAAATTGATATGACATGGATTTCGCACTTTGGCAGGACATAAAGGTGCTTTTTGAAATGTTAGAGAATTAAATGCGGATAAAGACAAAAGAGGCGAAGATAATGGAAAAAATAAAGAATTCATCTCCAAAAGTCATAGCATTTTATGACGCAAGCGATAAAGAATTTTCTTGATTTTAGGAGAGAGAAAGTCTTATTTGAAGTTTTATTATTTAGTTATATGTAAAAAAATCTGTTACAAATTGCACATGCCTAATTCCCTTCTAAGAGACGTAAATCTCTCTTCAGATAAGGCCTTTGTAAAGATATCTGCAACTGATTTAAGTATCTATAAATGATATTTATATTACCATACTTCTGATCTCTAATGAAATGATATCTAACCTCTATGTGCTTGTTTTTGAGTGCGGAAAGATTTTTGTGAGATTTATTGCACTGGGTTGTCGCACAGCAATGGATGGTCTTGATGTGCAATCCATAATCCTCAAGCTGTTGTTTTATCCATAGTAGTGAGTGCAACAGCTTCCAGCAGCTACGTACTCAGCTTCAGCTGTTGACAGTGCTACTGAATTCTGCTTCTTTGAGGACCATGAAATCAAGCATCCTGCAAAAAATTGACAACTACCACTGGTGCTTTTTCTATCTACCTTGCATCCAGCAGTCAGCATCAGAATATCCTACTAAACTAATTTTGCATGATTTTGGATACCACAGACCTAGATCATGAGTTTTATAGATATCTAAAGATTCTTTTAACAGAAATTAAATGAGATTCCTTAGGATCAGCCTGATACCTTGCACACATGCATACACTAAATAGAATATCAAGTCGACTAGCAGTTAAATAAGCAATGATCCTATCATACCTCTATAAAGTTTTGATCTACTTTCTTACCATCTCTATCACTATCTAACCTTGTAGATGTGCTCATTGGTGTTGATAGTGGTTTGCATTATCAAACCCGAAATTTTCAATAATTCCTTGGTGTATTTTGCTTGACAGATATGTGTCCTTCTTGCCTTGCTTGATTGTAATCCAAGGAAATAGTTGAGCTCCCCCATCATGCTCATTTCGAATTCTCCCTACATAAGCTTTTCAAAGTACTTGCACAAGGATTCATCAGTAGATCGAATAATATATCATCTAAATAAATTTGCACAAGCAATATTTTGACTTTGACTTAATAAACAATGTATATCTACCTGTCCTCTGATGAAACCATGGTTTAATAAAAATGCACTAAGCCTTTCATACCATGCTCTAGGTGCTGCTTTAAAGTATAGTGCTTTATGCAGTTTAAAAAATGATTTGGAAAATCTTCATCATCAAAGCCAGGAGGTTGTTCTATATAGACTTCCTCCTTTATATATCATTTAAAAATGTAGATTTTACATCCATTTGAAAAAGTTTTAAATCTAATGCCGATGCATAAGCAAGTAAAATCGAATTGCCTCTAGTTTGGCCACTGGTGCATAGGTTTCATCGAAATCTATGCCTTCCTCTTGGGGAATAGCCTTGAGTAAGCAGTCTATCTTGTTTCTAGTGATAACACCAGCTTCATCCAATTGTTCCTGAACCCCTTGGTGCCAACAGGATGATCTGATGGTCTCGGAACAAGGGACCAAACTTGGTTCTCTTGAACTGATTAGTTCATCTTGTATGGCTAAATCCAAGATTCATCAGACAGTGCTTCATTGACCACCAGCTTCATCCAATTTGTTCCTGAACACCCATTTGGTGCCAACAGGATGATCTGATGGTCTCGGAACAAGGGACCAAACTTGGTTTCTCTTGAACTGATTTAGTTCATCTTGTATGGCTATAATCCAAGATTCATCAGACAGTGCTTCATTGACTGTCTTTGGCTCAATTTGAGAAACGAATGCTAAGTAATCCCAAGGAATCACATTACCTCTAGTTCTTATCCCAACCGATGGATCTCCAATGATGTTGTCCTTTGGGTGATCCTTTCTGTATCTCCACTCCTTTGGAAGTTCATCATGTGTAATTTCCTTTGTTGTAGTTCTTCCAGTGGTGGATCTTTCTTATCCTTGATGATGTATCTTTCAGCTTCTTGGATAAACTTTCTGCATTCTCATCATCACTATCTACTTCCCTTCCCATAAAGATTCCTTCATCAGATTTGGAAAACTAACTTACCTATGTCTCTTTTACCATTGTTGTGGATGAAGCATAGACAACCAAATGTTCTGAAATGACTGATCTTGGGCGGCTTCTGCTTGTAAAGTTCATATTCTTCTTCAGAATTGGCTGATCATCACTCTATTTAAAATGTAGCATGCTATGTTGACGCTTCAGCCCAGAATATCCAGATAACATAGTTCTGGCCATATCCAGTAATGTTCTATTCTTCCTCCCAACTACTCCATTTTGTTTGTGGTGTCCTGTGCTGAGAAATTGTGATTAATTCCTTGATCATCACAAAATTCTGTAAATTTTCATTTTGGAATTCTCCTCCATGATCTGAACGAATGCTTATTATACTGAACTTCTTATCCTTCTAAACTAACTTACTGAACTTAGCGAAACTGTCAAATGTGTCATCTTTGTGTTCCAAAAATGATACGCATGTGTATCTTGAATAATCATCAACTATTACGAATCCAAAATTCTTTCCTCCTAGGTTGGTGGTTCTCATTGGCCCAAATAAATCCATATGCAACAGTTCTAAAGGTTTCGAGGTGGTTACAACTGTTTTTGACTTGAAAGATGACTTTGTGTGCTTTCCTTTTGCACAGGGTTTACAGACGCCTTCAGTTCTTAAGCTAATCTTGGGTAGACCTTCCACTAAATCATGTTTGATCAGCTTTCTTATTCCATCTAGGCTGCAGTGACCCAATCTTCTCTGCCATAGCTCAGTATTCTGATCGTTGTTTACTGCTAGACATACATCTTGATCCTTCAACTCTTCTAGATGAAGCACATATAGATTCTTTTCTCTGCAGGCTTCGAACACTGTTACACCATTTTTCATAATGAGGCACTTTGATTCTTGAAATCTAATTTGGTGACCTTTGTCACACAGTTGGCTTATACTTATCAGGTTGTGTTTGAGTCCTTGAACACATAGCACTTCTTCAATGAGGGTTCTTCCATGACTACCAACTGGCCCACAACCGATTACTGTTCCTTTTCCATTATCACCATAAGTCACTGTACCTTCTTCATCTTTAATGTAAGAAAACAATCTTCTGTTGCCTATCATGTGCCTTGAGCACCCGCTATCCAGGTACCACTTCGATGCTCTAAGGCTTCTCTGCAATTAAAACAGTAGGATTTAGGTACCCAAGTTCTTTTGGGTCTTGTTGGTTAGTTTCCTCATTTTTCCTTTTAGGTATCCATTTTAGGTGTTTAGTTGTACAAGTTATTTTAGTATGTCCTAATTATTATAATGACTACAACAAGATATTTTACTTACTTTTTCAGCTGAGATGTACTTAAAGTTAGATTTATATTCAGTATTTTGTTCTTCTATAAATTTTGGTGTTGGATAGATTTTAGGATGTATTATTGTTTCTTCATTATCTAGTGGAGTATATCCTAAACCATGCTTTTTTCTGCCCGATCTTCTAGCTCCTTTTAGTATTAGAGATGAAATTTTCAATTGTATTAGTTAAATATTCATTATCTTTTGTTAGTGTGTCAACTTCTTTTTTAAGTTTGCTTAAGGTTTTCTGGTTTTCCAGGTTTGTTATCTGTTCATTTTTAATTTTTAAATCTTCACATAATAGTTCATTTCTTCTTTTTAATTCAGAAATTTGTTTTTCTGGTTGCTCAGTTTTAGATTTTAAATCTGAGTTAGTAATTTCCAAGCATGCAAAACTTTTCTTAGTGGTTTTTAATATTTTACAAACATCTTTATACTTACTGCATAGTTCGTTGAATTCATCTTCTCGATTATCTGAATCCGAATCATTGCATGAATTAAAAGTAGAGTCAGAAGTTACCTTTTCATCTATGTTTGTCATGAAGGCCAAGTTGGCCTTTTCTTCTTCTTCTTCACTGGAGCTTGACTCGCTGTCTGAGTCGCTGTCGTTGCTCCATGAAGCTGCCATGGCTTTCTTCTTATATTTCTTGAATTTCTTTGAACTCTGTCTTTTTCAGCTTCGGACATTCAGCCTTAATGTGTCCAGGCTTCTTGCATTCATAACATACCGGTTTAGATTTCTATGTGTCTTTGACTTCGGATTTCTTAAAGTCCTTTCCTTTCTTGAAATATCTTCTTCCTGGCTGATACTTTTTCTTGACAAGTATTCTCTGCAGTCTTCTAGAGAGAAATGCTTCCTCATCTTCACTACTCCCATTGCTTTTATCATCATCTGATTCATCACCAGATGTGTCTTCTGCGGCCTTGAGAGTGTTGCTGTGCTTCTTCCTACTGGAGGACTCTCCAAGCCTTTCCATGTTTATTTTGTGGGCCATTAGTGACCCAACAAGCTTTTCAAGTGACATCCTTCTTAGGTCGTTGACTTCTTCTATGGCTGTTACTTTAGGGGTCCATGAGGCTGGTAGGGATCTCAATATTTTTCTTACCATATCTCCCATGTCATAGCTCTTTCCAAGCCCAGCCAACCCATTTGTAATATCTGTGAATATGCTATACATTTGTGTGATTGATTCTCCTGGTTGCATTTGAAATCTCTCATACTGAGCTACCAAGATATCTATTCTTGTTTCTCTGACTTTGTCTATTCCCTCATATGTGATTTTGAGTTTCTCCCACATTTCCATTGCTGATTTGCACGCTGAGATCCTATTGAATTCTTTCTTGCTCAGTGCACAACACAGTATACTCTTTGCTTTGCTATCTAGAGATATCTTCTTTTTGTCTTCATCTGTCCACTTTTCTCTACTGTTGAGAACTACTAGATCTCCTTCTTCTATGATGGACCAAAGTTGAAAATCGAGACCTTGAAGGAAGAACTCCATTCTGGTCTTCCAATAGTTGTAGTCTTCACCATCGAATAGAGAAGGCCTGTTGATGGATTGACCCTCAGCATATCCTTGAGCTGCCATTTATCTTTGCTCTTCAGATCTTGAAATCTTCTTTCTTGAAGAGACTTGGCTCTGATACCACTTGTTGCCCAACTAGCAAGCCCAGGGGGGGGGGGGTGAATGGGATTCTAAAAATTCTTTTAAATTGAAACCTATCAATAAAAATGCTAAACACAAAAACACTACGATCGATAGTTAGTGTTAGTGATAATGAAGATAAAGAAGCAAGCACACAAACACAAGAGGATTTTATCCTAGTTCGGACCTCCTATCCCAAGGAGTCCTACGTCCAGTCCCCAAGCAACAACTTGAGATTTCACTAACCAAGGGTACTGTCCCCCTTAAGGACCCTTACACATCCAGCCACAGTTGGCCTTCTCTTCTAACCCTGAAAAGGTACAACTTACCCCCTGATACAACATGTCTTCCTTCCTCAATGAAGGGAAAAACAACCACCTATTTCGAACAGGTCTTCTCTTCACAGTCCGAAGAGGAACACACAAACACTAGACCAAGCTTACAACAGAATGCTTGATCTAAGGCAAAGTCTTAGAGAGAAAGATTTGAACTAGAAAAATCTCTCAGAACAACAAGTTCTCAAAAATGTCTAAGCAATGAAAGGCTGAGGGCTAAGAGCTAAAGAAAAGATGGAGTGAAACAAGAGCTCTTCTTTCTGATGCTCGCAAGTTGTAGATGATTCTCAGTGAAGCACTATCACTCCAAATGTTATTCTTCATGGAGTCTTCAGTCTTCTATATATCTTCTCTTAAAAAATATAGTCGTTGAAGTGGCCATTGTCTCTATGTTAGATGCACGTTAGACTGCGTGGTCCATGGTGTGGAACAGGTAAGCTTCCAGTTAAACATGCTTTACGAGCCATGCACGCAAATAGAAAATTCATCTAGATATCCTTCAGCTTCTAGTTTTCCAACGTTGTAGGATGTGGTACTGGCAAAGACCTGCACACAATAAATGCCAAACCATAGATAGCTAGACTGTCTCTATGCTTGTCAGTCAACGTTAGAAACCATGCAGTAAGAATGTACACCAAAATGGAAATGCTATTCTGTCACCTGATAAAGTATTTGCTATTGTATCATGGGTGTAGAAAGCATTCAGATATGCGACATGCAGATGATGTGTACAATCACAATAAATGCAGGATACAGAGATATTCGCAGGAAGAGTTCAAACTCCTTGATATTTGAAAATATATTTGAATATCATTAGAATAATAGATGTATTCATGAAGTGAATGCGATCAATGTTCTACTTATGAAATCATTGTATTAACAATTCAATTTTCAAAGCAAATTGTTGTTTAAGTAGAAGCAAATCGTTGTGAAGACAAATCGTTGTACAAGCAACTCGTTGTACAGGTATAAACAAATCGATGTACAAGCAAATCGTTGTTCAGATATAAACAAATCGATGTACAAGTAAATCATTGTACAGATATAAACAAATCGATGTACAAGTAAATCGTTGTATAAATATAAACAAATCGATGTACAAGCAAATCGTTGTATAAGCAAATCGTTGTATAAGCAAATCGATGTTTCACTTAACGAACCGTTATGAGACCGAAATCGATGTTTCAATAAGGAAATCGATGTGAGACCGAAATCGATGTTTCACTTATGAAATCGTTGTGAAGTCGAAATCATTGTTTCACTTACGAAATTGTTGTGAAGCCAAAATCGTTATTTCACTTACGAAATCGTTGTGAGACCGAAATCATTATATCACTAATGAAATCGTTGTGAGGCCGAAATCATTGTTTCACTTACGAAATCGTTGTGAGACCAAAATCGATGTTTCACTTACGAAATCGTTGTGAGACGGAAATCGTTATTTCACTTATGAAATCGATGTGAGACCGAAACTGTTGTTTCTCTTAACGAATCGTTACAGCGATAAAATCGTTCTTTTACTTAAGAAATCTTTATAGTATAAGGAAATTGATATGGCTGTAGAATCATTCTTTCACTTATGAAATCATTACATTGATATTTATGAAATCGTTATGCTATAAGGAAATCGATGTGTACTTAGAAGAAATACATGCTCTGAACTTTAAATAACAGTGTGTGAGAATAACTTACAGATTTTGATTGGCTTATTCCCTGTGGATGAACTTCACAAAAGATTGTTAGAAAATATTTGTTATAGTTTTGTTAATCACTAAAATTATATATAATAAATAAAATTATATGGGGATGGACTGATCATCAGGTACTGGTTGCTAATCTTAGGGTACAACCCAACATCTTTAAAGAGATCAGAGATCAACAAGCAGACGATCCATTCTTGGTTTGTGTCAAAAAAACCATAGTAGATAGACCAGACTTCTCCATCTTTGAAGATGAAAGATTATTATGTCATGGCAGGACCAGTGTGCCTGACAATGAAGAACTGAAAAGGAATATGATGGATGAAAGTCACAAGACCAAGTACACTATTCACCTTGAAGCAACCAAGATGTATCAAGATATGAAAAGAATATTTTTGTGGCCAAACATGAAAAGAGAAGTAGCTAAGCATGCTGCTCATTGTCTCACTTATCAACAAGTGAAGGCAGAACACTTGCGCCCTACAGATGTACTCAGACCCTTAGATATCCCAGAGTGGAAGTGGGAAAGCATTGTGATGGATTTCATAACGCGTTTACCCAAGACTCATGGTGGACTCGAAGTCATATGGGTCATTGTTGATCGACTAACTAAGTCTGCCCACTTTCTACCAATTAAAAGTAAGTGGACTATGGACGTATTAGCTGCTCTTTATGTGAAAGAGATAGTGAGACTGCATGGAGTTCCATCATCAATAGTCTAAGACCGTGACCCAAGATTTACCTCTCATTTCTGAAAGGGACTGCAAACAGTAGTTGGTACTAAACTCAACTTTAGTACTGCTTTTCACTCACAGACAGATGGACAAACTGAGAGGACTAATCAAACTATGGAAGACATGCTGAGCTTGCACAATAGATTTTGAAGGCTATTGTAATTAACAATTGTATTTAATGGAGTTTGCCTATAACAATAGCTATCAAGCAAGTATAAAGATGGCTCCATTTAAAGCACTATATGGTAGAAGCTGTAGGTTACCAGTATGCTGGAACGAAGTTGATGAACAACAATGGTTAGACCCAGACATGGTACAAGCTACAACTAGAGATATTCAGATTATTCGAGATCGGCTCAAGATTGCTCAATCTGGACAGAAGAGCTATGTCGATAAGAGGAGGGAGTTAGAATTTCAAGTGGGAGATCATGTGCTTTTAAAAGTATCTCCTACTCGTGGAATTCAAAGGTTTGGAGTCAAAGGGAAGTTAAGTCCAAGATTCATTGGCCCTTTCAAAGTGCTCGCAAGGGTTGGTAAAGTTGCATATCGACTGGCATTACCCCCACATTTAGCGTTTGTACACAACGTATTCCATGTCTCTATGCTCAGGAAATACGTGCACGATCCTACCCATATCATACGCCATGAAGACTTGGTACTGCATAAGGACTTGACTTATGAATAAAGTCCAATCAAAATATTGGACTGAAAACTACAACAACTCAGGAATAGGTCTATCTCTATGGTAAAGGTTCTATGGAATTACCATGGGGTAGAAGAAGCTACATAGGAACCTGAATCAACAATGAGGTTCAACTGCCCTAATATAATCAGTAAGTCACTCTCCCTATTATGATTATATGAATTTGGGGACCAAATTCTTTTATGGGGGGGGGGGGTGGGGGAGGGTTGTAACAATTTGGATTTTTAAAAATTCTAAATAAAAAAGAATAATAATAAAAATAATAAATTTGTGAAGAGGGTGATTAAAGGCACACAAAACGATGGAGCAATGGATAAAACAGTCAGTAATCATTAAGGGCTGGTCAACAATTGATGTTGAACAGCAATCGATGTTTAAGACAATTGATGTATCAAATCGACTGGCCAAGATATAGCGTTGTCATCAAAGGTTAGTAAAACCTCGACCAAACCTAGCAAACCATATACCCCTAGAAAGACCTTCAAGTCTAGCTTCATATGACACTAGTTTGCCTAATTTTCACACAATAGTAGTTCATGAGTATTAGGTGTTCTTCTCCAACCTATCGATCTAGGATTTTCTTGGAGGACAACTTGTTCTTATTGCTCAAAGGTAGGTAGTCTCTAGGCTAAATCCCAATTAAACTTATACATGCTTGAATACACATGTTTAGATCATGTTTATACTATTTTCCCTAATTTTTATCCTATGGATTCATCGAATTAAATACAGTGTCATCATAGTGTTATTTCTATCATATTAAACCCTTGTACTATCTAACAAGTTTCCTACCTCTTACATGAGTCATTTTCAGATCAAGTACTCAACATAAATATTGTTCCCCTCTAAGTCTAGTTTTCATAGACATCTTTTCCCCCAATTTTTAATGAGTATATAGAGAGTATTGGCTCGAACAAGACTATTGTGTCTGATTTACATAGACAATCTCACTACATCTTATTGCCCTACTAAATGACCATTGTTTTCTAATTCGTAGTTATTGTAGGTTGTTTAGGAAGTACCCTAACTAAAAAAAGTAATTACTTCTAATTTGGATCAGTATATAGAGTGTTTTGATTTTTCAAAGATCTCTATGTCAAAACCCAACTCAAACTAGAGTCAAATTGGGGCCTTCTCATGAAAGTAGGCTCCATAATACTTATCGCGTCATATCAAGATAATGCTACCTTAACAGGTCACATCCAGGGGTCGTGTTATTAAGGTGTCACACCCCATATCCACATTATTAACGCGTCAATAGTTCCGGACATATTCTTAATGCATCCACACCGTTTGTAGCATTAAGAGAAACTGGTTTGCGCAGGGTTCGTTCAATTAGCGATATCTTCTCCTACATATATCGGATTGATGAGCCCTTTTCTTTGTTAGCTTCCTTATTCAAAGGGCTTAAAGATTGGTATATCCATGTGTGAGATTTGCATAATAAATTAGTGAGTTATGACCCTAGAAGTGGAAGGTATTGGATTACATCTACCTTGTAATGAGCATATATCCTGGTTTTTGTCGTTTTGCGTCGTTTCTTTGCATGTGTGAGTTTAATCTATTATAGAAAGGTTTTAGAAGGTCTTTTCATGCATTAATTAAATCCATGATTAAATTTTAAATATTTGAATATGATTCTAATTGATCTTAAGTGATTGATTATGCTCTCTACTTGTCGATTGCTCTCTCTTTCCTACCTTGTTATCAAACATGTTGAAATAAGCACACATCAACTTGCTAAAATTGTTCATGTGTAATTTTATTCCTGATTTGGCACTCTTGTTATTTGCCTAATGTGAGGCTTCCAAAATTGGATTTAAGAAAGTACTCACACATGCACATGAGCGATTCTCACGCGTGACTTACACATAGACTCTTGCATGATCGAAAACCCCTTCTTGGCTCAAACGAACTCTCTATCGGATATTCCTTCTGTCAGAGTAGTGACTCCTTGACGAAGGCCTCCGTAAGTCTCCTTTGACCATAGATTTCCAATGGCTAACGAGCAGGTTGTACCATAAAGTACCCAGAAGTCTCTCTCTCTCATCTTGACTTTCTCAGAGTGATCGAGTATTACGCTTGGAAGCAAGTTATTAATTAAAGATAAAATTAATGTAAAAGTGTCATTATGTTGCCTGATTGAACTGTTGACTTGATATTTTCCAAGTATCATTGAACTCTATATCATTATTGACATGACACTCTCGATAATCATTACCATTGACATGATAGTCTTGAACTTTCTCGACTAGTTCATCCTTGTGGACACACCTTCTTGTGATACATCCTTAAAATATCTTCTAGTGATGTGAATAAGATTGGAGTCGTGGACTCAAAACACAGTCTTGTTACCCATGAGTTGACGGGCTCATTGGGGGTATATGCTAGTGTTGCGCAACACAAATCTGACTGTGGGCCCGTATTTGGTTTTGGAGATTCTAGAAAAGTTGTGTTGCCTATGGGTGTGATTTTTGAATTTGCTCCAGACAAAGTTGTGTTGCCCTAAGGTGTTGATTGCTCAGTTTCCCAAAGATGTTCATTACCTCAAGTGTTGATTGTTAGGCTGATCCTCCAACAAAGTAGTGTTGCTTGGCATAGTGAGGAATCATGATTAGTGTTTGGCATGACATGTACTTGTTACATGTGATAAACTTGCTTGACTTGACTTGTTACTCGCTACTGCGTACTAGTCCTTCATGCAAGAGGTCAAGGGACGTGCTTGCCTGAGGCACCACTAGATTCTACATGATATTCTTGTGGAGTGGTCAGAGTGGGTTACTCAATGTGCTTGCTAGTGAAATGTCGTACATGCTCATATGTTCAAGTGCTATCTTGATATCTTGAAAGTTACTCCATTGACCTTCTTGAGTGTAAACTTTCTTATACAATCCTGATTGTTCTCTCTCCAATACTATTGACTTTCTTGCTCTTTTGGCCATGTTACTTTCTAGCGTGATAATCTCTTATACTTGATCATCTTGCTCACATGATATCATGAATTGATTGGACATCTCTTGATTGCATTGTCAGTTATATTTTTCTTACCAATTGTTACTTGCATATTTTAGTTCATGGCATATACCTTGAAGTTGTTAATTACTTATATTTGCCCATGATGGTGTAAATCCTACTAGGCAAGTGTGCTCATACTTGTTCTATTTAACATTTCAGGTAGTGAATGTAAAGCTAAATGATGAGATTTGTGCGCTAAGAGTGGAGTACATTTAGAGAGTCATTCCTATTTTTAGTCAGTCTATAAGAGAATGGTCATTATTGTAATTTTCCCATTTCTTTGAGAGATAGATAGATTGGGGAGTAAGAGATGTTTCATTTGACATTGGAGGTTGTAATAATCATTTTGATAAATAAAGGAAGAGAATTTGATTATTCCATTATGGGCCCTATTTGTAGTTCTTATTTGTCCATAGTTTCTGAATGCTTGCTTGTTCGTCGTGTCTCCCGATTCATTCTGCTACTAAAAATTGGGGGCATGACATCTATCACAAGGGATTCACATATCCACATCTTCGTTGTGTCAGCCTTCAGTAGTCGATGAGATTATATGCGAAGTCCATGAGGGTAGGTGTGGGAGTCACATGGGAACTCGATCGCTAGTTCAGCGGGTGACCCAACAAGGTTATTGGTGGCCGACGATTCTAAAGGATGCTGAGGACTACGTCAAGCAGTGTCACTAGTGTCAGGTTTTTAGTAAGATCACCCAACAACCACCAATCGACTTGACAAATTTGTTAGCTCCCTGGTTATTTGCGCAATGGGGAATGGACATCCTTGGCCCATTTCCACCTGTCTCGAGACAATGGAAGTTCCTCATCATCACTGTCGACTACTTCACAAAGTGGGTTAAGGCGGAGCCGTTGGCAAAGATCACTGATGCCAAGGCTTGGGACTTCGTGTAAGAGCATTGTTTGCTAGTTCAGATTTTGGAGGCTGCTTATTACCGACAATGACAAGCAGTTCGACAATGCACAGTTTCATCCAAACTATTCCAAGCTTGGCTCTCAACACCGGTTCACCTCGGTTGTTCATCCTTATGCTAACAAGCAGGTTGAGGTGACGAATCAGACTATTCTCAATGGGCTAAAGAGGTAGTTGGCAACCTTAAAGGTCAGTGGGCCGACGAGTTGACCCACGTGCTCTGGGCATATAGCGTCACGCCCTGAGAGGCAATAAGAGAATTGCCTTTTGCACTTGTCTTTAGGGTGGAGGTAATGACCACAGTGGAGCTACTCGTGCCGACACCCAGAGTGACAAGCTTTGACCATGAAAGGAGCACAGAGTTGGACCTAATCGAAGGATGACAGGCCTGAGCTGTAGCTTGGATGGAGGTCTACCAACGGAGGATCAAGCGGGCCTTTGCTACAAGGGTTTGGCCAAGATGATTTGGCATCGATGACCTCGTCTTACACAAATTGGCCATCTCTGATCCGAGGGCGGCAGTTAGTAAGCTCTCTCCAAATTGGGAAGGACCATACCAAGTTGTTGAGGACCTTGGTCATGGACCAATTATT
Source organism: Colocasia esculenta (assembly GCA_014218235.1). Taxonomy (NCBI): domain Eukaryota; kingdom Viridiplantae; phylum Streptophyta; class Magnoliopsida; order Alismatales; family Araceae; genus Colocasia; species Colocasia esculenta. The sequence goes on along the minus strand of CM024760.1, from coordinate 51,069,403 downwards.
AGATTTAGAGGGGTTAATGATTCCCAGAACTCGGCCTCCATCACCTGTCCTTTAGCTGCTTGGCGGGTGACGTCCACCTTCTGGAGGAGTGGCTTGAGGAAGGCTAGTTGTTCCTGTTGTGAGTGGTAGAGCCCCTCGATGAGTTAATCATCCCTCTTCTCCATTGCCTTGGCCCTCTCCTAGGCAGGGATGGCTCATACCTCCCACTCCTTCATCGACATCTCCTCCAAGTGCTGCCGAGGTCGTCACAGTGGGGTTGCCGAGGTGGTCTTCACAGGCACCTTGGTGGCTTACCGTGGCTCTAAACATGCTGAGGGGGGGGGGGGGGAATGATCTCCACCTCCTCCTCCTCCAATCCTCTAGGCCTCTTGGAAGGGTGAGAGGCCTGATTCTTGGTTCCTCGAGAATGGAATCGCTTCAAAGCATCATCGAGGAGGGTGTCTTCACCTTTGTCGGCCATTTTTTCTGCAAAATAGCAAAATCATAGGTCAATTTTCAAAATTGATAGGGAAGAAAATGCTACAGGGATAAATTTTCGCTCGAAGGTTGCACTCCTCGGCCCAACTCACTGATCAACAGAAGAAGCTTCTCAGAAGGCTTGTAGAGGTTGGGGACCTTCACCGCCTGTAAAGAGAGAAAGGCAGTGAGCTTAGCCTAGGACAATTTTTCATGAGCTTAAAAGGTTTTATCTTTTACGTTCACTACTGATCAGGAGGCTAGGAAGGGCCACCCCATAGGGTAGTGAACTAAGAAGAAACTCCTCTTCCAAGAAGGGATGCATTGGAGATGATGTCGGCTTGCCCCAACGGCAAAGTAGAGCCAGTCACCAAATGCTTTCACTTTGAAGCAATAGAAGATGAGGCAAAGAGAGGCCTCCATCTGAGCTTAGGTGCATAGGACCAAGAAGTTGACAAATGACCTCCTGGCATTGGGGTCAACTATGAAGGAGCAGCTCCTTGGTGGTTGAGAAGGGTAACAAAGAAAATAGGAAGAGGATACCGAAACCTAGCTTGAATGGCCTTGTTGTATATACAACAATCGAGCTCTATTGAGTGATGAGCTTGGCCCCTAGAAGAGATGGCAAGGATGGTCCCTGACGTCCAGTAGGGCCCTGGGATCGACGAGGCCCAATTGAGAGTGGAGACATCCACCTCAAAAGCCGCATCGGCCACATAATCCACTTGTCGAAGCGAGCCTGATGTGTGGAATGACAGCACCTTCAGAGTGTAAGAGTCAGTCGTGATTTCGAAGGACTCGTCTAACCCATCAAGGGCCTTTGAGGGGTGGCCCAATGCCTAGGCGATGGAAGGATTCACCTCGGTTAGACGGGAAGATCCCGTCCTTGAGTAAGATGACGAGGAAGAAGAAAAAGCAAAAGAGGAAGAACCCTCTTGGGGTTGAGGGTTTGAGGAAGAGGAATCAGTAGAATCAGAAGAAGAACCAGTAGAAGAGACCATGGCTTACCTTAGAAGGAAGCAGGCTGGAGAAATCGTGAGCAGATGTAACGACCCTCCTCATACCGGTACGATTATACCAATCCACGTCGGTACAAAGAATGCCGTCACAGTGGGATATTAACCCAACACTATACAATAGGTTGATATGTACATGAATAATAATGAAAATACAGTGGAAATAAAATGTGATTCTCATTCCATCATCATCCACACATTCAACAGTCTATATAGCAAATGCAAATAACAAAAGTCCACATTATTACATTTCCAAAAGAAATACATTATAACATTGTCCATATGAATAACATTGTTACATACTATGAAATAAAGCAAACTATTTAATAATATCCACAAGCAGCTACTCCTCTCGCTCGATATCGCCCCTCCCTATGGCTTCCTCAAGTATGGGGACACCTGTCTCACCTGTACGCCGAAGCAAGTATGAGTCTTCTAAAAAGTCCCAGAAAGCAATCTAAAGATCACATTCTTACACATATCACACACATGCTAAACTATTAAACAATAAGGAAACACATGCTATCTTTTAAACAATAAACGAATTACATGGCACATGCTTTATAACAATTTACAATATACATAAACCACCTAAACATGCTTTCTATACATGCTAATTAACTCGATTCATATTGCAAATCATAATTCATATCAATCATATTCTTAGCATAATCAAATATCCATGAATGACCTATAGCATGCTTTCTACATACAATATATATAACATGATTCATGGTCTCATAATTTATTCAAATCATTGCACAATTCTACAAATTTAAATCATGGAATTATGTACAAGGTAATGAAACTTCAAGCATGATATCTAACCAATTTCACATGCAAATCTAACACTTTTTCATGCATTTAGCTTGCTATTTTAATGTAAATTTATCATATTCACATGACATTAACACATGGATTATATTAAACTATACAACATGGTACTAAACATTATACCATGATTATCCTAAATCATATTAACACATGTATGACATGAACATAAACACTTTTATCTTTGCTTTTCACATGCATTTACTTTTTCATTCACATTCACTTTCACTTACACATGATTTCACATAGTTTTCTTATAGTTTTCACTTGCACATTCACATGTCACTTTACACATTATTCACATTTTACACTTTTTACACTTAATTTGCCGTGACACAGTCCTAACCACCATGAGAAGGACACACACATAACACATAACATATGACACATAACACATATTCGTCACCTAGGCAATGCAGTGACGAATCTAGGTAACTGCGCAGAACCGGGAGAATCCCTCTCCACCCTAACCAGTGGTACTTGTCCACCTCCAAGATTTCATCATAATGCCCCCAAGATAACACATACACATTGAGCCTTCCCATAGGAACCTTACTACAGTACGGCTCCACAGCCCTCTATGGTAGCAGTGTCAATCTTGGCACACTTTACACATTATCACATTGTTTACACATTTCACATGCACTATTTAACCTTTTACATGCACTTTTAAATACTTAAACATGCTTTCAACATGATGCTATTGTTTCACAGTGATGATTTGATCATAATACAGTCCTAATCATGCTGCTAATCATTACATTACACATGGTTAAACTTAAACATGCTCATCATGTCAATTATTCTTATTAAACTACTAACAGTACCTACTGTTATCAAAATAGAACAAAATTTTTATCACATGCTATATACAAATCACATGTCACATACCTAAATTTTCAAAAATTTCAGAATAGTAATGCAAATTTTAACAATTAAGACAGTTTACATGCAGATCTATTTAGAAACTCATTTCAATGTGATTCACAACTAAATAGTCATACTTAACAGTTTCAAAACCTAAAAACAGTCATCATATGAACATGGAAAATTTATGGAACCCTAATATTGTTGGGTTGAGTGTGAATACAATTCATTTCCCCTCATATTTTGATGATGACAAGGTGTGATTTTAATGCAAAATAATTGGAACATGTTAGATGCACCATACATGTTATGACCACATTTAAAAAGCATGTTTCCAAACACATTTATCACTTATATTCATGATAAATCAATGGACTAATGATTTATATGTTTATTTCTCAGGGACACACAATTCTTTCAAGGGTAGTGTCGACACACCCCATACTGGTGTCGACACAATGCTCCAAGCCCTAAGCCAAAAGATGAAGAAATGTCAAGTAGTGTCGACACAAGATCAAGTCAGGTCGACACTAGACCCAGTTCCCAGTGAGCCCTGTCAACAGACCTGGAAAGTGTGTCGACACTAAACCAGATGGTGTCGACACTAGAGACCTCTCCCAGAAGGCCTGTTTTGCAGTTCTCTCCGGTGTGTCGACACGAGATGAAGTGGTGTCGACACTAGAGACCTCTCCCAGGGAAGTTAGTCTGCCAGTCTGGGATAGTGTGTCGACACTAGACCAAGCTAGGTCGACACACTCCGGAAAGTTTGTGACTTAAAGTTTCTCCTGGACACGTGGCACCCTAGGGATTTGGTGGATCGGCCTTGGATCATGTGCCTACGACCCCCAAGGGTACTTTTGGGTATCTTGGACTATAAATAGTCCCCAATTGGCCATCCAACCAACAAGAGAGCAGAAGAGAGCCTCCAAGATTTCTCCAGAAGCTTTTTGGCGGCAAGGATGTTCTCCTCCCTGTTCGTGCATCCTCTTGTGCTTCTTCTTTCCAATTCCATCATCTCCAAGCACAAGAAGGAAGATCTGATCCAAGATGGAGCAGTAGGATCAACTTCCAAGGTGCAGATCAAGTAGAAGCAGTCTTTTGTGAAGAATTCGAGGAAGATCCTGAAGATCAAATTACAGAGCATCGCCCAGGGACTTCCAGAGATCAAGCCTCTTCACAATTCGACATCTACAAGGGAGTCTTCTGAAGAACAAGGACTTTTCAATCCATTTCTCATTTCCCCTTGTGTCTTCTTGGTTGTTCTAGAGATTGTGCAGTGTCTATTGCATCAATTCTCTTGAATGAACCTTTTGAGATCAGATCTTAGCTAGAGGATCTGGATCTTGTGTTGTTGTCTAGCAAAGTGTTTGTGAGTCATTGTACTCAGTGGTTTGTGAGCCTGTGTGCTCAGGGTTGAGTCGTCGCACTCAAGTTTGGTTGAGCAATTGTGCTCAAGTGTCTAGAGTAGTCTTGCTCTAGGTGTTGTGTTGAGTTGTAGAACTCTTTGTGGTGGAGTTGTCAGGCTCCAGTGTGTGTGTATCCAAGTTGATAGTGGATCCTCACTGTGTGAGGGGTGGATGTAGGAATCACATGGTGTGATTTCCGAACCACCTAAAAATCTCTGTGCAGTGGTCTGATTGTGGTTTGAATTTACCTTACGTTAGATGCATGCATAGGATCTTTCGAATTCACATCTAATTAACTTGTTCACACACTCCTTTTGCACAACTCACTCAATCTCCCTTCAGATCTGTGAAATTCGTTTTCAAATTGTCTCTGATTCAAAGAGTTTTTTCTAAATTGGCTAAGCTTCCGCAATAGTTGGCCTAGATCTATTCAACCCCCCCTTCTAGATCTTGTCCACATCATTTCTCGATCCTACAATTGGTATCAGAGCGGGTTTACACTTGATCTGATCTGAGTACTTTCTGATTGTTCTGTGTGTCTTGATTGTTTGCTTGTTTGTTTGCTGAGTATTTCTTCTTTGCACCATTTAAATTGCTTCAATGGATTCAAGAGGGTTCATGGCTGAGGGTCACTCTATTAATAGGCCACCCTTTTTCAATGGGACTGACTACACTTATTGGAAGAATAGAATGCAGGTCTTCCTAAGAGCCCAAAACTATGAAATATGGAAGGTAGTCGAAGTAGGTCCCTATGAGAATCAGGGGGAGGAAGAGACCTGGACTAGGGAACAGATTAGGAGGGCCACTTTGAATTATAGTGCCATGAACATGATCCAATGTGCAGTCCACCCTAAGGAGTACTCAAGAATCTCAATGTGCAAATCTGCCAAAGAGATGTGGGATAAACTTGAGTTACTCTATGAGGGAACATCCCAAGTGAAAGAAACCAAAGCTAACATTCTTGTCTCTGAGTATGAATTGTTTATGATGAAATCTAATGAGACAATTTCTGAAATGTTTGCCAGGTTTATGATCATTGTCAATGGACTGAAGGCCTTAGGTAAGGATTATACAGATGCTAACTTGGTAAGGAAAATTCTACGCTCTTTCTCTTCAATTTGGCACACTAAGGCCACAGTCATTGAAGATTCTAAAGATTTGTCCAAAATCTCTTTGGATGAATTGATAGGATCCTTAATGACTTATGAAATCAATCTAAAAAGAAATGAAGAACATATAATTAAAACCAAGCCAGTAGCACTAAATGCCTCTTCAAGTAACAAAGACAAGAATCAGGAGAAAACCAGTTCTGAGGAGTCTAAGTCCAATGAGGATGAGCTTGCCCTCATGACCAGGCAATTCAGAAAATTCTTAAAATATAGAAAAGGAAAATTTTCTGGGAAAAAGAAATTTTCATCAGGTAAAAGAAACACTTCCTTTTCTAATGCTAATTCCAATAAGAATCTAAAATCTGACGAAATTGTCATTTGTTACAGGTGCAACAAGCCAGGACATATGAAGGGAGAATGTCCTGAAAACAAGAAGGAAAAACACAAAAAGATTCACAAGTTCAAGAAGCCAAAGGCCATGGTAGCCACTTGGTCTGATGAAGACTCAAGTGAAAAGGAAGAAGAAGAAAAATCCTCAAGTTCTGAAAGTGAGGAAATCTGCTTCATGGCGAATAGTTCAGATGGAAAGGTAAGTACATCCTTCGAAGACTATTCAATTGAGGATTGGCAAGATGCATATGCTGAGCTTGTTGAAAAATACTCTGAAATAAGGAAAGAAAACAAGCATCTCAAAAAGAAAATGGAAAACATCATGAATAATATTCCTCAAACAAAAGAATTTGTGAATTAGAAAATGAGGTAGCTGAACTTAATGAAGAAAAGGAAAATCTCCTGAACTTAATTGATGAGCTTAAGCTTGCCTCTCAAAAGGCCACCCATGAATTTAAAGAACTGTCTGAAAAGCTGGAAATGGAAAACAAAGATAAACAACAAAAGGTTGAAGAAATCAAAACCTTAGAAAACCAGCTAAAAGAAAAAGATGAAGTCATTGAAACCTTCACAAAAGGTAAAGACAATTTGGAGGCCTTACTGGGAGCTAAAATGAAATCAATTTCTCATGGACTAGGATTCAATATACAAAAACCTAAGAAAGACAAATCTGGTGAGAAAAGGGATAAAGCACTATTGATTAAATTTGTCAAAGGTCCTAGTCTTGAGAACACTGAAATCAAGCAAACATCAAGCAAAACAACAAAAATTTCAAAAACTCAGAACCAAAAGAAGTCAACCAGGTCGACACAGTTACCTGACAGGTCGACACCAGTCCACAAGAAGAAGGAATTTGTGACTGCTGTGTCGACACCAGTCAAGGAAAGGTCGACCTGCTCAACATCAACAAACGCAAACCACAAAATAAAAAATTCAAATAAAAATTTGAAAAATAAGAAAAATTCAAAGGAAGTCATTCATAAAAAACCTTGGACCTCCAAGACAACATATCAAGCTGAATGGACCAATTCTTGGAACCAATGGTATCACAACCCATGTTGGTATCATCCCCAATTCTTCTATCCAAATTTTTTGATGTACCAACAAAACCCTTGGATTCCACCTCCTCATCTAAACTCTCATGTTCAAATGAAAAACTCCCCTCCTACTGAAAACAAGAACACTGGTGTTTTCATTCCTAAGGGAAAGAATAAATTGAAAAAGACAAAGAACACCACTGAAACAACACAAAAATAAAAAACAAATCAGATTTGGGTGAGAAAAGATTTGATGACTGTGTTCAAACATTCTGATGGTCCCAACGCTGTTTGGGTACCAAAATCTTCTCTCCACTGATTGATTTTGCAGGAAGGTCGTGCACCCAATTCAAATGTATGGTTTCTTGATAGTGGGTGTTCACGACACATGACTGGAGACAAAGCCAAATTTTCATTCCTGATTGAGAAGGAGGGAGGTTCAGTAACTTTTGGAGGTAAAAATAAAGGAAAGATCATTGGATCTGGAAAGGTTGGTCAATCTTCCTCAAACTCTGTTGATAATGTTTTGTTAGTTGATGGGTTAAATTACAATTTGCTGAGTATTAGCCAACTATGTGACAAAGGTCACAAAGTTGTGTTTGAATCTGATTTCTGTAAGATAATTGATTCATCAACTGATAAAATAAAATTCTTTGAAAAAGGGAAAACAATGTTTACATGATCAACCTCAATAAAAACTTTTCTGAAAATCTTTGCTTTGTTGCCAATAAAGATGAAATTGCATGGACTTGGCACAAAAGACTTGGCCATGCAAGTTTCAGAACAATGAATAAATTGTTAAGGCTGAATTTGGTTAAGGGTCTTCCTGAATCTTTTTCTAATATTGAAAATCAAGTTTGTGGGATTTGTGCCCAAGGAAAACAAACCAGGAAATCTTTTAAAACCTTCAATGAGGTACTCACATCTAGGCCACTAGAATTACTTCACATGGACCTCTTTGGCCCAACAAGAATTCTAAGTCTAAGTGGCAAGAGATATGGGTTTGTGATCATTGATGATTTTACCAGATTTACCTGGGTTATCTTCTTGTCCCACAAAAGTGATACTTGCCTTGAGTTCAGGAATTTCTGTACCACTGCCTTAACAAATTTCCATATAAAATCAAAAACATTTTGACTGATCATGGGGGTGAGTTTGAAAACAAATCCTTTTCTGATTTATGTGCTGAACTTCACATATTTCACAAGTTTTCTTCACCAAGAACTCCAGAACAAAATGGAGTTGTGGAAAGAAAGAATAGAACTCTTGTGGAAATGGCTAGATCTATGCTCCTTGAAAGTAATTTGCCCAAATTCTTCTGGGCTGAAGCTGTAAATACAGCAAACTACATTCTCAATAGAGCATTGGTCAGACCAAAAATCAGGAAAACCCCTTATGAATTGTTGAAAGATAAAAAGCCAATTGTGTCTTACTTCAAAATCTTTGCATGTAAATGTTTTGTACACAACAATAATAAAAGTCAAGAAGCCATCTTTCTTGGCTATTCAGAAGTGTCAAGAGCTTTTAGAGTGTACAATCTAAAAAACAAAATTGTTGAAGAGTCTCCACATGTTATCTTTGATGAAAATTCCTTTTCAACTAATAGTTCTAAATCTTGCAGGGAAAGTCAAGACAGTGAAGAGGATGATTTCATTGTGGACTCTTCACCAACTGTTGAGGAACTTGAAGACATTGGTGAGAACTTGAACATCCATTCACCATCTTCAAGTGGATCAGGTAATGTTGTTCCAGATTTAAGTACCCCTCAACAGTAATTTCTGAAAATAGATTTTTGAGAGATCACCCATTGGAAAATGTGTTGGCAATTTGCATGATAGAGTTAGGACTAGATCATCATTCCTGCATGTTATTGATGAAGACCCACTAGCTCTAATTTCCCAAATTGAACCAAAGTCAATTGATGAAGCTTTATTAAGTTCTGATTGGATCAATGCAATGCATGATGAACTTCATCAATTTGAAAGAAATCAAGTATGGGAATTAGTACCTAGACCTAGTGACCAAACAGTCATTGGCACTAGATGGGTTTTCAGAAATAAATTGAATGAAAATGGTCAAGTCATTAGAAATAAAGCTAGGCTAGTTGCAAAGGGGTACAATCAAGAATTTGGAATTGACTTTGAAGAATCATATGCCCCTGTAGCTAGACTAGAAGCTGTTAGAATTTTCCTTGCTTTTGCATCCTCCATGAAATTTAAAGTTTATCAAATGGATGTCAAAAGTGCATTTCTAAATGGATACATAAAGGAAAAAGTTTTGTTGAACAACCTCCAGGATTTGAAAATGAAAAACATCCTAATCATGTTTTCAAGCTTCATAAGGCTCTCTATGGTCTTAAACAAGCTCCAAGAGCTTGGTATGACCGTTTGAGTTCTTTTTTGCTTGAAAAAGGATATTCTAGAGGAAATGTTGATCAAACATTGTTCACAAAAATAGTTAATAAACAAATAATTGCAGTCCAAATTTATGTTGATGACATAATATTTGGATCAACCAATAAGAGCCTGTGTACTGAATTTGCAAATCAAATGAAAACTGAATTTGAAATGAGTTTAATGGGAGACTTACAGTTTTTCTTGGGATTGCAGGTTAACCAAACAAATGAGGGGATCTTCATAAGTCAAACCAAGTATGTCAAGGAACTTCTGAAAAGGTTTGACTTCCAGAACCTCAAGCATTCAAACACACCCATTGCAATTAATGCTAAGCTAGAAGAAGACTCACTTGGTAAGTCAGTAGACCCAAAGACATACAGAGGTATGATTGGCTCTCTACTCTATCTTACAACTTCTAGACCTGATATTCAGTTTAGTGTGTGTTTGTGTGCTAGATTTCAATCAAATCCTAAGGAAAGTCACATGTTAGCTGTTAAAAGAATTTTCAAGTATCTTGTTGGAACATGTGATATTGGAATTTGGTATCCTGCTGGTTGCAAGTTAGATTTGATTGCCTATTGTGATGCTGATTATGCTGGATGTAAATTAGATAGAAAAAGCACAAGTGGCTTGTGTTTATACTTAGGTGGGTGCCTAATCTCTTGGGCTTCTAAGAAGCAACACTCAGTTGCTCTATCAACTGCAGAGGCTGAGTATGTTGCAGCAGGTAGATGTGGAACTCAAATTCTTTGGGTGAAACATCAACTTCTTGATTATAACCAAGAGTTAGGTTGTGTTCCCATTCTTTGTGACAACACAAGTGCCATAAACCTATCTAAAAACCCATTCAGCATTCCAGAACAAAACATATTGAAATTAGGCATCATTTCTTGAGAGATGAGGTAGCAAAGAAATCCTTTGAACTCCACTTCATAGAAACTGAAAAACAAATTGCTGACATCTTCACCAAACCTCTTCCTGACAGTAGATTCTCATCTTTGAGGAGAGAGCTTGGCCTTTGTAAATGTCCATTTTCTTGATCTCTCTCATTGGGTTGGGTTGAGTGTTAGGCATTTTCTGAGGGGGAGTTCTTTGCATCATCATTATCCTTTGCTTCCTTGATTCATATTGTTCATATCTCTCTCAATTTCACTTCCATTTCTTTTTGACAATGATTCTTCAACTCACATTGTGTTGAATTTCTTGGTATATCAAATGGTGACTTGGAGAAGGACAAGTTATGCTTGTCTGGACACTTTCACTATGCGAGAGTATATGTCTCCGCCAAGTACCAAGAAATGAATATGCAATTGTTGAGGGGGAGCTTTTGTTGTTCAAAGAGAATCATTTCTGATTTCAAAATACTTGCATATCTTTAGTTTGATGAAAAGTGGTTGGAATCCTCATCTCAGGGGGAGCTAGAGAATTCACAAGTCATTTCTTTTAAAAATTCAAAACTCTTCTTGAATTACATCAATTTCCTTGCATGATGTCCTCATTTAGGTGTCTAGAGTCTCAAAATGATTCTTTGAGTGATTTACTATATTTTTTTGTCAACTCTCACCTATATTCTTCAAAACTACAGAAATTCAAGTCTCTTTCAAAGACTGAAAGATAATGTGTATCTTGAATTTAAACATTTCTTTGTTTGCAACTGATGTTGGATATAAATGATTTCAATCTTACAAAACTCTCCAAAAACTGATATTTCAACAGAGCAATGGCACATATGCTGAGAAACTACACACCTTCACAATGAATGAAGTGCCATGTATGTCATGAGGCATTACTGCTATCTCTGTTCAAAGGGGTTCAAAATCAAAATACATAAAAAAAAATTGCTCTATACTTTTTGATGATGACTGAGTAACTGGAAATATTGGCGTTTGATAAACGTATATTTTCATGTCAAAAGGTCATCATTTACCCCTTGAGACTTGATAATAGGTAAATCTTTAGTATCCAGGGACTATGGTGTGTAAAAAGCATTAGTTCTTGAGTGAACAAGATTTATCACATTTGATAGTTTACTTAAAAAACAAAAATGTCTATCAAAGGAGAATTGTTTAAAAGAATCATCCCTATCCATCATCAAGTTGTTTTTTACAAAAACTTGTTTACTTTCAACACACTTGATTTCATTCTAAAAGATTTTTTATTTCTTTGATTTGAAGAATATGGTAGTTTGTAGTTGATTGTTGGATGTATTATATCCCTCAAATTATCATTTTATGGCTCAAGTCACTGAATGATCATATCCTGTTGGATGTTGTGTAAAACTTGAATTGTGTTGAATTTCTGCAAAATATGACAAATGAATTTTTTAGCCTCTTAAAAATCCTTGAAATGTTAATTCCACCCATTGTTTATCATTTTAAAGATGTCCCCAAGCTCACCAAATTTTTCCATTCTCACATCTCAACTTTTCATCAGGCCAGGTCGACACTACCTCCATCTAGTGTCGACACACTTCAGCCCAGGTCGACACTAACCTCTTCTAGTGTCGACACATACCCCTGCCAGGGTGATTCAAGTCGTGGGCGCCGGTTAGGGTCTTCTTGTTCCTGCGGGGCATTGCACCTCCGAAATCCCTTTTTATATGCAGGTCGACCCCATGGCCGCCTTCCACCTTTGAAAACGGCAACCATTCCACCTTCTTCCCTCCTCCAACCCATCCTTGTTCTTCTTCCCTTCATTCCTTCCTCTCAATCCTCTGCTCTTCCACTCCCTCTTGCTTCCATGGCACCCAAGAAAGCCCCTCGCCGTGGAGCAAGGTCTAGGGCAACAGCTAGGCCCATTCCGGCGGAAGAAGCACCACCTACTGAGAGGAGAAGCAAGAGACGCCATGACCCTGCGGAGCAGCCAGGGCCATCCTCTGCATCTCCTTCTTCTGCCAAGAGAGGTAGGACATCCACTGTTCGAGGTAGGGGGTCTACAAAGCCTAGGAGACGAATTCTGGTTTCTTCTCCTGAAGCATCTGAGGCGTCATCCTTGTCATCATCTGGGTCTTCCCATCCATCTGACGCAACTCCTTCCAAATCAGTCAATGAAGGGAAGACCATTCTGAAACCTAGGGCAGTTGATTTAACCGACAGTGAACTGATTGCTGCATTTTCGAACGTCATAGAATTCTTCAAGTTTCAGTCTTGGATGTCATTCATCTCTGAATTTCGAACCATATACCCCAGACTTGTCCAAGAATTTTACTCCAATTTGGAATGCAATGATGAGGGGTATAAGTCAAAAGTTAAAGGTGTTCAGATAGACATGCCTATTGCTTTGGCTGCTACTTTGTTCAAAGTTCCTGATGAGGGTACAGATTATCACAATTTTGAGTTCAATCTTCATGAAGCTTACACCCTTTTGACTGGTCTTCCTTCTAATGAGTCGACCCTAAACAAACTCATGTTACAAAATTCAACACTAACACCTTTCCTCCAGTGTTGAGACTCACTCACCACATCCTCACCACTATTATCACACCCCAAGGTGGTGGAAGGGACAGACTCACTGACATCCAGAGATGTGTGCTTTACTGCATGAAGAAGAACATCAAAGTTAACATCCATGTAATCATGTACCAAATCATTTCTGAGACAACCAGGAAAGATCTCCATAGGTCTCTTCCTTATGCTGCTCACTTGACTCCAGTCTTTAAGCATTTCGGTGTGTCTCTAGATAATGAGAAATCTCAGTCAATTCCCAAATCCAACATCTACTGCTTCAAGCATGTTCAAAAGTTTATGGGATTCAGGCTTGAGGGTGACCAAGTGAGGAGAGGGCCAGTAGTTGTTGAGGCCCCAGTTCCTGAGGCTCCAGAGGCAGTGATACCACCTCCTGAGGACCAGCCTCCAGCTAATGAGGACCAGCCTCAAGCTAATGAGGACCAGCCTCACATTCCAGAGGAACAACCTCTTGCTCCTGAGGATCAGCCTCAAATTGAACCTGAACTTCAACTACCCCAGGATGCACCTCTCACTCCTCCATTTCACAACTCTTCACCCACTCATCCTGCCCAGGATACTCCTACCTTCACTCCCCAACCTCAAGTTCAAACCTCCTATGCCTTTGGTGGACCTTCTGTACCACCAGAATTATACTCCTTTCTGAATGAAAAATTTGATGCCTTCAACTCTTCCATTCAGCACATGACAGAGAATTTTGAATTGAAGGTACAGAGGTTGGAGAATACAATGTCTACAAAATTTATTGAGCAAAAAGCAGCTTCAGACCATGCAGTACAAAGATTTAATAGGTTGATTGGAACCTTAGAAGATGCTTCTGTTGAGCTGAAGGAGCATCAAGATAAGTTGGAAAAGGTTCTTCAGGGAATTTTGGCAAATTCCCAGGCTGATGTGTTCAACACCAAGGAAACACTGACCCAAATTTCCAAGACAAGATTATCCTTTACTCATCTAGTTGATGACCTGGAAAGCATGAAAAATCTGTCAGCTCACATTGACAGTGAAATGACTGACCTCAAGAAGGAGCTGAAGAACATCAACAAGTATGGACTTGGCAGTTCATCTTCTAGTGCACAACCTTCTTCAGTTGACTTGTCCTCACTTTAGTATACCATGTCTGATAATAGTCAATGGCTGGAAGAGATTGTTCACACTAGACTATCCTCCATGCAGAAGCAACTTCATACAAACCTTCATGCTATGGACTCCAGACATAAGTCCATCGAAGCCATACTCCTTCCAATTCCTCCTCCTCCTTCTGCTTAATGTATCTTATTTTGATGATGTCAAAGGGGGAGAAAGATAGAAAGCAAGAAAGTTTCTTATGGAATGATGTTTTTCTCTTTGGATGATTGTAAAGTTTTTCTGAAATGTTTCCTTTTGAAAGATTGTAATGCACATATCTTTATGAATGAAATGACATTTGTTGGTTGAAATGAAAAGAAACATCTTTTTCTTGAATGTGATTGAATTTTGAATGAATGTCATGAATGTGAAAGCGAATGAATGGATGCTTGTCAAGCTGCTTGGCCATTTGTGAAAATAGTTCATCACTAGTAACATTGTGTCTCTAATGTGTGCAAATTTCAAATGTTACCAAAATATTTTCAAAGGTCTTTGACAAGTGTGAATAAAAAGGAAATGAAACATAGCTCAATGTCTATCAATGCTTTTCAAATTGAGTGATTGAGTAAATAAAAGCTTAAAATCACATTTCATTGAAACTTTGAATTTTCATATGAACTTAATGTTGCCATCATCAAAAAGGGGGAGATTGTTGGGTTGAGTGTGAATACAATTCATTTCCCCTCATATTTTGATGATGACAAGGTGTGATTTTAATGCAAAATAATTGGAACATGTTAGATGCACCACACATGTTATGACCACATTTAAAAAGCATGTTTCCAAACACATTTATCACTTATTTTCATGATAAATCAATGGACTAATGATTTATATGTTTATTTCTCAGGGACACACAATTCTTTCAAGGGTAGTGTCGACACACCCCATACTGGTGTCGACACAATGCTCCAAGCCTAAGCCAAAAGATGAAGAAATGGTCAAGTAGTGTCGACACAAGATCAAGTCAGGTCGACACTAGACCCAGTTCCCAGTGAGCCCTATCAACAGGCCTGGAAGTGTGTCGACACTAAACCAGATGGTGTCGACACTAGAGACCTCTCCCAGAAGGCCTGTTTTGCAGTTCTCTCCAGTGTGTCGACACGAGATGAAGTGGTGTCGACACTAGAGACCTCTCCCAGGGAAGTTAGTCTGCCAGTCTGGGATAGTGTGTCGACACTAGACCAAGTCAGGTCGACACACTCCGGAAAGTTTGTGACTTAAAGTTTCTCCTGGACACGTGGTACCCTAGGGATTTGGTGGATCGGCCTTGGATCATGTGCCCACGACCCCCAAGGGTACTTTTGGGTATCTTGGACTATAAATAGTCCCCAATTGGCCATCCAACCAACAAGAGAGCAGAAGAGAGCCTCCAAGATTTCTTAGAAGCTTTTTGGCGGCAAGGATGTTCTCCTCCGTGTTCGTGCATCCTCTTGTGCTTCTTCTTTCCAATTCAATCATCTCCAAGTACAAGAAGGAAGATCTGATCCAAGATGGAGCAGTAGGATCAACTTCCAAGGTGCAGATCAAGTAGAAGCAGTCTTTTGTGAAGAATTCGAGGAAGATCCTGAAGATCAAATTACAGAGCATCGCCCAGGGACTTCCAGAGATTAAGCCTCTTCACAATTCGACATCTACAAGGGAGTCTTCTGAAGAACAAGGACTTTTCAATCCATTTCTCATTTCCCCTTGTGTCTTCTTGGTTGTTCTAGAGATTGTGTAGTGTCTATTGCATCAATTCTCTTGAATGAACTTTTTGAGATCAGATCTTAGCTAGAGGATCTGGATCTTGTGTTGTTGTCTAGCAAAGTGTTTGTGAGTCGTTGTACTCAGTGGTTTGTGAGCCTGCATGCTCAAGGTTGAGTCGTCGCACTCAAGTTTGGTGAGCAATTGTGCTCAAGTGTCTAGAGTAGTCTTGCTCTAGGTGTTGTGTTGAGTTGTAGAACTCTTTGTGGTGGAGTTGTCAGGCTCCAGTGTCTGTGTATCCAAGTTGATAGTGGATCCTCACTGTGTGAGGGGTGGATGTAGGAATCACATGGTGTGATTTCCGAACCACCTAAAAATCTTTGTGCAGTGGTCTGATTGTGGTTTGAATTTACCTTACGTTAGATGCATGCATAGGATCTTTCGAATTCACATCTAATTAACTTGTTCACACACTCCTTTTGCACAACTCACTCAATCTCTCTTCAGATCTGTGAAATTCATTTTCAAATTGTCTCTGATTCAAAGAGTTTTTCTAAATTGGCTAAGCTTCCGCAATAGTTGGCCTAGATCTATTCAACCCCCCTTCTAGATCTTGTCCACATCATTTCTCGATCCTACAAATATTCAATGGATCAAACTATTCTGGAATTATCATGGTCATATCATGCTCGTTGTCCAATTTCAGAAACTTTAATAAATAAAACTATGTACAAAAATTCGAAATATCCTCATGACATGACCTATTGACTGTACTTGACCATATATAAATTTCACAGCATGCACATATACCCAGAAATCCGAATTTCATAGCACATAGATCAAATCATATTTCTGAAGAACTTGGCGGCAAGGGAGTTGCCACCAACCTGGGTTAACGGCACCAGATGTTGCCGCTAACTTAGGATCTTGATGGCACACAAGTGGCCATCAATCTCCTGTCTGTAGAAGCACAGACAGAACACATAAATATAGGAGAGATAGGGGTTCCAAGACACGAGAAAATTTTGTAAAAATGCCTAGGACCTAGAGGACATGGGTAGGGATGAAATCCATAGATCACTTGCCTAAAAATAAATCTATGAAGACCTAATTTCGTCAGTGAAGCCCTCATCAGCCAAACTAAGAAGGTGCACAAAACTACTTCAGATCCGGTCCTTCTGTTGATGTAGATCGACCTCTAGAGTCGGGGATGCTTCCTCAACGCTTGGTGTATCTTCCAGTCGATGCAGATTGCCAGAAGACTCCTCCAATCGACGGATCAAACTTGTCAAAAATCTGGTTTTCTCACAGAAACCCTAGTTTTCTCTTAAGGCCAAAAAGACCTAATCTCGCCAAACTAGGTGTTTTTATAGGCTAAAGGGGTCGGGGTACACATTAGGTTAAGTCTCCTACCATTAGAGCTAGGTTTCCTAATCTAGAATAGCAAGAAACGCAGCCGTTTCCAGATCTAAAATCGCAACTTACTGGGGAAATAGACGTCAACATTTGCTGACGCTAGCAGGGAGTCAGCATCCATCGATCTGGATGTCAACCTCTTCTGGCCATGCAGTCAACGGCACACATGTTGCCGTCAACATGCAATTAACGTCAATGGGTGTTGATGTTAACTGGCATTTCGGCCAGAACACAGAAATACATCAAAACAAATATACACATATATCATAAACAATTTAATGTGTACATAAGACAACTAGATATCATATGCACTGATATATATATATATATATATATATATATAAACAACATAATTACACACAATATGCATGGAATAAATAAATATAATATGCACATCAATATATAATTGGATACTATATGCACAACATTATTTAAATACGATATTCATAGGATTTAAATAAGTACAATATGTACAAAATTAGCTAAGTACTTATATATACAGATATATACATACATATGCACAATTAAATAAATACATTATATGCACTGAAATAACTCATATATATATTTATACATATCTATGCATATAAGTAACTAAATAATTATAATATGCACAAAATTAATACACACACTATGTACATAAACAAGTAAATACCACATGCACAAAATATAATATGAACAAAATTTGAGGGTCTCATAGCAGAGATCAGAACGGGAGGTTGGAAGCCGAGACGATGCTGGAAGCTTGCATGTTGGCTGTAGCTCTTGCATGTGCATAAGGCAAGGGGGCTCATTTTGGATCTAGATTGTAGCTTTCTGGCATTTCAATCTTGCTTACCGAGTTTTGGAGTGTGGTACGACACTTGTTTGGAGTTTCGTGCCATTTGAGGGTGAGTTTGGGCCATTTTCTAGGCCTTTGCACTCTAGATGTTAGCACGGCTGAGGAGGTCGACGCCTTGTGAAGGCTAATGCAATAGTCTTAGGGTAGTTTCTGCATATTTGTGTCTCTATTTTGGCTAACACGGCCTCTGTCATAGACACACTAATAAGGCATCCTAGCGATATGACATGTTATGTGTTCCATGTGCTTTTAAGCTTTCTTCCCCTGGCAGAACAATATCTTATCTTATTTCGGCCAGAGGAAGCCCTTGAGGATGAGATAGTGCCCTAGGGTGAATTTTTGATGTTTTGGAGGCATTTCTTTGTGGAGTTTAGCGAGGAGGAGGTGGACAGATCACATGAAGGTTCCAAAGGGTTGAGTTCCTCTTGTTTTGGTAGGGAAACACTCCTCTTCTCGAGATTTCTCAAATTTCTTTAGGTTTTAGCTTTAAAATGATGAGTTTGAGGTAAAGGAATGCTATAGAATGATTGCAACTATTGTGTAGCTGGTAAATTTTAGATTTAAAGGGTTTAAACCATGTCAGTGCGTATTTCGTGAGTACCAAGGTTCATATGTGGAGTTTTATGGTTTAAAATGAGATTTCAACGATGGAATGGTAAGTTTTACAGGTGTTTTATGGTTTAGAATGGTTTTAGATGATAGATTTGGGCCGGTGTGGCCGATTTGGGGGTGCTCTATGTGAGACTCGTAAAGCCTTGTGTTGATAACCCAAATTTTAATGGGCGTGTAGCCCGTTAGTAGGCCCAAGGGTTTGCAGCACCATTTGAAAGGGGGGAGAGGGCCATGCCAACCCAAAAAGTGGTGACTCTTGGCCAACTATCACCACCCCCTTTAAAAAGAGGCCCTCTTATGGCTGAAAGAGAGAGAGGCAAAAAAAAAATAGAAAAAAGGGGGTTGGGAAAAGGTGGAGGTTGCTAGGAGAGCAAGAAAGGAGGCTCCTCTTCTCCTTCTTCTTCCTTGGGAGGAGCACCTATGGCTGGAAAGCAAGAGAAGACAATAATCATGCTATTTTCCATTGGGTTTTAGGGTGTTTGAAAGAGAGGGGTGAGTGAGCAACCATGTAAAGAGAGAGATATTCTCCTTTCTTATGTATTTCTTGCTATTAAAGTTTGTACCCCTCTCATCTGATTTCTTTCCCTCCTTTTCATTGCTTTGGAGTTCTCTATTTGAATATCTTATTGCTTTCTTCTTGGGATTCCAACGCATGGGTCTTGGTGAAGCCCTTTTGGGTATGTAAAAAGAACATGGTGGGTGTCCTTGCAGCCAATGGTACATAGCAGTCCCATCACCCTATCCCTCTTTCTGCTTAGTATTTCTTTAATGTTTCTTTTTTTGCATCTTTTAAGGATGTTCTTTCGTTATTACTTGTTGCATATTGGTCTCTTCTCTCCTACGTTAGAGGCAAGGCCATATGGATTTACTTAAGCATGTGAGAGGGCCACCCCCCCTTTTTTACCCCTCATTCACATGGGAGAATCCATATAAAACCCATTAAATACCCCCCCCCCCCCCTTGGAAAACCATGTTTCACCCCTATGTCATGTTTCATCCCTCTCTCTTTCTTTGTTCATGATGGGATCAATGTGTTGTTTACTTTTCACTCTTATACACCATGGATATTTCTTACTGTTTATTTTTTTCATGGTGGATCATGTTCTTCCTGTTTAAAGATTAATGGTGGAATGAAAGGGGCCTCGTACCCCACGGTTTGATGAGAGGTGATTCTCCTTGACCAAGGGGGTTGGGTTGTCAATACCCATGCCCTATTATAAGGAATCCCTATATTACCCAATGTTTTCACCCCCTCTTCACCCATTTACTCACTGTCTCTTCACAATAGTTTTTGAAACACATATCTCGCTTGAATGTTTATGATAGGATATGCAGAACTATCTTAAATAGTAATCTGGAAGGGGGGTTGAATAGATTACTCCCAATTAGAAACACTATGGCCTTTTTTTTATTCAACACTGAATTATCAAAAACTTAAACAAATTTATATAGAATTTGAACTCTGATGTGTGTGCTTATTGTGAGTAGAATGAACAACAACCTATTTAGCGTGTGAGTAATCAATGTGCCTACCAAACATCTATCGTGAAACGTTCAAACCACATGACACAAAGATTTAAGGTGGTTTAGAGTACACAACTTGTGTATCCTACGTCCACCGTCCACACACACACACAGAACAACTGCTTATGAGCGAGTTCAACACTACAACACACACACCCATGTTATCTGATGCAAATACGCAATCAGAACAACAAACCACATGTGGATCAACCACAAGGAACGCTTGAACCACTACCACACACACAAAGATGTGAAAAGTAGAAGAAGAGAAGAGTTCTGAGTTTTAGAAACAAATCCAGATGAAGAACTCTTCTTGGTGATCATCCAGAAAAATTCAAAGCTTCGTGTAGATGATGCCCAGTAGATGGAGAAGCTTAAATTGTGGACAAACTGGTTTCAACTCCGCTCGTGAGATGGATCTTCCACGAACAAGACGGAGGGTTGAAGCAGAGCAGTAGGGAGAAGCTCTTCTCATGGGTTTTGCTTAGGGTTTTGATATGGTGGCTTTTTGCTGCGAAATTACCTCTATATGTTCTATATATATGGGTGTCCAAGTATGGAGAGACATGCTAAAAGGAAACACCCTAATATAGAACATATCCAAATCTCGTATCTGACTTTTCTCTTCGTATGTCGACAGGCATGTTATATCTGTCGACAGCTACTGCAGACTTTTGGTTTTCCAGAACCATGATCTTGTTGAAAAGGCCTTATCTGTCAATAGGCGATTGCTGGCTATCGACATGCAGCATGTATCTGTCGACAGATTCCTTGCATCTGTCGACAGCTACTGCTCCATTTGAGCTTCCAGTAGCGTGTTTGTTCCTAGATGACCTATCTGTCGACAGGGACCTTCATGGCTGTCGACAGGTAATCACTTGAAGTCCTTTTCTTGTTCTTTTGCTCTTGTATTTGGATGCTTGTCTTGTATGCATTCACACTTACATTGAAAAAGATTGTAAATGAGATATAATGAATATATAGGTGATCAATAGAAGCATGATGGTCATTTATTCATCTCTTTCATGTCCTTGTCATTTTTATTTTCAACATTTATACAACATCAATTATGTCACTCATCATCAAAAACATTTAAGCACATGTCATCATACACATTGTAACCCAACATTCTCCCCCTTTTTGATGATGACAAAATTAACAATTTATACAATTGAAGTTTCTCCCCCTTTTGACAACATTTAAAAAGATAGTGAGTGCACACATGGATGGAAAAAGAAACAAAGAGCTATGTTTTCATTGTTGTAGCTTGAAGGTACACAGTTACAAAAAGATAACCATACATGACTTGACAAAAGCAAAAGAAGGGACATGAGACAACTGACAAAGCAACCTAACATACTCAAGACTCAATGCTAGTGAAAACAAACAACCAGAGGACCCAAACACTAAATCCTAAACTCTCTAAATATCGTCATTCCCAGGAGCAATGGGATGACGGAACTCATGAAACTCCGTAGAAAGCCTGGTAAGCCGATGCTGAATTTGCATGTGAGTGTCGGCCAGTGCATCCATCCTTGTATCGACATGATCAAGATGAGCACTGAGATGTTCAAAGCCCGTAGTGATTTGGTCCTGCAGTTGGGCCATCTGACCAGCTATGAAATCTCTAAGTGATGGTGCTTGAGTCGGTGGTGCTTGGTTTTCAGCAACATCTACATCATCTCCTGGAGCATCCATTGGCTCTGCTTGGGAGTCTTCATCACTTGCTTCTTCATCATCAGAATCGTTGTCAACAGCCTGCTCCTTGCCTTTGAGGTCCCTGGTGACTCTCCCATCTATTAACTTATAGCCCATCCTATGGGCTGCAGTAAGATCAAAGGAGCTGCAGGATTTGAGAGTGACCATCTCTCCTTCAAGAATGGTGATGCCAATGAAGATAAGGAGAGAGGTAATGGGGCAGGAATATGGCATTGACCGCTTGGGATTGCAAAAGTATTGCTTGAGGAGGTCAAGCATAAGAATAGGCAGATTAATTTGCTCACCCTTGAGGAAGGAGTAGAAAAGGGATTTGTGAACCTCGGTCACAAGTTCCCGACTGCCATGCTTTGGCACAATGATTGTGGTGAAGATGTGATGAATGAGGAGATAAAAGGGAGGGAAGGTATTGGCATTCAACTTCATACGATCCTTGGTAGAATCATATGGCTGCAAGGTGATGAGATTGTAGTAGTCGGATGCAGTAGGGTGGTTGATCAGAATATCAATGCCAGAGTTGAGGATTTGAAAAGCACAGGTGAGAAGGTTGGGTGTGATGTGAAAGGTAGTACCTTTCACAGTGGTGTAGAGTTCATCACCCCCAACCGATAGCCCCATGTTATTAAATAACTCCATCACAGCGGTCGGAGAATACCGCTTGTGGGAGTACGAGAAGGTAGTCTAGCTCTGGGTGTCGAAAAGGGGCTGTAGACCGGGGAACATATCCTCCAGGGAGATGAAGTCCATGTAACGTGGTTGCAAGAACTTGGTGAAGGTGCCCCGGACCTTAGAGAGTTGCAGATTTGGAGGGACGATGAGCTCCGACAAATAGTCGTTTCGATGCTTGCTTCGGCACTCTGTAGGAGCCTCAGAGCCTTCGCCGACTTCTGGCGAGATAGGATGCCGACGAGAAGCAAGGCGTTTGCTTGGAGGAGACATGGAGAAGGTGAGGTCAGAGTGGGGAGGATCTCTGAGAAGATGAAGATGACAAGAGGAGGAGAAGAACCAGGAGAGACAGAATCTGGGGTTGGCGCCCTGGAGAGAGGAGGGTTAGGGTTGAGAAAGAAAAAGGCTTTTTGGAAGAAGGGGAAGGGGTGAGGAGTCGTGGGTTCCCTTTTAAAGAGTTTTGTAAGGAGTTTGAAATGGAAGGGGCTCACAAAATTCGGCCAAAAAGTGCACCGGATGGGCTTCTGAACTGCCCACACAGCCGGCTGTCGACAGGCGCCAGGTAGCTGTCGACAGCTGTAGGGCAAACTTGTGCCAGATGGATATTTGGATAGAAATGGATGTGGAATGAGTGTCCACATGGGATTTTACGGTGGAAAACTAGTGTGTACTCATTATAAAATGTCATACCCACTAGTATTAAGACATATCAAAGGTCTACAATGGTAAGGAAGTAATACCCCGGGATTCATAAGTTGCAGCATTGAGAAGACATCATGCAAAATCTTATGAAAATAAGATAACCCCTTTGAATAAAGCCATTGTAGAAAAACATATTTCTTAGTGGGTGATGTTTAGTAGGTTTTTGAAAATAATGTCTACATTAGCAATTCACAATAAATAACATATAGCCCTTTATTTAAAAGTATGGAGGCTTCATTCTATTTCTCGCATTGAATTATTTCTTTGATTAATGGGAAAAAGTGGTAATTAGGATCACTTTCACCTTTTTACGTGAAGATAGACATGTGGAATGCCCGTACCCCCAGTTACTCAGTGTGAGTGACCAGCATACCATTGTACAGAGATAATGAATAGACTTTTTGACGCGAAGACAGACATTTGTGATGCCCATATCCCCGGTTACTTAGAAATACTCATCATTGCTCGGCCTTTATCCCATGTCATATAAATTTTGTTGGATCTTTTGAGTTTTGAAATAGGCAGCTTTTCTCTATTTTTAAATTTAAAATCAAGGTCAAAGGGTATTTAAGGTCAAAAGCCAATGTAAAGCATTAAGTTCAATAACCTTCGTAATTATCAATCCATTTAAGAAAAATGATCATCCACAAGGGAGTTATTCAAGTGAGTTAGGTTAAAGCCATTAGATTTGTTCAATGTTTTCTTAATGACACAACCAAGACTCATACAAGAGTATCATTTCAAAATCATTGTGATTTAATCAAGTGTCTTGGGTACTATGTGAGTATGAAAGATTGTAATGAATATTAATTCCCAATTCTCCCCTTGCATCAATGATATGAACATACTCATGAAGAATTGCCAAGAAATGTTGATGTTTTCACAATTGAAGGGCAGCTGTCGACAGCAAAAATGTGGTTGTTGACAGCTAGTGGGCAACAGAAGAACTGGTGTTCTAGAAAAGCCCATCTGTCGACAGCTGAAGAAGGGGCTGTCGACAGCTACTATTTCACAGAAGAAATGTGGTTCTGGATGAGGAGATCTGTCGACAGCTGGTGGTCTGGCTGTCGACAAGTACTTGGTAAATGGGTTTTGAAGCTTTGAATTGAGTGAGATGAAGACCAAGATTTTGAGAGAGAATTAAATAATGAATATGAAGGGTTTCTCTCAAGCATTTCACTCAACCTACCTTGACTTACTCCCCCATAGTGTATGCATGAGACGACTTAACATTCAATCAATTCAATCAATTCATCTCTCAAAAAGTGATGTCTTATTTCAATGTGTTTGGTCGATGAGTGTTGAATTGGGTTTTTGGAAAGATTGATAGCACTAGTATTGTCACATAAGATAGGTGTGCATCCAATGTCAATGTTGTAGTCACACAACTGACTTTTAATCTACAACACCTGAGCCACACAACTCCCTACAACAACATATTCTGCCTCTGCAGTGGAGAGTGCAACTGAGTGTTACTTCTTAGATGCCCACGAAACCATGCAACCACCAAGAAATTGGCAATACCCACTCGTGTTTTTTCTGTCAATTTTACACCCAGCATAGTGAGCATCAGAATATGAAATCAGTTCAAAGCTACTACCTGCTGGATACCATAAGCCCAAATCATATGTACCTAAGAGATATCTGAAAATCCTGTTAATTGCAACCAAATGGCTTTCCTTTGGACTAGATTGGTATCTAGCATAAAGGCAGACACTGAATTGTATATCCGGCCTACTTGCAGTAAGGTAAAGAAGTGAGCCAATCATACCTCGGAATTGCTTTGCATCTACCGTTTTACCTTTCTCATCTTTTTCCAGTTTTATGCTTGTGCTCATTGGTGTTGAGGCTAGCTTGGCTTGTTCAAACTGAAATCTTTTCAGTAGCTCCTTGACGTATTTTTCTTGATTGATGAAGAATCCATCTTCGGATTGTTTTACCTGCAAGCCAAGAAAAAATTGAAGCTCCCCCATTAAACTCATCTCAAATTCACTGTGCATATGTTTTGAGAATTCTTCACACAGTGAGGGGTTAGTTGAACCAAAAATGATGTCGTCCACATAGACTTGAACAACAATTATATTATTTCGAACTCTTTTAGTAAAAAGGGTTTGGTCCACTTTACCTCTTGAGTAGTTTTTACTCACTAAAAAGTTGCTCAGTCTATCATACCAAACTCGGGGTGTCTGTTTCAAACCATAGAGCACTTTGTGCAATTTATAAACATGGTTAGGCTTTTCATTATCCTCAAATCCAGGTGGTTGAGAAACATAGACTTCCTCATTCATGTAACCATTCAAGAAGGCAGTTTTAACATCCATTTGAAAAAGTTTGAACTTGTTTGGACATGCATAGGCTAACAAAATTCTAACTGCTTCAAGCCTGGCTACAGGTGCAAAGGATTCTTCAGTCTATCCAAAATTTTTGATTATATCCTTTTACTACCAATCTAGCTTTATTTCTCACCACTTTACCCTCTTCATTTAGATTCTTCCTAAATACCCATCTTGTTCCAATTATAGAAATTTCAGGGGTCCTAGGAACTAAGCTCCAAACATTATTTCTTTCAAATTGCCCAAGTTCCTCATGCATAGCATCAATCCATGAATTTTATTTTAGAGCCTCTTCAACATTTTTAGGTTCCACTTGAGTGACAAATGCTAAATGATCTTGTTCTACAATGTGTCTAAGATGAGACCTAGTTAGAACTCTATCATTTACATTTCCAATTACATTCTCAAGTGGGTGATCCTTTGAATACCTGACATTCCTGATTGTTGAAGGACTCGGTTGATCTTGCTCTTGAGGAATTTGATCTTGGGGAGGGAGTTCTTGAGGATCTTCTTCAGATCTGTCGACAGCCTCTTCTAGGTCTGTCGACAAGAACTTGTCATCTTTCTTTTCAAGGATTATTCCTTCATTTTCATCATCAAACCTGCGAGCAGTTGCACTGTTAGTTTTTGCCTTTGACTCATCAAAAATAACATGTGGAGTTTCTTCCACAGTTATGCTTTTGTCATTAAACACTATAAGCTCTAGAGCGTTCAGAATAGCCTAGAAAAATACCTGGATCACTTTTGGCTTCAAATTTATCTAAATTCACTTTATCATTATTATGAATAAAAATGAGCCAAAGATCCTGAAGTACTCAATGCTGGATTTCTTACCTTTCAAGAGCTCATATGGGGTTTTCTTCATTATAGGTCTTACCATGGCTCGATTGAGGATATAACATGAAGTATTCACTGCTTCTGCCCAAAAGCTCCTTGTGAGTTGGCTTTCAGCCAGAAGAGTATGAGCCATTTCCACCAAGGTTCTATTTTTTCTCTCCACAACTCCATTTTGTTCTGGAGTCCTTGGAGAAGAAAACTTGTGATCAATTCCTTGGTTCCTGCAAAATTTAGAGAATGAATTATTGTCAAACTCTCCCCCATGATCAGTTCAGATTGAGCATGTTTTGTGTGGTTTCCATACTCAATCTTATTGAAGAACTCTTCAAAGATATCAAGTACTTCATTTTTGTGAGCCAGAAATTTAACACAGGTGAACCTAGAGAAATCATCTACAACGACAAACCCAAAACGTTTGCCATTGAGACTGAGTGTTCTTGTAGGTCCAGATAGGTCCATGTGCAACAGTTCATAAGGTCTTGAAGTGATAATGGGAGCATTTGATTTTAAAGATTTTCTGGTTTGTTTTCCCTATGCATATGCATCACAAAAACTTTCATTTTTATTGAACTGAATTTCAAGAAGTCCACTTACCAATTTCATCCTCATGATCTTGTGCAAGACATTGTAGCTTGCATGATCTAGCCTACGATGCCATAGGGTCAATTCATGCTGTTTATTTGCAACAAGACACAAATTGTTGTTTTTTGGTTCATCTAAATTAACTAAATAGATGTTATTCACTCTTTTTCCAGAAAACTTGAGACTTCCTATTTCTTTATCAACAATTTGACATGCATTCGATTCAAAGATGACTTTATGGCCTTTATCACACAATTGGCTAATGCTAAGAAGATTGTGATTAAGACCATCAACTAGTAACACATTGTCTATAGAGTTAGAGGCATACTTACCAACCTTACCTGTGCCAATAATTTAGCCCTTATTGTTACCTCCAAAGACAACTTGTCCTCCGTCTTTTTCCACCAGCAGACAGAATTTTTCTTTGTCGCCCGTCATGTGCCTCGAGCAGCCACTGTCTAAGTACCATTTGTTTTAATTTTGGGCTGCTAGGCATTCCTGCATAGATGGATCAGACAAGAGGTTTTGGTACCCAAATTACTTTGGGTCCCAATATTTTATTCATGCCAAAAAGTAAATGCTTTGGAATCCAAACTTGTTTGCATTTCAGTTTGTACAAATTATTCCAGCATTGTTTTTTAGTGTGGCTAAGTTTTTTACAGACATTGCATGACGAAGTTTTACTCAAAACATTTCTTTTGCTGATATGTTGAACTTGTGCATGCATTTTACCCTTTTGTTGCTCATTTGGTATTTTCTTTTCTGTAGATTTCCAATTCTGTCGACAGGGCTCTTTGGATCTGTCGACAGTTTTCTTAGTGTGTTGAACAAATGAAGTCTTTTGATTATGTTGCTGTTGCTTACCCTTAGCTTGAGTATTCTTGCTCTTGGGTGGAACTTGTTTACTTGTACTTGGACTACAATCAACAAAAGATGTGATCAATTTTTCTCCAAGTTTCTTTTGTTTTTCTGGTTGAAATCCAAGTCCATGCCTTGTCACATTTGTTTTAACACCCAAAACAGCATCATGATTTTCTTTTCCTTTCACAAATCTTGAGAGATCATCAGATTTACCTTTTAGTTCTTTCTGTGCTTGTTCCAACTTTTTCTGAATCTCTTGATTTTCAAGTTGGAGAGTTTCAACTGATTTGCTTAATACTTGTTTTTCCTTTTCATTTTCTTACAATTTTTCGTTCATGCAATCCATTTCTTGATAGTGACCTTCCTGTTCAATTTTCAGCAATTCAATTTCTTTAGACATGATTGCAAGTTGTTCATTAGTGTTTGTGCTAGACACAAGATTAGTGTTTCTTTTTCAGTGCTTTATTTTCAGACTTGAATTCACAAAATTTTTCAAAGAGCAAAGTGTATGCCTCTTCCCATTCATCAACTGTATAGTTTTCAAAGGAAGAGTTTACCTCATTTGAGTCTTCACTCCTTGCCATTAAACACTGAATTTCTTCATCTCCAGAGCTTCCTTGAGCATTGTCGTCTTCATCTTCATCACTCCAAGTCGCCATCATTGCCTTGACTTTCTTGAAGGTGAATTTGTCCTTTTTCAGCTTCTTCTTGAGCTCTGGGCATTCACCTCTCATGTGCCCTGGTTTCTTGCACTCATAGCATACAATAATGTTAGATTTCTTATTAGACAAGCTTATTTATGAAATCTTTCTTTGGGAAAGTTTGGGAGTTACCTGAGCCTTTCTTTTTGAACCTGAGGAATTTTTTGAACTGTCTAGTGAGCATGGCCATCTTGTCATTCTCACTATCACTAAACGAGTTAGATTCATCACTTTCCTGTTGTGCCTCTTTCTTAGAACTTGAATAACTTTTGTTAGAGGCTCTTAAAGTAATGGATTTCCTAGTATTTACCTCAGTTTCTTTTCTTTTCAGATTTATCTCATACGTCATCAGGGATCCAATTAGTTCATCTAATTTCATTGTGGAATAGTCTTTAGAATCCTCAATGACAGTGGCCTTAATATGCCAAGTGGATGGAAGAGACCGAAGTATCTTCCTAACTAAGTCACTTTTTGAGTACTCCTTTTTAAGACCTTTCAACCCATTTATTATTAGCATGAATCTAACAAACATATCTGAAATGGTTTCTTCATTTTTCATTTTAAACTTCTCATATTCAGATACTAGCATGCTTGCTTTGGTTTCCCTTACCTCAGACGTACCTTCCTAAATGAGCTCAAGCTTGTCCCACATTTCTTTTGTTGAGTTACATGTGGAGACTCTTGAAATCTCCTTGGGATGCACGGCACACTGCATCATGTTCAATGCGTTCCAATTCAAGGTACCTTTCCGAATCTGTTCTCGAGTCCAGGTATCTTCGTCAGCGGGCAACTCATATGCTCCCTTGCTGACGATTTTCCACAGCTCGTAGTCTTGAGCTCTCAAAAAAACTTGCATACGATTTTTCCAATACGGATAGTCAGTGCCATCAAAGAAGGGTGGCCTGGACACTGAGTGTCCTTCAGCCATAAACCCCTTGTTAGTTTCCATGAGATCGAATTTCTTCTGATCGTGAGATCATGCTATTAAAGTAGTAAATCGGAGAAACCTCGCTCTGATACCAATTGATAGGATATGCGAAACTATCTTAAATAGTAATCTAGAAGGGGGGTTGAATAGATTACTCCCAATTAGAAACACTATGGCCTTTTTTTCGATTCAACACTGACTTATCAAAAACTTAAACAAATTTATATAGAATTTGAACTCTGATGTGTGTGCTTATTGTGAGTAGAACGAAGAGCAACCTATCTAGCTTGTGAGTAATCAACGTGCCTACCAAACATCTTTCTCAAAATGTTCAAACCACAAGACATGAAGATTTAAGGTGGTTCGGAGTACACAACTTGTGTATCCTACGTCCACCGTCCACACACACACGCAGAACAACTGCTTATGAGCGAGTTTAACTCTACAACACACACACCCACATTGTCTGATGCAAACACACAATCAGAACAACAAACCACACGTGGATCAAGCACAAGAAACGCTTGAACCACTACCACACACACAAAGATGTAAAAGGTAGAAGAAGAGAAGAGTTCTGAGTTTTAGAAACAAATCCAGATGAAGAACTCTTCTTGGTGATTGTCCAGAAGAATTCCAAGCTTCGTGTAGATGATGCCCAGTAGATGGGGAAGCTTGAATTGTGGACGAACTGGCTTCAACTCCGCTAGTGAGATGGATCTTCCACGAACAGGACGGAGGGTTGAAGCAGAGCAGGAGGGAGAAGCTCTTCTCTTGGATTTTGCTTAGGGTTTTGATATGGTGGCTTCTTGCTGCGAAAATATCTCCATATGTTCTATATATATGGGTGTCCAAATATGGAGAGACGTGCTAAAAGGAAACACCCTAATATAGAACATATCCATATCTCGTATCTGACTTTTCTCTTCGTCTGTCGACAGACACTTTATATCTGTTGACAGCTACTGCAGACTTCTGGTTTTACAGAACCATGATCTTACTGGAAAGGCCTTATCTGTCGATAGGTAATTTCTGGCTGTCGACGGGCAGCATGTATCTGTCGACAGGTTCCTTTCATCTGTCGACAGATACTGCTCCATTTGAGCTTCCAGTAGCTTGTTTGTTCCTTGATGACCTATCTGTCGATAGGGACCTTCATGGCTGTCGACAGGTAATCACTTGAAGTCCTTTTCTTGTTCTTTTGCTCTTGTATTTGGATGCTTGTCTTGTATGCATTCACACCTACATTGAAAAGGATTGTAAGTGAGATACAATGAATATATAGGTGATCAATGGAAGCATGATGGTCATTTATTCATCTCCTTCATGTCTTTGTCATTTTTATTTTCAACATTTATACAACATCAATTATGTCACTCATCATCAAAAACATTTAAGCACATGTCATCATACACATTGTAACCCAACAGTTTACTATTGACTCGCGCAGGCAGAATAATTTCTATTGTCGACTCGTGTAGGTAGAAGACTATCTTGCCGACTCATACCAGCAGAAGACTATCTTGCAGACTCATGCAAACAGAAGATTGTCTTGCCGACTCATACAGACATAAGCATATTTGTCGTCGACTCAATAAAAATGAGAAATCCATTGAATCACGGGTTATATTACATGATGTCTATGCTCGGTCATATGGACTTGAACACCATTTAACCATCGTACGAGTTTCATGATTACCGATGTTTGCCACATCTCGATATGAGAAGAGGTTTATTTATGGTCTCAGTAATAATTGGTCCCCTTGTAGGCCTGCCTTGGGGATCGACATCGTGTGCCATTTGGGTGATGGGTGACGTGGGTATCACAGACTCCCCCTCACTCCATGAGATAAGGGGAGGTGCTGCCGAGTTTTCTCTACATGTTCTGAGTCGGCATGAGTTTCTGGAATCTTCACAGATAGTGAGTCGACAAGAACTCAGCAGGTTGTCGACTCATTG
Organism: Colocasia esculenta; assembly: GCA_014218235.1. Lineage (NCBI taxonomy): Eukaryota > Viridiplantae > Streptophyta > Magnoliopsida > Alismatales > Araceae > Colocasia > Colocasia esculenta. The sequence goes on along the minus strand of CM024760.1, from coordinate 51,037,942 downwards.
ATCCAGTGACATGTTTAGATGTAACGAGTTGATGAGTCTCATGGGCCAGGATTCAGCATGTCCCAATCAATATGGTCGCCGAGTAAAATGGTCCCCGCCGACTTAAATATTGGGGACATACACGCAAGTCTCCGTTGGTGCATATATGGACCTGCCAATACCATCTCGGGCCCATAGATGGATACCCATGAGTACCACCCAGACATATGGTGGGCAGGGGTGGGTGCCATTAAGTTACCCTCAGCTTATAAAATTGTTGTGTCCTAGTCAATAAAATGATTTGGGTGTTTTCTCTTTTTTCAACTTTGTCGGCTTGTGTTACTTGTGTAAATGAATAAATGAGTTAAATAACTGACGATGACTTGACAACCATGGTCTCCACGGCATGGCCGAGTGGTATGCCTGGATAATGTAATATTCACCTAGTGAACTAAGAGCTTCTGTGATCATGAATAATAAAATGGGCATAAGAATGACAATAACGATGAGATAAAATAATCACGATAATGAGTAAAGGAACAAATTATGATCAATAATGATGGTGTTTGAAATTTTAAAAAAAATAATGAAATAAAACCTAAAGATAAGGTCACATCTACACCCCTTCATCCCATCGCCTCCTAGCTATCTATTTGGTCACTCCTGTCGACTGGCTGCTCTTACAGATTCACTGCACCAGTTCATAGAGCCGCCGATTCATGACTCTACCAACTTACATAGCCACTTGCTCATACTCCAGCCGACCTACTTCTCCACTGATCTATATCCCTTCAGTTCATGTCCTCACCGATTCATTGGTCTGCATAGCCACCAACCCATGCTTCTACTAACTTAAGCACTCCTTACCGACTTACTAGTCTGCACACTCTTGCTCATCCATATCCTTGCCGATTTGTATCTCACAGAGCCATGCCTTTGTAAGTCTATGCCCTCTCATCAAATGAAAGTAACAAAACACCCATGTGTACCATTTACAAAAAAAAAGAAAAACTCAAAACTCTCATAAGCTGCAACATAAACTCCAATCAAACTTCTAAAATATCCTTGGCAAATAAAGATTACTTTTCATGTTGCAATTTCAATTCAAGTTCAAAATGTTCTTTTGCATGTTTATTTACAGACCATATGATTCTTTACTCTGGTGATTAATCAAGGATCTTCTCTCTTAGAGAGATGTAATTAATGTCGTTGTACTTAGGCAACAGCGGGTCTTTGGTCCTAACCCAATATCTCCCTCTCATTTGATGAAGTCAAATGGTGTGCAAAGAGACTTAAAGCCCTCTAAATCTTGGAGGTAGAACACTTAGTCACTCACATGACTGGCATGCCCGTGCTCTGCAATTGTCTACTCATCTCTCATCCCTATGGCTTGACCAACACTTAGTGAGACTTGAATTCGCAAGACGTGCTTGCACATATATGATAACATGATAAATTAAATAAATGAAAATAAAATAATTAGATGGATTATCATAAAATCCATTTCCATAGCATGTGTTCTGTCTAAGAATGCGTCACATCTAGGGGATGCGTTTATAACGTGTCTTGGGTCCTTGTTGTGTTAGGTTTTCCCAATGCTCCACCTTTGGCTGACGCGTTACTGTCATGTCTCGGGGTATTGGCATGTTCTCATTTTTCTGTGGTAAGGTTAACATGATACCCATGGTTCTGTGTTGAATATGATCAAAGATGGAACAATGGTTTTATAATGTGAAAATTGAGGAAGAATGTTTTGATTGTGAGTTTAGTATCGTAACTGTGGTTTATCAAGTTTGGTGGTTCAATGCTTATTTGGAATGTCCATCCACTTGGGTACCCCAGATTCTGTGTGAACCAGGCACACTAGTGCTCAGGGTTTGTCCTGGTACTATGTATACCATAAAGGTCTGCGTCGTCTTCTTGGACACCCTCACTCGTTTGTTAAGTTGTACGTCTGGCAGAGGGAAAGACGACAGTGGTGCAGTGGCTTGTGTGTGGTTGGCTTTATTTCTAGTCGTTTAGAGCACGTCTTGATTGGGGGTATGAACATTAGCAGATGTACTGGGTCCCAACTAGTCCCTTGTACCCACTTGCCTCACTTTGAGGGCTATGGAACCCTTAAGGGAGGTGTAGGTGTGGGCTTGCAGTCCGGCCAGACTGTAGGTGTTGTTGGTTGGTTTCCATAGTTTCTTATTTTGGTTGAGGTGGAGCCGTAGTTAGAACTTTCATCTGTGGCTGTGAACCAATAGTCGTGACCTGAGTGGTAACGTCATTCCTTCTGACTCAGGTTTTTGGTTTTCTTCATAATGTGTGGTATGGAGCTTGAAAGGGCACTTTTCATTAGTACTTCCTATTTATACCTTTCTCTATTTCCTTTTTAGTGGTTTATTTACAATACTTGTCCTACCTTAGTGGTTCCTTAAATAATGGTTTATTTCTAAGCAATTGCATTGCTACTTTTATTTTTGTTGATTATGAATTTTCAATAGTTAATTTAGCTACTTAGCTATCATTAATGATGCATTTACTTTTGTTAATTACAATCATGCTTTAATTCCTATTACTTATGAGTTTCTTTTTAGTTGTTGTATGTGAGTTGATTGGTGAGATTGTGTGTTACTCTTGCCACCCTTCTATAACATGTTGATTATGTATGTTGTTTTAGAGAAGTTTCCCTATTGGGCTTATGACTTTGTGAGGCTCACACCCATACACCCGCTTTCAAGTGTTTAGTAGCAAACGTGGTTCTTGGAAGTGAACATATACCACTAGTAGTAGCGTGAGCCTTTGCTCCCATTGTAAATGTTGGGGTATACCCCAAACTATTGTACTTTTCTTTTGTACATGTATTAATATATTGGGACAATATAATTTTATGTAAATGTGTATAAGATCATGTACTTGGCATGTATGCATATATCAGTGTGGTTGTCTTTTATATTCTCATTGGACACATGTGTGATATCTCTGGCGAGACTTTGATTTATTCATGGGAGGCGAATCTAGATATATAGAGCCTTTTTGGGCATAAGTATATAGGGCATCTACACAGACCTCCCTATTTATACTGTCGGGGGGATCCGGTAGATCCGACTATCATAGTTCGTTGCCTCTCCCTAACGGCTAAGATGCAGCAGCGTGGCACCTCCTTATAGGCTCCCGACTGATAACGACATAATTTTTAGTGTTAAATTTCATACATTTAGTTAAATTTAGACTTCAATTGTATGTAAATAATGTACATTTGGATTTTAAATTTGCATTCTATTCATGTATAGTTTTTGAACATTTTTAGGTAGAACACATAACTAGATTTTCATTTAATAAAGTGAATACTTTTTAAATAATTTGACTAATATATATATATATATATATATATTTTTTTTTTCTTTTACAAGTATATTGTACATAAATAATTTCTTATTTTCTAACACTTACAAATATTAGTTTTTAAATAAATTTTAATAACCCCCATTACGCCATTACCTTCTCTTATCCAACCAGAAATCGGCCACTTAAATCCTATTTTAACTTTTCTTCTTCCCATCAGAAGCTCCTGGAAGCCCCTGGAAGCAGATTTGGGGCTGAGCACTGCTGCTCGGTTGGTTGGGGCGATGGCATCTGGTGCTGCAAAGCTGGCGGTCAGACCTGCTGCTACTGTGAGTTGGGCTAGAGCTCGGTGCTGATGGAGCTCTGATCAGACAGATCTGGGGATGTGCAAGGGCGTGAGCTGTTGGAAGAACCTGGTTTGGGCCTGGTGTGTGCAGATCCGGCCGGATGAGGTGAGATGGAACTAGGGCGGCCAGCGCCCTGGTGTACTGTGTAAGATGCTGGGTGAGGCGCAGGTGGAGCTCCTGCGAAGAGCTGATGGGCCTGCTGCTTGGGCCGATGGTTGTGCTGGCCGGTTGAGGTGGCAACCAGGGGCGATGAGGCTGTGGCACTGGGCCATGTGAGATCCGTGTGTTGTGATGTTGGCTGACCGTTTGAGGGCTGGCGCTGTGGTCTGGCCGATGGTGGAGCGATGGCGTTTGCGATGGATCCGGATCCCATGTGAGGCCGGTGCTGTGTGCAGTGAACCAGATGACCGTGTGAGATGGTGTGCGGCCGGGTCTAATAAGCAGATGTGCAGATGGTGTGGGATGCTGTGCGATGGTGATGCTGAGGTGGCGTGGTGTGCTGAGGTGGCCAGGCCATGGCGATCCTGGGTTGGGTTCGTGTGCAGCGGCAGAGGTGGCTGTGTGCAGAGCTATGCAGGAAGCAGATGTGCTGGGCGGACCAGGGGAGTGCTGGGCATGGCGAGCTGGACGCAGCAGAGGCTGCTCGGGTGGCTGGCAGATGGATCATGTGGAGACTCCCGTGTGAAGATGGCAGGCGGTTGGCCAGATAAGGCAGTGCAAGCCATGGCAATGTTGGAGGCTGGTACGTGCGGATCGGAGGTGGGAAGAGAAACTGGAGCATGGCGATTTGGGGCAGATCTGCTGCCTATAAAAGGAGGCAAGGTCCAGGGGGTTCCCTGGTTCGCAAGTAGGGATTTTTTTTTCTTTTATTTTTAGTTTCCATTTCCTTTATTTTCTTTTGAGCAGAGCTGTGAGAGATTGCTCCTCTTTTCTTCTCCAGGGGGGGGAGTTCAATTTGGAGGATTTCTAGGTTTTATTTCTTCTGTAATTTTCTTCTTTTCAGTAGAGCTGTGAGGGTTGTGAGGTCTTTAGTTCAGTATTATTTGGGGTTTCTTTTTGGTTTCTCTGGTTCGACAGAGAGGGTCGGCAATTTTTAGGATTTCCAGTTTTCTGTTCTTCTCCAGTTCAGATTTTCTTAGATAATTTTCTACCATTTTTTTCCTGTATTTCTCTTTGAGCAGAGCAGTGGAGTGTTCTTAATGTTGGGAGTTCGGTTTGCTAGAATCAACTTTCTTTCTTACAGTTCTTCATTTCGTTACTTGCAATTTTGTGAGTTAGACTTCGATCCAGTGCACTTTCCATTTCCTTGTGTTACAGAGGGTGATTTTGGTGCTATTATGGTTCCATTTCTTTTGCGCTTCTATTGTTCAACTCTGCGTTTAATTGGTTCGATCCCTCTGCATTTGTTATCTCTTCGTTTGTTGGTTTAATGGTTGGACAGTGAGAAATTGTTCTGTGAGTTGTGAGTTGGATAAGAGGTAGATAATTTTTCGTTTCATTTCTTTTGTGCGGATGGGTGATCCAGTTTAGTTCTTTTTTCTTATGAGATCTGTGAAGGCATCTGGGAGATCCGCAGCAGCAGGGGTTTAGTATCTCTTCTGGTGGAGATGGTTGGCTATTTCGATTTTGGGAGTTTTTAGTTATTCTTTCTTCTGATGTTCGACATTTGGGCAGTAGAGTGTTCTGCTGCTGCCGTGGGGAAGGAATTGAGTATTTGTTTTGAGATTTTCTCCTGTGTTCAGATGGTTACAGGGCAGATGAGCTTGTAATTTTAGCTACATTCCAGTTTCCAATTTCTGTTGTGTTTAAACTTTCGATCGAGTGCATTTAGTTCCCATTGGCTACTGTGTTTGCTTCTCTTCTGTGCTGCTGTGAGGGATTTGAGAGTTCAGAATTGTTGTTTCCATTTCTTCGGTGTTATTTCTTCCATTTTCTTCTGTGCTTAGAGGGATCTAGGAATAAGATCATGAGTTGAAGTTGCAAGTTATATTTCTTTTACTATTTTCTTAATAATTCATCCCTCGAGCTATGAGGTTACATTAATATCAAGTTTCTTTAATTTCAGTTTTGTTTGTCCTTTCATTACGTTAATTTGTCGGAGTGTGAGAAATTTGATTGATGTTACTTACACAACTGATTCTAATGTAATATTAGTTTGGTGAAATAGTGGTTGCTCGAATGGTTTCAAGTCAAAGTAGTTTAATTCAAGCTCTATTCTGCCTCTCCGTGGATATGACCTGTACTCACCATTGTGCTAGTTCTTCTTTATGATTTCATGTTTGTGAGACAGTTTAGAGGAAGTGCGCATATTGATTTGTGCGAGGACTCTGGACAACGAAGATGCACAGTCAACTATGTCGCGCGTTCACCGACCACTACACATATCATACTCAAATGCGACCACCAAGATAGGTCATGATAGAACGTGAGTTTCAAGGCGATGACATGATGTTCGACATCGTGCTCATTGGTTGAGGAGTTATCATGATGTTTTTTGACATCATTAATGCATGATGTGACCACTTGGCAGGGACATGTCATTCCAAGAGGCCTAGCGACGGGTAACTCCCCACACTCCAAGTCCAGAGTGTCAGGTTCAACCGATGCCAAGAAGTCACTTAGGCCGATGAGACTCATCTTTTCTAAGGACAGGGCAAGGTTACCTCGGCCATTCCTGACATGGAGTGCTTCGGCATTGTGGCTCACATAATAGGCCACTACTCGACCATTGAGTCGATAGCTGCGGATCATGCGCATTGTAATGACACCCATTAAGGTCACGATTTGGCCGATCTGGCGCGACGGTTCCAAGGTCATGACACGAGATCCGTGGGAACGACCGATGGTTCACGGCTGCTCAACCCATTATATAAGGGGGTAATTAAGTTCGACTCTCATAGGTACGTAAACTCTTTTCTCTAGACTTTGCCACACTTCTTGGCCAGTCACTAACTTGAGTGTCAGAGTGTCTCCCCATTGAGACCCCTCGGTGGACTCTGCCACACTTCTCAGCCACTCATTAACTTGAGCGTTGGATTGTCTCCCCATCGAGACCCCTCAGTGGACTCGCAAGATGGACATCATCTCTCGTGAGTAACGCGTAATCATCAACGCTAACCACCTTGGCTCAGGTCAACGTTAGGAGCCTTACCGCTTGAGGATGAAATTTAGGATGGCTTTATTTTTCATCTCAAAATTAGGGACAAATTTTAGGATGTATATATTTTTCATCCTATTTTTTAAAATTTATGATAAATAAATAATTCCATAGATTGTGAAAGAATTTGGGATAGATTTTTGTCATCCCAAAATTTATGGATGGAATTTTTTCTTCCCAATTTTTTAATTTATGATAAATAAATAATTCTGCAAGTTGGGATGGAATTTGATTAATCCACAAATATAAATTATTCTCTCCTTATTTCTATTTTTTCTTGTAGTGTAGCTTGGCCAATAGTGGTCAATCTTTTATGGTACCTTCTTTAATATAGGCCAAAGGCAATTGATACCTTGTGTTTGAAAATACCTCAGTAATTGCTACCTCCATAATCTTATCTTGATTTGCCTTGGTATGAATGCCACCGTTGGCTTCTAATCAGTAATTAAAAAGGCTAACTCTATCAATTTTCTCATTGCTTAGAGTGCACAACTTATAAGGATAAACTATCCATGATTATTTACTCCTTCCAATGAGGCAAACAATATTTGATGTGTGTTCATCAAATAAGTTGTATCGAAACATATCAATTAGCAAAGTATTTTTATGTGGTTCTTGACTTACCATCAATCCAAAACACGTTCTTTAAAGTATAGTTGTCATTCACAGTTATATTGTAAAAGAATGTAGGATCTTAACTTGAATTGTCTGAAAGTAAGTTATTAGTTTTTTATTGGATCACCCTCCTTTAATTGTGATTGCCTTTCTTTATCCAGAAAGTTTCAATTGTCTTTCTCTATCGAATCCAACTATTGGATGCCCCTTTTCTTTTTTGCCATGGTCGACACAATGTTTGATGTGTATATGCCAACACCATGCATGTTCAAAATTTCAACTTTCTCTGGGGTGCAATTTTTTTGATGGAATTATAAATACATAGTACTTGTATGGTGAAGACCATGATAATTCTCGAGAATGACATCATATATTATATACTTTTGTATCACTCTCTTGTCGAACTCTCATCAATACCTTACATCTAATCTTAGATGAATCTCTGTGGTTGACTGCATTTTTGTCCCTTCTAAATTTTTCTCTTTGAATGATAAGTGAATTTTTTATAGATGCACATGTCATTCTTTTTTCTTCAATTTGTAGTTATGATACTGAAGCCTATCCGTTTTACAAACTATTGTAGAAATTATTTACTTCTGAAATGGTTTCGAACATCATGCCATTAAAGGTTCTCTCGCTCCAGCTTGTATCTTCTCCTGTTCACTTCATCCTCAAAATGACTCTCTGCTCCTCCAGAATTTTCCTAGAAGTATGTGTTGTCAAGGGTGACAAAGAAGTCAACAAGAGTGACAAATAGTTGAACAAGAGTGACAAATAGTTGAATTTGGGTTACAAATAGCTGAACAAGTTGGTTAACAAATAGTTGAACAAGAGTGACAAATATATAATTAAAAGTGACAAATACATAAATAAAGATGAGAAGTACTTTGTTAAAGATGACAAACACTTGAAACAGGGGTGACAATATAAGTCGATAAGGGTGCAAAATATATCATCGCATTGCACTACATTAGATGCTATGGCACCATCACCTCCAAATCTTTACTACTTGGCATTGACAAATATTCCTCACTACCTGCCAAATACTAGAAGGGCACATATGTTATGGCTTTTACAAAGAGTGGTGCTAAACATATACTTAATGAAGATGAAGTTAAAGGTACCATCGATGATAATCTCTATATTAGGGCTATGAGCTTCTATTTCTTCTACCTAATCATTCGTTTCATGGTCACCATAGATGCTTGCTTGTTAGAGAAGTACGTGAGGGCTCAGATGTACTATTTCGCATGTGGTTTATGTGTGGTTGGACATACATAGGCATGTATGACATGGGTGACGGTGTGTAGAGCATCATGAAGGTGTAAAATAATAACCTACTTATTTGCAACACTAACATGAAAGATAGTACAATTCTAAGTGGTGGCATCACAAACATATTATGCGATGACACAATGTCTGCGTCATTGGTTGGAGTCTTGCAACACATGGCCACAAGATTACCTTTTGACTTAATTTTTTCCCTTGCTTCATTACATCTAAAAATGTTGAAGCTTCTATAGTGTTGAACTTTTCTACCACCTTCCACTTTCATTGCCACAGATGGTAGATGACATGATGGTTAGAGGAAATGCAGAGCATAATGGAGAAGGGTAAAATGGGAAATAAGTTATATTCTTTGCGCAAAATCTAACAAGCTCCCACAACTTCCATCTAGATTGAGCCGATGTGGTGGTCTCTCCACATTGATCAATGATGTTCCACATGTCTATTTTAGTAGAGCATTTCCACCCAGTTACTCGAATAATAAGTATTTATCAAATAGATTTTTGTAATGACCCCGAGAACCCGACCCTCGGCCCACGCTGAGGACCCAATTTTCGCGGTCGCCGCCCATGATCCGGAGACCCAGAAGGGCTATAATATAAATCTAACAGGATATGTAACAGAGGTAAACGTCAATTGCTAAACTAGAAGTGTACGTGCGGAAATAGAAAAGAGAGTGAGACCACTGCGTACCGCTCTAAGTACAGTCCCAACACACGCGCAGCTAGTACAAGTAAAAGGCAGGGGAAGAACAAGTCCCTTAGGGGCATACCCCGAGGGTGACGTACACTAAGAAGGGGAAGACCACTACTAGCTACGGGGACCACGGCTACCTCCCCATCTCCTCCGCCCGACGCGCGCCCTGCCGCTGCTGAGAAGTCTCACTTGGGAAAAGGAGGGATGAACTTCATAACAGAAGCTCAATAGGGACTACCAATCTCCTACTGGCTCTAACAGGCAAAGAAGAATACATATATATATATATATATATATATATATATATATATATATATCAAATAAAAAAATAGCAGTTTATATCTTCTACCTATGAATGGAAGTGCGGAAGCGAAGCTACAACTAGCACGGTACGGAAGTACAACACGGTCGGAAACTCTGTACGACTGCTCATTGTGACCACCACATAGCTAGTAAAACACAGACAGGGAGATACCCCGCCTGGATAAGGAACACTAGCTATGGAAGACACTACCACTAGTCAAAGGTCAGGTGCATCCACCGACGTCTTATCCTCGACCCAGGTACTAACCCTCACGTCTCGTTAGAGAGAGGTAGGACACAAAGTACATAACAGTAACCATCGTAGTTTGGCCGGACTACGGTCCCACGCCTGACCTCTCTAAGCGATTCTGAGGCCGCAAAGAGCGAGGCAGTGAGAAAAGGACTAGCTGGACTGCGCCGAGAAGAACTCCCAAACTAACGTCGACATCCAGTCCAACTACGAGAGCTCTACAAACGACTCAACGCAGCTGTCCTAACCATAGTTTTCCCCTCAGCTCCAGAGTCCGCCTATAGGGCTTCCAACTCGAGCACAATCGTAGCTCAGAGTACTCCCTCAACAGGCTCCCGAGGACGGGGGTCCCAGGCAACGGTAACAACCTCTCTATAGGACAAGGCCTCCAATGCCGAGCACTGGTCCATGACTAGTGTAGGACTGTACTAGGAAACTAGCACAGGTGCCACGGTACAGTAAAAAGCGGAAACGGCAAAGACTCCTCAAAACACGAAACCTCACAAGACCATAACCTGTCTCTACTGTAGGCACGACGTGTTGGGCCGTAGTGACCTTGTCACGATGCCCTACCCTGTCGTGACACTGTCGCGGCGCCAACACCATCGCGACTAGGTCGCGATGCCCAAGAGCGTCGTGATCATGTCGCGACCGGCCAGGCCGTCGTGACAAGATCGCGACCTCTATAGCGGTCGCGTCTTCAGCCGAGGGGGTTCTGGAGCAACCCTCACGGAGACCTCCCCAAAAACGGGTACACACAAACCACAGGGGGAGGGGAGCATGCTCAACATGTATTGAAAGCTTTAAATCCTCCAAACCACCCTTAAACCCCACAAAAGCATGGATTAACAAGGATCTACGCTCGAAGGGAAAACCTCACTCATGCATGAGCATGATCCTCACTCTCCCACGACCCCAAACCATGAAGAAATGTCGTCTCTAGAGGGAGGGGAGCATGCGTAGGGAGAAAGGATCAAGGGTCCCTACCTCCACGTGTAGAGCCGACCCGTTGGCACCTTCACGTACGAATGACCACCTCCTCCTCGGTCCAAGCAACACGAACACGTCCCCTACACGAACAGGGCGTCACCACCTCAGCACGAGCACCCCGAGCATGAAGAACCAACAAGAAACTACAAGAGGGCTCAGAGGGAAGGAGAGGGGAAGAAGAAGGAGAGAAAGGGGTGAGGGGGAGAATGGGGCGTGGAGCTCGATTTTAAACCGACAGCCCCCAAGACGCGACGGGGCGACCTGGCACGACAACAACCATGTCGCGGCCCCTCTAGGCGTCGCGACCATGTCACGAAGGCAACCCCCAGCGCGACCCCAAAAGCAGTCAAACCTCGAAGACCGGGAAAAGCAAACGTGACGGCTGACTACGACGCGTCAACGTTGTATGCTCCCGATACCCGACACGACCGTTTTCACAGAAAGGACAGCGGTCACATTTGTCAGAAAAGCAGTCGCGATGCCTTCAGAAGGCATGACAAGAACGCAACACCCACCCCCGTCGCGACCATATCGCGACGGCCAGGATCGTCGCCACAATAAACCTTATCACGGCGGGCCATCCTGGCGCAACCATGTCATGACCAGGGTGCCTATCGTGACCCTGAGGACAGGGCCATGGGCCCAGGAGGGCTGGGTCTTACATCCCACCCACCTTACGACATTTCGTCCTCAAAATTAAAATAAACTCGGTCTCAATCCGGAAAGTAGTACAGGGAGAAATAACATACCAATCAATCAAACAAATAGGAGAACTGCTCGTGCATCTCATCCTCATGCTCCCAGGTGGCCTCGCCACCGACGCGGTTCTCCCAGACGACCTTCACTAGAGGAATCTACTTTCGGCGTAACTGCTGCACTTTGCGGTCGATGACTCTGACCGGGTACTCTGGCACTGACAAGTCTGACGCTACCTCTAGCCTCGAATAGTCCAACACGTGCGAAGGATCTGCAACGTACCTCCTGATCTACGAAACGTGGAAGACACTGTGCACACCTGTCAGCTCTGCCGGAAGACACAACCTATAAGCCACCTCACCGACCCTCTCTATGATAGGGAAAGGCCCAACGTACCTCGGGCTGAGCTTTCTCTTCCTGCCAAACCTCATAACACCCTTGGTCGGTGAGACCCGCAAGAAAACAAGGTCACCTACACTGAACTGTAATGGTCTCCTGTGGACGTCTGCGTAGTTCTTCTATCTGCTCTGTGCTGCCCGAATCCTCTACCTGACAAGACTGACCATCTCTGCACACTGCTGCACCAACTCTGGTCCCAAAAGCTGCCTCTCTCCAACCTTGAACTAGTGAAGTGGTGTCCTGCACGGGCGACCATACAAAGCCTCGTATGGTGCCATTCCGATGCTCGAGTGATAACTGTTGTTATACGCGAACTCTACGATCGGAAGGTGCGACTCCCAGGTGCCACTCCAGTCCAAACAACACCCTCTCAGCATATCCTCCAAGGTCTGGATCGTCCTCTCTGACTGTCCGTCTGACTGCGGATGATATGCTGTGCTCAACCTCAACTCTATGCCAAGAGCCCTCTACAAACTATGCCAGAACCCTGATGTGAAGCTCGGATCTCTGTCGGAGATGATTGAAATTGGAGTTTCGTGCAATGGAACAACTCTATCCATGTACAGCCTGGCTAACCTGTCCACTGACCACGACATTCTGACTGGAAGAAAATGTGCTGTCTTGGTCAAGTGATCCATGATCACCCAGATACCATCGTGCCTCTGCAGGGTATGGGACAAACCAACCACAAAGTCCATGGTGATGTCGTCCCACTTCCATACGGGAATGGGCAACAGCTGTAGCTCACCACCAGGATGCTGATGCTCGGCCTTCACCAGTTGACAGGTAAGGCACCGAGAGACGAACTCTGCCACGCCCCTCTTCATCCTTGGCCATCAGAAGAACCTCCTCAAGCAATGGTACATCTTGGTGGAGCTAGGATGACCAGCATACCTCGATATGTGAGCCTCTGACAAAAGCACCTAGCGCACCTCCTAGCGGCCTCTGAAACTGACCTCGCTGTCCTCGTCAAGCTCCTCATCTGGCATCTACAAAATGTCTGCCAACTGTGAGTCTGCCTACTGGGTCTGAAACACCTGCCTGAACACTGACGATTAAACTGAAAAACTGGTCGCCACAGCACGGTCTCTGCGCCTCGACGAGTAGAACACTCCCTGGGACAGCTCCTTAAACACCCTCCACTCCCTGACCATCAACGAACTCAAGTGAACGCGCCTGCTCAAAGAATCGGCTATGATGTTAGCCCTTCCTAGGTGGTAGGAGAAGGTAAGGTCGTAGTCCTTCAAATACTCCATCCACCTGCGCTTCCTTGAGTTTAAATCCCTCTGGGTGAAGATATACTGCAAACTCTGATGGTCAGTGAAAATCTCAAACGTTTCTCCATACAAATAGTGCCTCCACAACTTGAGAGCCAACACCACTGCTGTCAACTCCAAGTCGTGGGTGGGGTAGTTTTCCTCATGCTTCTTGAGCTACCGAGAAGCATAGGCAACGACCCCACCATGCTGCATCAGCACGGCACCCAAACCAGATCTCGACGTGTCAGTGTAGACCATAAAACCTCCACTGCCTGACGGCAAGACCAGCACTGGCGCTGAAGTCAACATCGTCTTCAGCTCCTAGAAACTCCGCTCATAATCCTCTGACCAAACAAACCTAACATCCAGCCTCGTCAACCTGGTCAACGGCTCTGCAATCCTGGAAAAATCTCGAATAAACCTTCTATAGTAACCTGCCAAGTCCAGTAAACTGCAAACCTCTGACACTGATGTGGGCTGCTCCTACGACAGCACTGCCTCCACCTTGGCAGGGCCCACTGCCACACCAGAACCCGAGATCACGTGCCTGAGGAAGTGCACCTCCCTCAGCCAAAATTCGTACTTGTCGAACTTGGCATAAAGTCGGTGACTCTGCAGGGTCTCTAGCACGATCCCCAGGTGCTCCTCCTCAGAAGCCGAGTAGACCAAGATATCATCAACAAAGATGACCACAAACTGGTCCAAGTACTTGTTAGGAATGGATGGGTGGAAGGATCATATCTAGAAGGGGGGTTGAATAGATCTAATACCAATTAACGCGGAAGCTTAAGCAATTTAAAATTACTTCGAATCAGAGATCAAAACACCCAAACAATTTAATGATCTGAAGTGTGATTCGTGTGTGTGAGCAAATCAATTAGTAGTGTGAACAAAATCCCTATGCATGCATCTAGCGAGATACAAAGGCAAACCACAATTCAAACCAATGCACAGAGGATTTTTAGGTGGTTCGGAAATCACCTCCAGTGATTCCTACGTCCACCCCTCACACAGTGAGGGCACACTACTCAAAAACCTTGAGTACAACTCACACAGAAGTACGACGACTCCAAACACCCTTGAGCACGACGACTCAAGAAACACCTGGAGCACGACGACTCCAAACTGAGCACGACGGCTCAAACAACAACCGGAGTACGACGACTCCAAATTGAGCACGACAGCTCAAACCACACAGTGAGTGCGACGACTCACAAACCAGAGCTCGACGGCTCAGAGTACAAAAGCTAGATCAAACACAAAAGAGATCAGATCCTCTAGCAATGATCTGATTCAAAACAGATTCGTACAAAGAAAATTTGTGCAGAACTTCATGCACAAATCTCACAGATGAAATGAAGAAGAACAAACTCTGAGATGAGGGAAATAGTTGTAGAAAGAGTGTTCTTCGATGAAGAGGCCTTGCAGAGACTTCATTGAGGAGGCTTGATGGAAATCGATGGAGATTCTCCTCAATTGGCGATGCTTGCTTTGATGGCATCTGAAATGCCAGGAATCCTTCTTCTCTTGAGCCTCTTCAGTTGGATCTGCTCCCTTGCCTTGCACAGCAACCTTCTCTCCAGGGATTCCCCTTGATTCCCTTGTCCTTCCTCTTGAAAGGATGGCTTGCAGCTTCTGGAGATGGAGACAGATCTGGAGAACCCCCTTTGGCCGCCAAAAGGCTTCTTTTGGAAGTGTATGAGCTCTCTTACTTTGGGGTACAAGGAACATGGGTATTTATAGCCCCATATGTCCATAAAGTGCTTTGGGGTACATGGGCACAGAACCCTAGGTCAAATCCCCTAAATCCCAGTCATCCACGTGTACAGAGAAATTCACGATTTTGACTTTCAGCCAGAGTGTGTCGACTTGCCCTGAACTAGTGTCGACCTGCTGTCCCATTTCTGCAAATTGGTTTGCTGGAAACTGGGTCTAGTGTCAACCTGCCCTGAACTAGTGTCGACCTGCCCTTCTGGAATCTGGGACTAGTGTCGACCTGCTTTGAGCTAGTGTCGACCTGCCCTTCTAGAATCTGGGACTAGTGTCGACCTGCTTTGAGCTAGTGTCGACCTGCTGTCCCAGTCTGGCAACTTGGTCTTCTGGAATCTGGCACTAGTGTCGACCTGCCCTTATCTAGTGTCGACACTACCAGAGAAAAATGTGTGAACCTGAAATTTAACACATAAACTATTAGTACAAGATATTATCATTAAAATATGAGATATTAAACATCAAAACATGTTGTTTAAGCATTATTGTGATATGTATAAAATGTATAACATGTTCAACATATCATCATCAAAATCATAACATGTCACAATATCTCATCATTAAAATCACAATATATCATCATCAATATCACAGTATGTCATCATCAAAATCAAGGTATGAGTGATGTTCATTGGATATCATTAATTACAACTTTAGGAAGTTCCAAAACACACTCAACCCTTCCAAAACACCTCACCCAACAATCTCCCCCTTTTTGATGATGACAAAACATATGCACAATCTCCCAATATCTGACTCTCTTGACTGCAATAATTCCCCCTTTGACATATTCACATTTTGACCTTTCTCCTTTAAAGAACTTTCTCCCCCTTTGAAGGCCTTTTCTCCCCTTTTTGGAAGTGCCAATTTCTCCCCCTTTTTGATGTGCCCTTTTCTCCCCCTTTTTGACAGCATCAAAAGGATAGACAAGAGAGAGAGACAAAGATGGTTGGAGACCAAGAGATGAATGTGGGAAAGAATGTTCAGAAATGATTAAAATAAATGAGGCAAAATGATATTGACATATGAGAGACATTATTGTGTTTTTGTTATTGTGCAACAAAGTTTAATCACAAAGACACACTCAACACAAAGAGTAGCAAATTATAATGAGCTGAATGTAGTTAAAATAATGATGCAAATGTGAAGAAAAGTGACCTATATGAATGAACAGAAATATTTAACAAGGATGTTTGGAGCTTTAAGTTTAACACAATGTAAATAATAGATCTAAACTCAGTAGACATGAACTTAATTAAGGTCTTAAGCTTTTCTATCCTGTCTTTTTGATTTTCTTTCAAATTTAACTAGGAAAGAATACAAGAATAAATTAGTTAAATCTCACTTTTTAGTGCAAGAAATCACATTGATCAGATGCAAGACCTCTTAATTACTCAGTGGTTTAACTTTCATTATCTTATACAGAGTTGAAAATTTTAATTTCCACTTTTTGATGCGAAACAAATCACTTGTTAGGTGAAATGGCCCGGTTACTCAGTGGTTCAAGCATTTGCATTGCTCTGTTTGTATCTTTCCAGATTGATCATTTTTCTTTTGACATTTTACAGGAATATTTTTGCTTTGACCAGAAAAGTCATGACTATGAATTTAGAAAAATATTCTTAACATGTGGTAAAAATAAAGCTTAAACATACACATGTGAAATATTAAAGCCACTCATGTGCCTATAATAGTGTTTTGCAAATCATTTTAAAAACTTCAGTATTATGATTGCTTAACCTTGAAATGATACTGAATCTTTGAAATTAAACTAAATGCACAATGAGTTTAGTTTCAATGTCTTAATTCTCCCATAAGAAAATAGCACAAGGACTCAAAAATTCTGATGAATTTGGGGTTCAAGATAGACAAGTAAGGTCAAGAAATGTAAAAATGACTTCCCCTTTTCATGTAACTCCCCTCACAAGGTGAACATGAGGATTATAAGAGGAATAGAAATGGAATGACATGAAGGCAGAATGAACATGAATGTTTTTATTGAAAGACAATGACTCCCGCTCAACAATTGCATACAAGGCACTTGATACTTGGTGGAGACATATACTCACACATAGTGAAAGTGTCCAGACAAGTCTGACTTGTCTTTCTTCAAATCACCATTTGATATACCAAGAATGCCAATACAATGTGAGAGTGAGGAATTTAGTTGCGAGAACATTTGTCAACAATTGAATGGGAGTTGATGATGAATCAGATATGACAGAATATTTTTCCAGCAAATTTCTCCAGCATTTCACTCAAAGATTCTTTCGAATTCACTCCCCCATAGGATATGCATGATATGAAATGATCATTTAAGCAATTCAAATATGTTCATGCCAAGCAATTTGCACAGAAAGAGTATGAACATGATCAAGCATAAATCAACAGGCAATTTATTGAAGGAGAAGAATTTTGCAAAGACTCAAAATAAAGTTTTGATATTTTCATTTTGCTTGATCACCTTTATGCAGAAAAGACTATTGATACTTGGCGGAGAATTTTTCTCACGCATGATAATAGTTTCCAGACAAGCCTAACTTGTCCTTTCACATTCCACCATTTGATATACCACATAGTCACTGCAAAAAGGGTCAATTACACTTTATTTTAGCATGAAATTCATTGCATTTATTGAAAAACATTTTTGCACTTTTTCAAATTTACTCCCCCTTAATATGTGCATGGAATGAAAAAGTTAGCAAGCAATTCATACATGATTATGAGCACAATTAGCTTTAAGCATAACATGATTGTTGGTACTTGGCGGAGTATTTTACTCACGCATAATGATAGTTTCCAAACAAGCATAACTTGTTTTTCCACATGTCATCATTTGATATACCAAGAAGTCAAAGCAGTTAGTATGCACACAGACTCATGGGAACAGTTAAGCATGCATGATAACATAAACATAATTCCAATTATTATGACATAAAGTTCATTGTTGGGAGTAGCATTGAAACACATTTCTCATTGTTCAGATAAAAATTAAACATTCATTCCAATTCAAGCAATTCAAGTTTGAAATGATAAAGAAATTTTACCTGAACAGTTTTCTTCTCAATGATTTTACCTGTGTTCTCCATTCATTTCTAGCCTTGTACAACCAATATCTTGGATCCATTGACAATGCATGGCTGCAAGACTTTTTAGCTTGCTGATCAAGCTGGTTTTGGGACCCACACTTGTTTGGGTCCTGCAATGAAATCAATGTTAGATTGCAACAAAGATTTCTGAATCCAAGATGCTTTTAATTTTTGTATAGATGCATTTCTTTCATTGATAGAACTATGAGCAGAATTAGTTCCAGATTTCTTTTTGCCTTGATCAATACATCTATGTTTTCATGAAGTTTTCTATTTTTTGGATTTTTAATATGAGCAGAAACAAAATGATTTTGTGCAACATTTCTATGCATATACACATGGAATTTCTGAACACTTTCAGTATGAACATGATGTTTATTCCTATGTGTATGAGCATGTGCATTAGACTGAAATTTCTGAGCATGCACAAAAAAATCATTTCTGTACCAACAGTCCCTAGAAATATGACCAATTTTATAACAATGAAAGCATTGGACTGATTTGGCATGTTTATTGAAATTTTGATTTCTATTCCAGCAATGTTTGGCAAGATGACCCGGTTTATTACAATTAAAGCAAATGAGAGCATTTCTTACCTGGTTCTTACCTTGGCATATATGCATTTGCTGGAATCTCCTTTTCATGTGTGGAGGCTTACCATGAGGAGAAGGAGGTACCTTTTGGTGGCTCTTGGCATGATGTGAATTTTGAACTTGCCTCAGAGCCCTTTGGACTGATTGAGGAAGTAGATGAGTCCTCTTGATAGTAGCATTCCTCTCTTTCCCTGTTTGTTTCTGAACAAGAACTTTCACTAGCTTTTCATTAGAATTAGAAGAGTTCTTGTTTGCAGCAGATTTAACAAATGTTATTGTGCTTTTCTTTTCATTTTTCTTGGATTTCACAGAAGCAAGATTTGTGTTTGTAGTGTTTTTCAATTCATGTTGAAGCTTCTGTTTTTCAGTTTTTAATGCAACAACTTCTTTTTCTGAATTTGAAGTTTGTTTAGCATGACATCCAAACCATTTTTCATCTTGATCTTTTCATTTTCAAATTGAGCAATTTGTTTTTCCAAGTCAGAAATTTTATTACTCAAGTTGCTGCATTCATTGTCCAATGGTTTGTCATGATACAAGCATTCAATCTTCCTTTTTAAATGATGATTTTCTTCAACAAGTTGTTTGCATCTTTCATTTATTGATGATCATGAGCCATATTAGAAATTTGTTTGTTTAATTGATCATTATCAAATTTGAAGTTGTTATTGAGATCAATCAATTCTTCTTTTTCATTTTCCAGATCAATGACTTTTGATTTCAATAGCTCATGGTTTTCTTTCAATCCATTCAGTTTAGTTTCACAGATTTGGACTTCATCTTCCAAATTCTCTTTCTCAGAATTTAATTTTTCAACTTTATTTTTCAAACTCTCATTTTCTTCTGAAAAATCTTTATCATTGTTCTGGAGCAATTCAAGTTTCTTTGTTAAAATTTCAATTTCTTTATGGCAATGTTTTAAAATCTTTTTCAAATCTTTATTTTTTGTGTTCAGCTTTGCATTAAGATTTTGCATCTTTTCATAGAATTCAATCAATTCAACATGAGACATGCTTTCCTCTGCATCAGAATCAGAATTAGAATACATAGATGGATCTGGAATTGACTTACCTGACCTTGTAGACCCATTTGAATTCTTGTGTTCTGAAGAGGATGCAGAATGCTCTGAACTCTTGGAATGTGCTGTTAGAGCCAAAGTCTTTTGAATTGTTGATTTTCTGGATTCATTGAAGGTCTTCTTTGCCATAAAGTGCTTGTGAATATCTTTGCTCCTTTCCTTTGTGAATCCTTTCCATCACTGCTGTTGGCCATAAAGCATAACTCCTCATTTGCTGAACTTGAAGAGTTCTCTTCTTCATCCTGACTTTGGTCTTCATCTGACCAAGTTGCAATCATAGCTTTTGGCTTCTTGTATTTGTCCTTTTTTATCTCAGGACACTCACCTTTCATGTGTCCTATCTTGTTGTACCTGTAGCAAACATATCTTCATCAGTCTTTTGATTTCTGCTAGCATTGAAATTTGAAGAAGAAGCATTCCTTTTATTAGAAGAATATTTTTTCTTTCCATTGAATTTTCCTCTTCTTGATTTTAAAAATTTTCTGAATTGTTTTAGTCATGATGTCAAGTTCATCCTCATTAGACTCAGACTCATCAGAACTTGATGTTTCTTGATCTTTCTCTTTGTTACTTGATGAAGCCTTAAGTGCTATTGGTTTAGCCTTATCATGTGTTCTTCATTTCTCTTCATATTTATTTCATAAGTCATTAAAGATCCTATGAGTTCATCCAAAGACATTTTGGATAAATCCTTAGAATCTTCAATCACTGTAGCCTTTGTGTGCCAAACAGATGATAGAGAGCGCAAGGTTTTTCTTACCAGATCAGCATCAGTGTATTCCTTACCTAATGCCTTCAGTCCATTGACATTATCATAAACCTAGCAAACATTTCAGAAATCGATTCATCAGATTTCATCATAAACAATTCATATTCAGACACAAGTATGTTTGCTTTGATTTCCCTAACTTGAGATGTTCCCTCATACATTAATTCAAGTTAATCCCACATTTCTTTAGCAGATTTACACATGGATATTCTTGAATATTCTTTAGGGTGGACTGCACACTGAAGCATGTTCATGGCACTGTAATTAAGAGTAGCTTTCCTAATTTGCTCTCTAGTCCAATTTTCCTCATCTTCATGATTTCATAAGGACCCACTTCAACTATCCTCCAGATTTCATAGTTTTGAGCCCTAAGAAAAACTTGCATGCGATTTTTCCAGTATGAGTAATCAGACCCATCAAAATATGGTGGTCTATTAATGGAATGGCCTTTAGCTACAAATCCTCGAGAATCCATCAATTAGAATGAGATGGTGAAAGAACAAGCAGACAATTCAAGCAATTGACACAGAGATCAAACAGAAGCAATCAAATCAGATCAGTAGCAGACATTAACCTGCTCTGATACCAATTGTTAGGAACGGATGGGTGGAAGGATCAGATCTAGAAGGGGGGGTTGAATAGATCTAATACCAATTAACGCGGAAGCTTAAGCAATTTAAAATTACTTCAAATCAGAGATCAAAACACCCAAACAATTTACTGATCTGAAGTGTGATTCGTGCGTGTGAGCAAATCAATTAGTAGTGTGAACGAAATCCCTATGCATGCATCTAGCGAGATACAAAGGCAAACCACAATTCAAACCAATGCACAGAGGATTTTTAGGTGGTTCGGAAATCACCTCCAGTGATTCCTACGTCCACCCCTCACACAGTGAGGCACACTACTCAAAACCTTGAGTACAACTCACACAGGAGTACGACGACTTCAAACACCCTTGAGCACGACGACTCAAGAAACACCTGGAGCACGACGACTCCAAATTGAGTACGACGGCTCAAACCACACAGTGAGTGCGACGACTCACAAACCATATCTCGACGGCTCAGAGTACAAAAGCTAGATCAAACACAAAAGAGATCAAATCCTCTAGCAATGATCTGATTCAAAAGATTCGTACACAGAAAATTTGTGCAGAACTTCATGCACATATCTCACAGACGAAATTAAGAAGAACAAACTCTGAGATGAGGGAAATAGATGTAGAAAGAGTGTTCTTCGATGAAGAGGCCTTGCAGAGACTTCAATTGAGGAGGCTTGATGGAAATCGATGGAGATTCTCCTCAATTGGCGATGCTCTACTTTGATGGCATCTGAAATGCCAGGAATCCTTCTTCTCCTGAGCCTCTTCAGTTGGATCTACTCTCTTGCCTTGCACACCAACCTTCTCTCCAGGGATTCCCCTTGATTCCCTTGTCCTTCCTCTTGAAAGGATGGCTTGCAGCTTCTGGAGATGGAGACAGATCTGGAGAACCCCCTTTGGCCGCCAAAAGGCTTCTTCTGGAAGTGTATGGGCTCTCTTACCTTTGGGGTACAAGGAACATGGGTATTTATAGCCCCATATATCCATAAAGTGCTTTGGGGTACATGGGCACGGAACCCTAGGTCAAATCCCCTAAATCCCAATCATCCACGTGTACAGAGAAATTCACGATTTTGACTTTCAGCCGGAGTGTGTCGACCTGCCCTGAACTAGTGTCGACTTGCTGTCCCATTTCTGTAAATTGGTCTGCTGGAAACTGGGTCTAGTGTCGATCTGCCCTGAGCTAGTGTCGACCTGCCCTTCTGGAATCTGGGACTAGTGTCGACCTGCTTTGAGCTAGTGTCGACCTGCCCTTCTTCTGGAATCTGGGACTAGTGTCGACTTGCTTTGAGCTAGTGTCGACCTGCCCTTCTGGAATCTGGGACTAGTGTCGACCTAGTTTGAGCTAGTGTCGACCTGCTGTCCCAGTCTGGCAACTGGGTCTTCTGGAATCTGGGACTAGTGTCAACCTGCCCTTATCTAGTGTCGACACTACCAAGACAAAAATGTGTGAACCTGAAAATTTAACACATAAACTATTAGTACAAGATATTATCATTAAAATATGAGATATTAAACATCAAAAACATTTTGTTTAAGCATTATTGTGATATGTATAAAATGTATAACATGTTCAACATATCATCATCAAAATCACAATATGTCACAATATCTCATCATTAAAATCACAATATATCATCATCAATATCACAGCATGTCATCATCAAAATCAAGGTATGAGTGATGTTCATTGGATATCATTAAATTACAACTTTAGGAAGTTCCAAACACACTCAACCCTTCCAAAACACACTCAACCCAACAGTACTCACTGAACTCCCTATGCATCAACTCCATGAATGCTGCGGGTGCGTTCGTCAGCCCAAATGGCATCACGACGAACTCAAAGTGGTCGTATCTGGAACGAAAAGCCGTCAAGCCAACATCTGACTCTCTAATCCTCATCTGATAGTAACCGGATCTCAAGTCAATCTTCGAGAAAACTCTGGCCGACTGCAACTGGTCAAACAGATCATCAATCCTCGGCAAAGGCTACTTGTTCTTCACAGTAACCTGGTTCAACTGCTGATAATCGATGCACAAACACAGACTACCATCCTTCTTTCTCACAAACAAAATAGGTGCTCCCCATTGCGAACGACTCGGACGAATGAAGCCCAGCTCAAGCAACTCCAGTAGCTGGCCTTCAACTCACTCAACTCCACCGGGACCATCCGGTAAGGTGCCTTGGACAAGGGCATCGTACCGGGCAAAAGCTCAATGGAGAACTCTACCTCTCGCTCAGGCGGCAACCCAGATAGATCCTTTGGGAAAATGTCAGGGAACTCAGAAACAACCGGCACATCAAAAACTAACGTTCCGCTAGGCTCCAAGGAACAAACAGAAGCAAGGTACGCTACACAACCATCGTAGATCAACTGACGAGCTCTACAACAGGAAATAATGGTTCGGCGGGTAGACCAGATTCCTCAAAAGCAAAGAACGGGTGCTCCAGGTATCCTAAACTGGACGGTCTTCCGCTGACAGTCAACCACAGCCGAGTGAGCCTCCAACCAGTCCATGCCCAGGAAGACGTCAAAGTCACAAAGCTGCAATGTGTACAACCTGGCCGGCAACTAGTGCCCTTAACCTCAATTGAGACGCCCTCCAGGTAACCGAAAGAATGCATATAGTCACCAGATGGGAGATCGACCATTACGTCACACTGCCTCTCAGGTGAGTGACGAATCAGATACTCGTAAAACTCCTCGGAAGCAAAACACAAAGAAGCACCGGGGTCAACCAAAACACGAGCAGCTCTACCAAGGATAGGCATGGTACCTATAACCAGGTTCGTCACCTCAGCCTGCTCCCTGGTGAGTGCCATCACACGGCCGCGACCACGCCCACACTGCGGCGCCTGCTAGGGCTGCTGCTGCTGCGGTGGCTGCTGGCGCTGAGGGAACTGCTGGTGGTGGTGGTACGGCTGGTACTGATGTGGCTGCTGAAACTGTTGAAACTGCTTGGCCTGCTGCTGGTACTGCCCCTACTGCTGCTGACGGGGTGCCTGCTGCTGGGGAGGGTTCTGGTACTGAGGTAGCTGCTGCTCATGCTGTACTGGCTGCTACTGTTGCAAAACTTGCCCTATTGGGCAATCCCTCCAGAAGTGGCCCGGCAACCCACAAGTGTAGCAAACTGCCTCCTGTTTGCCCTGCTCAGCTCCCTGCTGGACCGACTGCTCTGCAAACCTGGACTGACACCTCTACTGTCGGCTCCGACCACCCCCGCGAGTAGACAACTGCCTGAACTTCAAGCGAATTTCAGAGCTACCGGAACTGCCTGAGCCTGAGGAAGAGGAAGTCATGCTACCGCGGCTCCCAGCAAGACGCTGGTGTAGACACGCGAATTTGGCTCCACCGCGGGCAAATTTCATAATGTGCCATAACGCCACAAATGGCCATCATTTTTGCCTTGCAAGAGTGTTTTCCCCATATTTCTGGACCTCAACCCCTTTTTCCCCGGTGCTTCCCCTCCATTTCCAGTGCCCCTCGGGAATTATAGGCATCATTTTCAAGTCGCGACGGGTATGGCAGCCGCCTCTCTAAAATGCGTCCAATACCCCGGACGCGATTCAGGATACCTTGGCTTAACGCGATGGCTCTCACAAGCGCGACCTTAACGCGATGGCTTCAGGGGACGAGACCTTAACGCGACGGCCATGCAGGGCACAACCATGAAATTTGCATCATGCATGCCGGACGCGTTTATCAGCACGTGCCTTGTATGGCCCTGGAATTTTACTCTCTTGTATAAGAGTTTGATTGTGTGAGAAATTGATGTTTGTATGTGTAGACAAATGCATGTGTATATAAATAAACTATTTGATGTATTGTTGTAAATATATATATATATATATATATATATATATATATGTATATCTATTGTATATACATATATATTATTCATATTGCATGAATGGTATTCATTTTCTAATATATACATTGTACATTACATGTATTTACATTGTGTAAACATTGTTTTATGCATTTTTAACTTCTGGCCAATCGACCTGTTGGCATCAACATAGGTTGACGTTAATAGGGAGTCAGTGGCCACATCGATGGACGCCAACTCCATATTGGCGGCCAGCGATGTTGACGTTAGTCTCCCAGATTTGTTGCGTCTTCAGATCCGGAAACGCCCTCGAAAATGTTGCCTCTTGTTTAGGAAACCATTCTCCAATGGTCCTATACCTTTCCTAAGAGCATCTCCAATCTCTAACCCTATAAAATATCCACTTTCCGGCCAGATCAGACCCTTTTGACTCTTTTGTCAAAACCCTAGTTCTCTTGTGCGAAAACCAATCTTTGAGCTCTGAGATCCAGCGATTGGTGACTCCTTTCAGCAATCTTTTTCAACTGGAGGGGAGTTTAAATGTTTGGGAAGGCTTCCCCGACACCGGATAACGGTCAGCATCGACACAAAGCTCGGATTAGAGGAGATTTGAGGACTCTTTGGCTCAGGCCGAGGAGGGCTTCACCAGCTTGATTTGTCGTTTGTGAATTCTTTTGAAGGCAAGTAAACCCTCCACACTATCCATACATATGTCTAGTAGGTCCTCAGAAATTTTTTGGAATTTTATTCGAGTCTTAGAACCCCCCTTCAATCGAGTTTTTGAGTTCAATCTGTGTTTTGCACAGACAGAAACTTAATGGAAACCTTTGCTACCGTTAAGATCCGAAGTTAGCGGCCACATATGTTGTCGTTAACATGGTAGGCGACCACCCCCTTGCCGCTGAGTTCTTCAGGCAAGAACAGTGGACAGTTTGCCCCACTATAATTTATTTTTTGGATTTCTACGGATGAGGATATACTGTAAATTATATATGTTATGTATTACCCCTAGTGGATAATGTTGTGAAAATTTTTGGAATTGTCGTTAAACATTTTATTTATTAGAATTTCCTGAAGTGAATGTCAGACTGGTTTTGATCTTATAAATTACTGTTTGTATGATTCATGTGGAATTTAGAAGTTAGATTATTTCTGTACAATATATATATATGTCAGTTCATACCATGGAAAATTAGAATTTTCTGCTATCTGTGTGAATAAATATTTTTTCTGAACTTTAAAATAGTGAGCATGTAAATTTAGTTTTAAATCTCCAATAAATTGTGTGTTGCAGAATAAATCCTCAGAAATTGTATGTGATATCATGATTATTAAACACAGGTTCTAGGATAGATAAATATGCCTAGGGCACTATACACCAACTTAATTGATTACCGATAAATTATGCTGAATGCTTGATTTATTTATTATAAATTGTGTATGACTCTAAAAAATGTGAAATTAGGGATACTTGATGCTCAACTGTAAGCAATATGTGGTTAAATTTTTATGCAAGTTTGACAACAGTAGGTATTGATTTCACTATTTCATGATAAAACGACCAATTTAAGTATGCTTAATGTAACTTGTGATAAATTAGATAATTACAGCATGATTAGGATTAATTGTAAATGGTTTGACCCTGTAAATAGTAGTACCATGTTAGGTGGCCTGAACCATGAACATGTATGTAGTTGTGAAATTTATGTGTTAAATGGCATGCAAAGTGGTGTTTAAAAATGGGAAAAATGTGTAAATGTGCCATGGGTGACACTGCTACCTTAGAAGGCTGAGGAACTGTACCGTAGTAAAGTCCCTACGGGAAGGTTCATATGAGTATGAGATCCCATGGGCATTGGGATAAAATCCTGGAGGTGGACAAGTACCACTTGTTAGGGTGGAGAGTGTTTCTCCCGGTTCTGCGCAGTAACTAAGGTCTATCACTATGTTGCCTAGGTGATAGATATGTGTGTGATGAGATAAGTGTGTGTCCTTCTAGAGGTGGTTTGTACTATGTGTCATGACATGTAATGAGAATAATATAAATTGTGTATATGTGTAATGTGAATATGCTAAATGAACATGTGGATATGTGAATTAGTGTGTTGACATGTGAAATTGTGAATATGTTTTAAATATGGTAAAATTTTATCAAAACATCAAGCTATATGTGTGTATAATTGTGTTATGCATGTGGAAATATACATAGAATCCATGCAAGGAACATTTCTTCCTTTATGTGTAAACTTCATGTTTAATTGCTATTGTGTTACAACATGAATGTAATGAAATGTGAATTGAAATGGCATGTGAAAGAATGTGTAGGCAACATGTGATAGGTTTATTATTGTGAAATAAACATAAACAATGTACCATGTGTCATGAAATTGGTAGAAGTAATATGTTAAGGTTTTTCTTTAAAAATTGCTTAATCCATGTAACATATATTAGTGGTTTTGTTTTAAATGTAAAGTGTCTATGTGGTGTATATATGTATGTTTAATGTGAAAGGAAATTACTTGCTGAGTCTTGTAGACTCACTTTTGCTTCGGCGTACAGGTGCAGATGTTTCTACTTCCTTGGAGGAGACAGTTAGGAGTGACTCCGAGCATGAGGAATAGCACTTTGTGGGGATTGGCATAGTTGTACTTTTTTTTCATAAGTATGTAATAAAGAACGATATGTATTCAGTTATGGACAATGTGGTATATTTTAGTTACTCAGTTATGAAATGGTTAAATTTCTTTGTTCTGTATAGACTGTGGATAAATGTGGATGATGGAATAAGATCTTTATATTCAGTTCTTTTATTCCGCTATTATGTGGTCATATTTGGGTACGTCTCGACCTACTATATGTGTTGGGTAAATGTCCCACTGTGGCAACGCTCTCTATATCGACCTGGGTTGGTATAATTGTACTGGTATAAGGAGGGTCGTCACAGAGATTGGTATCAGAGCCAGGTTTGAGATAGTACATGAATATGCATATACCATCATCCTCATTATATGCTAAGTCTCTATAGATTGTCCACATAGTTAGGAATTAGATAGTTTAGTTCTAAATCAGGATTAAATTGTTTTGCAGGCTATGGCTTCTCGAGGTTGGCATGGTGTTCCTGCTCATGGGGATGAGTAGAGGAGAGAGGAGAGAGTTGAGCCTAGGGGTGAGGATCAGGGTGAGCAATAGGCCCCAGCACCCCAGGGTCCTGTGCTTCCTCCACCACCTCCAGTAGATTATGGAGTGTTCATGCAAGCCTAGTTCAGGCTATGCAGACGCAAGCCCATACTCAGGCTGCACTCCAGGCTCAGGTTAGATCAATAAGATAGAGTAGTCTGTTTTATTTAGATTATGTGTTTGCTATGTTGCTATATTGTATATGTGTGTCTTATGTTGTTTGTTGTAGCAGGCTCAGGTGCTAGTTCCCCAGGCTCATGACCATGGTGGACCCTCCATCATGGAAAAGTTCAAGAGGATGGCTCCACCCTCTTTTAAGGGGGAGAGCGATCCGTTGCTTGCGGAGAGCTGGATGAGGGAGATTGAAAAGATCTTCCAAGCGATTAGGTGTGCTGAGGATGACAAGGTCACTTTAGCCACCTATATGCTACAGGTATGTGTAAATTGTTTATATATGTTTATTTCTTTAAGCCTAGATTGTCTGGGTTGGTCCTTATGGAATGTCTTGGCCGGAGCGAGCTGATGTGTGGTGGTCCTCGTTGCTTCGTACCCGGTTCGAGGATGGTGTTGTAGAGGTGGCTTAGGACGAGTTTGTGAGGCTCTTTCGGGCCAAGTTCGTTCCAGAGCACATCCAGGACAAGATGGAGCAGGAGTTCATTTCCTTGACTCAGAGCTCCATGACCGTATTGGAGTAAGAGGTCAGGTTTGCCGAGCTATCGAAGTATGCCCCTCCTATTGTTGCCGATGAGCGTAGGAAGGCGAAGAAGTTCGTGATGGTCTGAGGCCATCATCAAGGATGAGGTTGGTAGCATTTGACCATCGTACCTTCGATGAGGCTCTTAGCACGGCTTGTCGACAAGAAGGAGAAATGGAGTAGTATCTTGAGGAGAAGAAAGCTTCGCAGAAGAGGTGTGCAGCTGCATTCCAGAGGCAGGAGAAGAAGAAGGCAGCGTATCAGTGACCGCAACATTCCGTAGTATCTGCAGTCGTCAGGTATCTTCTCAGCATTTCCCCAGTGGCAAGAAGGAGTGTCCTCATTGCGGAAGGGCACATGGTGGTACAGAGTGTTGGAAGATGGCGGGGAAGTGTTTGAAGTGTCGGAGCAGCGATCATAAGATAAAGGATTGTCCCAGACTTCAGTAGGGAGTCCAATGCGGACCAGCTCCAACAACCGCAGTAGCAGTAGCGCCAGTGACAGGTCGACCAGAGAGACCTTGAGCCCCAGCTCGAGTGTTTGCACTAGCTCGTGAGGACACTGAGTAGGTGGAGCATGTCACCAAAGGTACGATTCTTTTCATGGGTGTGCACACTCGAATTTTATTTAATACGGGTGCCACTCACTCGTACATTTCCGAGCGTTTTGCTAGGCAGTTAGCTTTAGAGTCAAGACTAGAGTCTGAGGAGTTAGAAGTCCCTTTGTCTTTGCACACACTTGCGGGAACGGTATCAACTAGGAAGTGTATTTCATCTTTACCGGTGTGCATTGAGGATAGAGTTTTAGAATGGTGTTTCTTCTTGCTAAAGATGAAGGACTATGATGCAATTGTTGGTCTGGATTGGCTAGAGAAGCACTATGCGTTAGTGGATTGTCGTGGGAAGAAGATTGTTTTCTGCATTCCTGGTGAGGATGAATTTTCTCATCCATTGCCAAGGAACTTAGCGGGGAAGTTTGTCATCTCTGCCATGAAAGCGATGAGAATGGTGATCAAGGGTTGTGACGCTTTTCTTGCCAGCGTGGTATTAGTACCCAAGGCTGATGAGTCACCTACTCTTGAGGAGATTAATGTAGTGCAGGATTTTCTAGATGTCTTTCCTGATGATTTATTTGGATTGCCACCGGCTAGAGAGATAGAGTTTACTTTAGAGTTGCTTCCAGGCACCTCTCCTATCTTAAAGGCCCTTTATCGGATGGCACCTGCAGAGTTAGCGGAGTTAAGGAAGAAAGTAGAAGATTTGTTAGATAAGGGATTTATTCCCCCTAGCATTTCTCCTTTGGGCGCACCTGTATTGTTTGTGAAGAAGAAGGATGGGTCACTTCGGTTATGCATCGATTATAGGAAGCTAAACCAAGTGACTGTGAAGAACAGGTATCCCTTACCTCAGATTGATGATCTTTTTGACCAGCTGCAGAATGCATCGGTCTTTTCTAAGATTGATTTGCAGTCTGGTTATCATCAGTTGAGTATTAGGAGTGAGGATGTGTCCAAGACGGCGTTTAGAACCCGTTATGGACATTATGAGTTTTTGTTCCTTCCGTTTGGTCTAACCAACGCCCCTGCGGCATTCAGAGATCTCATGAATAGGGTGTTTAGACCTTATCTAGATAGTTTTGTAGTAGTTTTCATCGATGATGTGTTGGTCTATTCTCCGGATGAGGCCACACACCGTCAGCATTTGAGGGTAGTCTTAGAGGTTCTCCGAGAGCACAAGCTATATGCAAAGTTCAGCAAGTGCGATTTTTGGATGCGCGAGGTTCATTTCCTTGGGCATGTTATCTCCGATGCTGGTGTAGCAGTTGATCCAGTGAAGGTCCAGGCTGTATTGGATTGGGAGATTCCGAAGACCCCTTCGGAGATTCGTAGTTTCCTTGGTTTGGTGGGTTATTATCGACGATTTATTGAGGGATTTTCATCTCTCGTCGCCCCATTGACCAAGCTAACCAGAAAGGGTGAGAATTTTGTGTGGTCCGAGGAATGTGAGAGTAGCTTCCAATCATTGAAGGCTAAGCTTACTTCTGTTCCGGTATTGGTATTACCTAGTAGTGATGAAGGTTTTGCCATTTATACGGATGCATCTCGGATTGGCCTTGGCTGTGTATTGATGCAGCAAGGAAGGGTAGTAGCAAATGCTTCTCGGCAATTGAAGGAGCATGAGCGTAACAATCCGACTCATGATTTGGAGCTTGCGGCAGTGGTTCATGCACTAAAGATCTGGAGACACTATCTTTATGGTGTCAGATTTAAGGTGTTCACTAACCACAAGAGCTTGAAGTTTCTTTTCTCCCAAAAGGAGTTAAACCTGAGGAAGAGAAGATGGATTGAGTTCCTAAAGGACTATGACTTCGACCTCCAGTATCATCCTGGAAAGGCGAATGTCGTAGCGGATGCCCTTAGTAGGAAGAGGTCTTCACTCCAGCAGGATTGGAAGATGTTGGAGGATGCGGCATGTGCGATGACTGAGTTAGAGCCATCCCTATGTCAGGCTTTTATAGCTCAGTTGTCCATTAGGCCTTCGGTGTTGGATGAGGCGATAGAGCAACAGAAAGTCGACCCTAGACTCCAAGAGTTGGTGGGCAAGGCAGGCATTGCTCGTGATGAGGATGGTGTGATTAGATTCCATCATCGTGTTTGTGTTTCGGACATTATAGATGTCCGTGAGCATGTTTTAGCAGAGGCTCATAGGTCGAGATTCTCTATTCATCCGGGTAACACTAAGATGTACCAGGATTTGAAGAGATCTTTTTGGTGGTCTGGCATGAAGAAGGATGTAGCGGAGTATGTGTCTAGATGTCTTGTATGCCAGCAAGTGAAGGCTGAGCGACAGCGACCATCTGGTCTTATGCAGAAGATGGAGATCCCAGTATGGAAGTTGGAAGCTATCACTATGGATTTTGTTTCGAGTTTGCCGCGATCTAGATGGGGTAATGACTCGATTTGGGTAGTAGTAGATAGATTCTCAAAGACTGCGCATTTCTTGCCCATGAAGAAGAAGCAGTCGGTTGAGAGTTTAGCTAGATTATATATTAGCAGTATTATTTGGTTGCATGGTGTGTCGAAGTCGATCATTTCGGATCGAGATCCAAGATTTACTTTGAGGTTGTGGAAGGGTCTTCAGGATACGTTAGGTTCGGAGCTGAAGCTCAGTTTGATGTTCCATCCCCAGACAGATGGACAGTCCGAGAGGACTATCCAAACGCTCGAGGATATGTTGAGGGCGTGTGTTCTGGATTGGAAGGATGATTGGGAGTGCCATTTACCTCTTGTGGAGTTCGCATACAACAACAGTTTTCATGCGAGCATTGGTATGGCTCCATTTGAGGCGTTGTATGGTAGGCCATGTAGATCTCCTTTATGTTGGGAGGAGATTGGCGATAGGCAGTTGATCGGTTCGGAGTTAGTTTAGGAGACTTCGGATAAGGTCCAGCTTATCAGGAAGAGGATTATTGCGGCACAGGATAGGCAGAAGAGCTATGCCGACAACAAGAGGAAGGATTTGGAGTTCGAGGTAGGTGAGCATGTCTTCTTGAAGATTTTGCCTACTCGTAGTGTAGTTAGATTTGACAAGCATGGTAAGTTAAGCCCTAGATTCATTGGCCCGTACGAGATTCTCAGACGACTGGGCAACGTGGCATATGAGCTAGCTTTACCCCCAGTGTTAGCTAGTGTTCATCATGTTTTCCACGTATCTATGCTCAAGAGATACGTT
Source organism: Colocasia esculenta (assembly GCA_014218235.1). Classification (NCBI taxonomy): domain Eukaryota; kingdom Viridiplantae; phylum Streptophyta; class Magnoliopsida; order Alismatales; family Araceae; genus Colocasia; species Colocasia esculenta. Next base: position 51,005,295 of record CM024760.1, on the reverse strand, counting down.
AGAGATCCATCTCATGTTATTAGCCACGAGCCAGTGGAGATCCAGCCAGATCTATCTTATATGGAGCAACCAGTAGCTATTCTTGACCGGAAGGTTTAGCATCTCCGGAACAAGAGCATTCCATCGGTAGAGGTGTTATGGCGTAACTTCTCGCGAGAGGAGGCTACTTGGGAGATTGAAGATGCAATGAAGAAGAAGTATCCTCAGTTGTTTGAGTAGTATCGGTCTAACTTCGAGGACGAAGTTTCTTTAAGGGGGAGAGGGTGTAAGGCCCTAGAATTTTACTCTCTCTTATATAAGAGTTTGATTGTGTGAGAAATGGATGTTTGTATGTGTAGACATATGCACGTGTATATAAATAAACTATTTGATGTATTGTTGTAAATATATATATATGTATATCTATTGTATATATATATATTATTCATTCATATTGCATGAATGGTATTCATTTTCTAATATATACATTGTACATTACATGTATTTACATTGTGTAAACATAGTTTTATGCATTTTTAAGTTCTGGCCAATCGACCTGTTGATGTCAACATAGGTTGACATTAATAGGGAGTCAGCGGCCACATCGATGGATGCCAACTCCATATTGGCAGCCAATGATGTTGACGTTAGTCTCCCAGATTTGTTGCGTCTTCAGATCTAGAAACGCCCCCGAAAATGTCGCCTCTTGTTTAGGAAACCGTTCTCCAACGGTCCTATACCTTTCCTAAGTGCGTCTCCGATCCCTAACCCTATAAAATATCCACTTTCCGGCCAGATCTGACCCTTTTGACTCTTTTGTCAAAACCCTAGTTCTCTTGTGCGAAAACCAATCTTTGAGCTCTGAGATCCGGCGATTGGTGACTCCTTTCGGCAATCTTTTTCAACTAGAGGGGAGTTTAAACGTTTGGGAAGGCTTCCCCGACACCGGGTAATAGTCTGCATCGACACAAAGCACGGATTAGAGGAGATTTGAGGACTCTTTGGCTCAGGCCGAGGTGGGCTTCATCGGCTTGATTTATCGTTTGTGGATTCTTCTGAAGGCAAGTAAACCCTCCACACTATCCATACATATGTCTAGTAGGTCCTAGGAAAATTTCTAGCATTTTATTCGAGTCCTGGAACCCCCCTTCAATCGGGTTTTTGAGTTCAATCTGTGTTTTGTACAGACAGAAACTTAATGGAAACCTTTGCTGCCATTAAGATCCGAAGTTAGCGGCCACATATGTTGTCGTTAACATGGTAGGCGACCACCCCCTTGCCGCTAAGTTCTTCAGGCAAGAACAGTGGACTGTTTGCCCCTCTATAATTTATTTTTTGGATTTCTACGCATGAGGATATACTGTAAATTATATTTGTTATGTATTACCTCTAGTGGATAATGTTGTAATTTTTTTTGGAATTGTCGTTAAACATTTTATTTACTAGAATTTCCTGAAGTGAATGTCAGACTGGTTTTGATCTTATAAATTACTGTTTGTATGATTCATGTGGAATTTGGAAGTTAGATAATTTCTATACACATATATATATATATATATATATATATATATGTCCGTTCATACCATGGAAAATTAGAAATTTTCTGTTGTATGTGTGAATAAAAATATTTTCTGAACTTTAAAATAGTGAGCATGTAAATTCAGTTTTAAATCTCCAATAAATTGGGTGTTGCAGAATAAATCCTTAGAAATTGTATGTGATACAATGATTATTAAACACAGGTTCTAGGATAGATAAATATGTCTAGGGCACTATACAACAAACTTAATTGATTACAGATAAATTATGTTGAATGCTTGATTCATTTATTATAAATTGTGTGTGACTCTAAAAATGTGAAATTCAGTATACTTGATGCTCAACCTATAAGAAATATGTGGTTAAATTTTTATGCAAGTTTGACAACAGTAGGTATTAATTTCACTATTTCATGATAAAATGGCCAATTTAAGTATGCTTAATGTAACTTGTGATAAATTAGATAATACAGCATGATTAGGATTAATTGTAAATGGTTTAACCCTGTAAACATTAGTACCATGTTAAGTGACTTGAACCATGAACATGTATGTAGTTGTGAAATTTATGTGTTAAACGGCATGCAAAGTGGGTGTTTAAAAATGGGAAAAATGTGTAAATGTGACATGGGTGACACTGCTACCTTAGAGAGCTGAGGAACTGTACCGTAGTAAAGTCCCTACGGGAAGGTTCATATGAGTATGAGATCCCATGGGCAGTCGGATAAAATCTTGGAGGTGGACAAGTACTACTGGTTAGGGTGGAGAGTGTTTCTCCCGGTTCTACGCAGTAACTAAGGTCTATCACTATGTTGTCAAGGTGATAGATATGTGTGTGATGAGATAAGTGTGTGTCCTTCTAGATGTGGTTTGGACTATGTGTCATGACACGTAATGAGAATAATATAAATTGTGTATATGTGTAATATGAATATGCAAAATGAGCATGTGGATATGTGAATTAATGTGTTGACATGTGAAATTGTGAATATGTTTTAAATATGCTAAAATTTTATCAAAACAGCAAGCTATATGTGTGTATAATTGTGTTATGCATGTGGAAATATACATAGAATCCATGCTAGGAACATTTCTTCCTTTATGTGTAAACTTCATGTTTAATTGCTATTGTGTTACAACATGAATGTAATGAAATGTGAATTGAAATGGCATGTGAAAGAATGTGTAGGCAACATGTGACAGGTTTATTATTGTGAAATAAACATAAACCATGTACCATATGTCATGAATTTGTAGAAGTAATATGTTAAGGTTTTTCTTTAAAAATTGCTTAATCCATGTAACATATATTAGTGGTTTTGTTTTAAATGTAAAGTGTCCATGTGGTGTATATATGTATGTTTAATGTGAAAGGAAATTACTTGCTAAGTCTTGTAGACTCACTTTTGCTTCGACGTACAGGTGCAGATATTTCTACTTCCTTGGAGGAGACAGTTAGGAGTGACTCCGAGCATGAGGAATAGCACTTCGTGGGGATTGGCATAGTTGTACTTTTTTTCATAAGTATGTAATAAAGAACGATATGTATTTAGTTGTGGACAATGTGGTATATTTTAGTTTCTCAGTTATGAAATGGTTAAATTTCTTTTGTTCTATATAGACTGTGGATAAATGTGGATGATCGAATAAGATCTTTATATTCAGTTCTTTTATTCCACTGTTATGTGTTCGTATTTGTGTACGTCTCGACCTGCTATATGTGTTGGGTAAATGTCCCACTGTGGCAACGCTCTCTATATCGACATGGGTTGGTATAACCGTACTGGTATAAGGAGGGTCGTCACAGAGATTGGTATCAGAGCCAGGTTTGAGATAGTACATGAATATGCATATACCATCATCTTCATTATATGCTAAGTCTCTATAGATTGTCCACATAGTTAGGAATTAGATAGTTTAGTTCTAAATCGGGATTAAATTGTTTTGTAGGCTATGGCTTCTCAAAGTAGGCGTGGTGTTCCTGCTCGTGGGGATGAGCAGAGGTGAGAGGAGAGAGTTGAGCCTAGGCGTGAGGATCAGGGTGAACAGCAGGCCCTAGCACCCCAGGGTCTTGTGCTTCCTCCACCACCACCAGTAGATTATGGAGTGTTCATGCAAGGTCTAGTTCAAGCTATGCAGACGCAGGCCCATACTCAAGCTGCACTCTAGGCTCAGCTGGAGGCTTAGGTTAGATTAATAAGATAGAGTAGTCTATTTTATTTAAATTATGTGTTTGCTATGTTGCTATATTGTATATGTGTGTATTATGTTGTTTGTTGTAGCAGGCTCGGGTGCCAGTTCACCAGGCTCATGACCATGGTGGACCCTCCATCATGGAAACGTTCAAGAGGATGGCTCCACCCTCTTTTTAGGGGGAGAGTGATCCATTGCTTGCGGAGAGCTGGATGAGGGAGATTGAAAAGATCTTCTGAGCGATTAGGTGTGCTGAGGATGACAAGGTCACTTTAGCCACATATATGCTACAGGTATGTGTAAATTGTTTATATATGTTTATTTCTTTAAGCCTAGATTGTCTGGATTGGTCCTTATGGAATGTCTTAGCAGGAGCGAGCCAATCTGTGGTCCTCCTCGTTGCTTCATACCCGGTTTGAGGATGGTGCTGTAGAGGTGGCTTGGGATGAGTTTGTGAGGCTCTTTCGGGCGAAGTTCGTTCCGGAGCACTTCCAGGACAAGATGGAGCAGGAGTTCCTTTCCTTGACTCAGGGCTCCATGACCGTACTGGAGTACGAGGCCAGGTTTGCCGAGCTATCAAAGTATGCCCCTCCTATTGTTGCCGATGAGCGCAGGAAGGCGAAGAAGTTCGTGATGGGTCTGAGGCCATCACCAAGGACGAGGTTGGTGGCATTTGACCATTGTAGCCTCGATGAGGCTCTTAGCGCGGCTTGTCGACAGGAAGGAGAAATGGAGCAGTATCTTGAGGAGAAGAAGGCTTCGCAGAAGGGGCCTGCAGCTCCATTCCAGAGGCAGGAGAAGAAGAAGGCGGCGTATCAGTGACCACAGCGTTCCGTAGTATTCAGCAGTCGTCAGGTATCTTCTCAGCATTTCCCCTGTGGCAAGAAGGAGTGTCCTCATTGCGGGAGGGCACATGGTGGTACGGAGTGTTGGACGATGGCGGGGAAGTGTTTGAAGTGTCGGAGCTGCGAGCATAAGATAAAGTATTGTCCCAGACTTCAGCAGGGAGTCCAATGCGGACCAGCTCCAACAGCGGCAGTAGCAGCAGCGCCAGTGATAGGTCGACCAGGGAGACCTCGAGCCCCAACTCGAGTGTTTGCACTAGCTCGTGAGGACGCCGAGCAGGCGGAGCATGTCACCAAAGGTATGGTTCTTTGCATGGATGTGCACACTCGAATTTTATTTGATATGGGTGCCACTCACTCATTCATTTCCGAGCGTTTTGCTAGGCAGTTAGCTTTAGAGTCAAGACTAGAGTCTGAGGAGTTAGAAGTCCCTTTGTCTGTGCACACACTTGCGGGAACGGTATCGACTAGGAAGTGTATTCCGTCTTTACCAGTATTTATTGAGGATAGAGGTTTACAAGGGTGTTTCTTCTTGCTAAAGATGAAGGACTATGATACAATTCTTGGTCTGGATTGGCTAGAGGAGCACTATGCGTTAGTGGATTATCGTGGGAAGAAGATTGTTTTCTGCATTCCTGGTGAGGATGAATTTTCTCATCCATTGCCAAGGAACTTAGTGGGGAAGTTTGTCATCTCTGCCATGAAAGCAATGAGAATGGTGATCAAGGGTTGTGACGCTTTTCTTGCAAGCGTGGTATTAGTACCCAAGGCTGATGAGTCACCTACTCTTGAGGAGATTAATGTAGTGCAGGATTTTCCAGATGTCTTTCCCAATGATTTATCTAGATTGCCACCGGCTAGAGAGATAGAGTTTACTTTAGAGTTGCTTACAGGCACCTCTCCTATCTCAACGGCCCCTTATCGGATGGCACCTGCGGAGTTAGCGGAGTTAAGGAAGCAGTTGCAAGATTTGTTAGATAAGGGATTTATTCGCCCTAGCGTTTCTCCTTGGGGCGCACCTGTATTGTTTGTGAAGAAGAAGGATGGGTCACTTCGGTTATGCATCGATTATAGGAAGCTAAACCAAGTGACTGTGAAGAATAGGTATCCCTTACCTCATTGATGATCTGTTTGACCAGCTGCAGAATGCATCGGTCTTTTCTATGGTTGATTTGCGGTCTGGTTATCATCAATTGAGGATTAGGAGTGAGGATGTGTCCAAGACGTCATTTAGAACCCATTAGGGACATTATGAGTTTTTGGTCCTTCCGTTTGGTCTAACCAACGCCCCTGCAGCATTCATGGATCTCATGAACAGGGTGTTTAGACCTTATCTAGATAGTTTTGTAGTAGTTTTCATCGATGATGCGTTGGTCTATTCTCTGGATGAGGCCACACACCATCAGCATTTGAGGGTAGTGTTAGAGGTTCTCCGAGAGCACAAGCTCTATGCAAAGTTCAGCAAGTGTGATTTTTGGATGCGCGAGGTTCATTTCCTTGGGCATGTTAACTCCGGTGCCGGTGTAGCAGTTGATCCAGTAAAGGTCCAGGTTGTATTGGATTGGGAGATTCCCAAGACCCCTTCGGAGATTCGTAGTTTCCTTGGTTTGGGGGGTTATTATCGGCGATTTATTAAGGGATTTTCATCTCTCGCCGCCCCATTGACCAAGCTAACCAGGAAGGGTGAGAAGTTTGTGTGGTCCGAGGAATGTGAGAGTAGCTTCCAATCATTGAACGCTATGCTTACTTCCGCTCCAGTATTGGTATTACCTAGTAGTGATGAAGGTTTTGCCATTTATACAGATGCATCTCGGATTGGCCTTGGCTGTGTATTGATGCAGCAAGGAAGGGTAGTAGTGTATGCTTCTCGGCAATTGAAGGAGCATGAGTGTAACTATCGGACTCATGATTTGGAGCTTGCGTCAGCGGTTCATGCACTAAAGATCTGGAGACACTATCTTTATGGTGTCAGATTTGAGGTGTTCACTGACCACAAGAGCTTGAAGTATCTTTTCTCCCAAAAGGAATTAAACTTGAGGCAGAGAAGATGGATTGAGTTCCTGAAGGACAATGACTTCGACCTCCAGTGTCATCCTGGAAAGGCTAATGTTGTAGCGGATGCCCTTAGTAGGAAGAGGTCTTCACTCCAGCAGGATTGAAAGATGTTGGAGGATGCGGCATGTGCGATGACTGAGTTAGAGCCATCCCTTTGTCAGGCTTTTGTAGCTCAGTTGTCCATTAGGTCTTCGGTGTTGGATGCGGCAATCAAGCAACAGAAAGCCAACCCTAGACTCCAAGAGTTGGTGGGCAAGGTAGGCATTGCTCGTGACGAGGATGGTGTGATTAGATTCCATCATCGTTTTTGTGTTTCAGACATTATAGATGTCCGTGAGCATGTTTTAGCAGAGGCTCATAGGTCGAGATTCTCTATTCATCTGGGTAACACTAAGATGTACCAGGATTTGAAGAGATATTTTTGGTGGTCTGGCATGAAGAAGGATGTAGCGGAGTATGTGTCCGGATGTCTTGTATGCCAGCAAGTGAAGGCTGAGCGACAGCGACCATATGGACTTATGCAGAAGATGGAGATCCCAGTATGGAAGTGGGAAGCTGTCACTATGGATTTTGTTTCGGGTTTGCCTCGATCTAGATGGGGTAATGACTCGATTTGGGTAGTAGTAGATAGATTCTTAAAGACTGCACATTTCTTGCCGATGAAGAAGAAGCAATCAGTTGAGAGTTTATCTAGATTATATATTAGCAGTATTATTAGGTTGCATGGTGTGCCGAAGTCGACCATTTCGGATCGAGATCCGAGATTTACTTCGAGGTTGTGGAAGGGTCTTCAAGATACGTTAGGTTCGGAGCTAAAGCTCAATTCTGTGTTCCATCCCCAGACAGATGGACAGTCCGAGAGAACTATCCAAACGCTCGAGGATATGTTGAGGGCGTGTGTTCTGGATTGGAAGGATGATTGGGAGTGCCATTTACCTCTTGTGGAGTTCTTATACAACAACAGTTTTTATGCAAGCTTTGGTATGGCTCCATTTGAGGCGTTGTATGGTAGCCCTTGTAGATCTCCTTTATTTTGGGAGGAGATTGGCGATAGGCAGTTGATTGGTCCGGAGTTAGTTTAGGAGACTTTGGATAAGGTCCAGCTTAGCTGGAAGAGGCTTATTGCGGCACAGGATAGGCAGAAGAGCTATGCTGACAACAAGAGGAAGGATTTGGAGTTCGAGGTAGGTAAGCATGTCTTCTTGAAGATTTTGCCTACTCGTGGTGTAGTTAGATTTGGCAGGCATGGTATGTTAAGCCTAGATTCATTGGCTCGTATGAGATTCTCAGATGATTGGGCAACGTGGCATATGAGCTAGCTTTACCCCCAGCGTTAGCTAGTGTTCATCCTGTTTTCCACGTATCTATGCTCAGGAGATACGTTAGAGATCCATCTCATGTTATTAGCCACGAGCCAGTGGAGATCCAGCCAGATCTATCTTATGTGGAGCAGCCAGTAGCTATTCTTGACTGGAAGGTTCAGCATCTTCAGAACAAGAGCATTCCATCAGTAGAGGTGTTATGGCGCAACTTCTCGCGAGAGGAGGCTACTTGGGAGATTGAGATGCAATGAAGAAGAAGTATCCTAAGTTGTTTGAGTAGTATCGGTCTAACTTCGAGGACGAAGTTTCTTTAAGGGGGAGAGGGTTAAGGCCCTAGAATTTTACTCTCTCTTATATAAGAGTTTGATTATGTGAGAAATGGATGTTTTTATGTGTAGACATATGCATGTGTATATAAATAAACTATTTGATGTATTGTTGTAAATATATATATATATATATAATATATATATATATATATATTATTCATTCATACTGCATGAATGGTATTCATTTTCTAATATATACATTGTACATTACCTGGATTTACATTGTGTAAACATAGTTTTATGCATTTTAAGTTCTGGCCAATCGACCTGTTGGCGTCAACATAGGTTGACATTAATAGGGAGTCAACGGACACATCGATGGATGCCAACTCCATATTGGCGGCTAGTGATGTTGACGTTAGTCTCCCAGATTTGTTACGTCTTCAGATCCAGAAACGCCCCTGAAAATGTCGCCTATTGTTTAGGAAACCATTCTCCAACGGTCCTATACCTTTCCTAAGCGTGTCTTCGATCCCTAACCCGTCAAAATATCCACTTTCCGGCCAGATCTGACCCTTTTGACTCTTTTGTCAAAACCCTAGTTCTCTTGTGCGAAAACCAATCTTTGAGCTCTGAGATCCGTCGATTGGTGACTCCTTCCGGCAATCTTTTTCAACTGGAGGGGAGTTTAAACGTTTGGGAAGGCTTCCCCGACACTGTGTAACAGTCTGCATCGACACAAAGCCCGGATTAGAGGAGATTTGAGGACTCTTTGGCTCACGCCGAGGAGGGCTTCACCGGCTTGATTTGTCGTTTGTGGATTCTTCTGAAGGCAAGTAAACCCTCCACACTATCCATACATATGTCTAGTTGGTCCTAGGAAATTTTTTGGAATTTTATTCGAGTCCTGGAACCCCCCTTTAATCGAGTTTTTGAGTTCAGTCTGTGTTTTGCATAGATAGGAACTTAACGGCAACCTTTGTTGCTATTAAGATCCGAAGTTAGCGGCCACATATGTTGTCGTTAACATGGTAGGCGACCACCCCCTTGCCGCTGAGTTCTTCAGGCAAAAATAGTGGACTGTTTGCCCCTCTATAATTTATTTTTTGGATTTCTACGCATGAGGATATACTGTAAATTATATATGTTATGTATTACCCCTAGTGGATAATGTTGTGAAAATTTTGGGAATTGTCGTTAAACATTTTATTTATTAGAATTTCCTGAAGTGAATGTCAGATTGGTTTTGATCTTATAAATTACTGTTTCTATGATTCATGTGGAATTTAGATGTTTTTTTTTTGTTTGGGACTTTTTTTTTTAATAAAAAGGTCCTCAGGGTCAGCAACTAGGAGAGTGCACCCTATTCCCGGGAATAGAATGAAACCACTCCACATGTGCGATCAACCTGGGCCTGGAATATATAATATAAAAAAAGGATCGTACAGCAAGAGTAGGAGGGGCAAGCCCTTAATGAACACGGCGAATGCTAGGAACCCCAGACCGATCCAAGGTGAGGGGACCTTTACAAGAGCGAGGTATGGATATAGGGGAAAAGAAAAGAACATTAGTTGCATTAGAACATCCATAATTGGCGAGGGTGTCAGCCAACTGATTCGCTTGCCTAAAGGTATGAGAATAGTTGATATGGGATTGATGAAGAAATGTGTGAGCCTCCCGCCACCAGTGCAGACAATCCCAAGCTGGACTTTTGTTGCCGCTGAGAGAAGTTATCAACATAGCAGAATCTGATCTAACCTCCGTAAGAGGCAACCCATGATCCATAGCCAGTCTAATACCATCACACAAGGAACGAACTTCTGCTACCAAGCTAGAACCATACCCGTAGAAGTGGGCAAAAGCCAGCAACAAGTTACCCGTGCTATCCCTGATACAACCTCCTCCCCCACAAAGACCGGGGTTTCCTTTACTTGCACCATCCACATTGAGAACCAGACCCGTAATAGGTGGGATCCATCTGATGAGCTTGAAAGAAGTAGGTTTGATTTTTGGAGAAAGACCAAGGGAGTACACATTCTTCAGGTATTGATCAGAGGAGCCCACCTTGAACGTTGTAGAAGCAAGGGAAATAGAAAGCATATATTGGATATTATGAATGACTTTAACTGTCGAAAACCTCTTGCCTTCAAAGCGCATGGCACAACGAGCACGCCAAATCTCCCACAGTAGAAGCATTGTAGCGTAAAGGGAAATGAACCCATGTGGCATATAGGGATTGCATTGGCGCATTATTTTCCACAGACGGCTGGTAATGTTGTCATGACAACTTAATCGGACATCAAGGATAGGAACAACCCATCGCCAAAGCTCAGAAGCAATGTCACTTGATATGAATAAGTGGTTTAAGTCTTCATAGGAAGGGAGACAATAGCAAGAACACCTGGAAACAATTGAAACCCCATGATCAGAAATACGAGAATCCACCAGGATGGCTCTATATAAGATCCGCCAGCAGAGAATAGCTGCGCGTTTATAGAAGGCAGGGTGCCAAGCCTCAAGAGGGGCGTTCTTCTCATGCCATGCAAAGCTAATAACCTGTAAGAAGACAAAGTTGAAAAAGTGCCATCCGACGAGGCAGTCCAGACACAAGTATATGCATGTTGCACAATCTGGACATCCTTAAGGAAGATGAACATGGGCAGGAGCCTGCGAATAGGATGATCGACGTTCTGAATCACCTCACGAACAGTGACATGAGGACCATCGTAAGGAGCAGACAAAAGGTCATTAAGACATGTTTGGCCTAACCAAATGTCCTTAAGGAAATCCACAGAATTACCATTGCCAATAATCCACCTAGAGTTATTGGTAACATATTGATAGGCAATTCTGAACACAACTCTAGACATACCATGCAGTATAGAGGATCTGAAAGCGGCACCACAGTCCACCTTAAATCTGGCTCTGGCATAAGTAGCCCACATAGAAGAACCATGGAAAATGTTCCAAATTTGTCTACAAGCGAGGGCTAATTGAACATGCCAAAGACTCCTAATCTGCAGGCCACCTTCAACAAGGGGCTTATGAATCGTATCCCAGGAGACCCAATGCCTACGATGAACACCATCCAATCCACTCCAAAAGAAGTTAGCGCAAGCCTTCTCAATATAAGCAATCACAGTCTTGGGAATAGATATGGCTGCAGCAGTATAGAGAGGAATAGAATTGAGCACAGAATTGATAAGAGTCGCCATGCCTGCTTGTGATAAAAACTTTGATTTCCAAGAATTCAGCTTGAGATTAATCTTATCAATCAGATACTTATAATCTGCCACTCTAGATCTGCCAGGAGTACGGGAACTCCAAGGTACCGAAGAGCACCAGCATGTTGCTTAAACCCAGTAAGATTGGAAATTTTACGGCCTAAAGTAGTAGGCGCCTTGCTAGATAAAATAAAAGAACTCTTCTTAACATTAATTTTTTGACCAGAACTTATCTCATAAACCTTTAAGAAATTCTGCAACTTGATGATATTGGAAGTCTGCCCATTAAGAAACACTAGAGTGTCATCAGCGAATAGCAAGTGAGAGACTTGTGGGCAGTTCCTGGGTCTAGAAAAAGGCAAAAAAGAAGTGGTAGACTGAAGATTTCTCAACCCTCTACTAAGAGCCTCTTCCATAATGATAAACAGAGCAGGAGCCAAAGGGTCCCCTTGACGAAGGCCCCTGGAAGATTTGAAATAACCCATAGCAGAACCATTAAAGAGAACAGAGAACCAGCAGTTGGAGACTAACATACCAATGTAAGAAGTGAGGCGACTGGAGAAACCAAACTTACAGAGCACAGCATACATGAAATCCCATTCAACTCTGTCATAAGCTTTCATCATATCAAGTTTGAAAATGACATTATGACCCCGAACCTTTCTGCCAAGATCACAGATAAGCTGATTAGATAAAGATATATAATCCACAATATTCCTGCCCTTCACAAATGCACCCTGCTCCTCAGAAATTATCAATGGTAAGATGTTAGTAAGGTGCCCACAGATTATTTTGGAGACAATTTTATAACAGAAGTTGCATAGGCTTATCGGCCTGAAATCCGCAAAAAAAGAAGGTTGAGGAACTTTTGGGATAATGGCAATCAAAGAAGAACAAATTCCCCTAGGAAGGCGAAACCCCGAAAAGAAACCTTTAACAGCAGCATTGACATCATTAGAGATAATATCCTAGCAAGTCCTGAAAAAACATCCGGTGAATCCATCTGGTCCAAGAGCGGCGTCCTCATTCATATCCCACACAGCTTTTTTAACTTCCTCATCAAAAGGTACATTAGTTAAAATAGTATTCTACTCATCATTAATCAGCATAGGAATATTCTGAAGCAAAGATGCATCAATAACATGATCTTCAGAAGAAAGTAAGGATTGGAAATAGCGAACAGCCTCAGAAGAGAGTACCTTTTGATCATCACACCATGCATCATCGACCTTAAGGCGGTAAATAAAAATTTTCCTTCTGTTACCGAGGACCACAGCATGATAAAAAGTGGTATTTTTATCCCCATCATTAATCCATTGAACCCTTGCCTTTTGAGCCCAAAAACTTTCCTGACAGTGAAGCGCACGATGAAGAGAGGCATTGGCACAATTGAGATTAGATCTGTTCACGGCAGAACGGTCATCATCAAAGATTCTTTGCATCTCTTCCACCCGGCCTTCAGTCAGACGAATATTATCCTCCACCTTACGAAAAACAGTAGAGTTCCAAGTCTTCAACATAACTTTGATAGCTTTCAACTTAATATGCAAATTGATAAAATAGTTGGGGGACGTTGCAATGACGTTGTGCCAAACATCAGATATATGTTGGAGAAAAGATTCATGGGTAACCCACATTTTCTGAAAAATAAACCTGGAAGGAAAGGATGATTGATTCACAAGCCTCATAAGAAGCAGAGCATGGTCCGAAGGACCCCTAGAAAGATGCTGAACATGGAATGCAGGGAAAAGCGAAATCCAATGGGGAGTAATTAAAATCCGATCAAGCCTCGCCTTGATAGATGCATGGCCAATTCTGTTGTTCGACCAAGTGAAAGACTGATCGCAAAATCCAGCGTCCAGAAGACCGGCAGCCGAAAAGAAAGAGTTGAAATCAAGCATAGACATATTACTCGGATGAACACCGCCTTCCTTCTCAGAAGGATCAGAAACGCAATTAAAGTCACCACCCACCATCCATGGTAATGAAATTTGACTGCTCAATTCCAGAAGATCTTCAAACAAAACACGACAAAAACTCATGTCACATGCAGCGTAGACAGCAGTGATCATACAAAAAGGATGATTATCTTTTAAAATTTGAGCTATGATAGACTAATCTGAGGTGGCCGAAATCTGTAGAGAGACTGAACTGGACCAAAATAGCTAAATTTTGGAATCTTCTTCTGCATTACCTGCATAGTCATGCATTCTAAGGTAACGACACATCTTTGAAGCTCTAGAGAGAGGGATCTTAGGCTCAAAAATAGCAACAATTTGCAAATTATATTTCTTAACATGATACTTAAGAGATCTTTTAGAGGCCAAATTAGAAAGGCCTCTGATATTCCAGAATAATGCAGAGCAGTTCATGAGGAATGATATCCTGAAGACTCCATACCTGCTTTCGCTTGAGATCTGGTACGAACACCCACACTGGGAATAACAACGCCTTCCTTGGAAATCTGAGTAGTTGCCATAAGTAAATTCTCTGAAGAAGCAAGGATAGACGCAGGGATCCTTAAGGGATTATAGCATGGATCGGACAAAGATCCCACCCTGATTGTGTTGCCCTCCACGCCAGTGGACTTACTCTCGTTCACATGCACAATATTTCCTTCCTCAACAGGAGATTCCCTACCAGTAATTTCACAACCTTGCCCGATCAACGAAACGGCCGCCGGCGACGCCACCGGCAGACTAGGGCGGCGCCATGCACGTCCACAGAAGGTGGGGGAAAACCAGAAGACAGATCAGGATCTTGAGCATTGGAGTTTGCATGGACCTGAACGGCCCCATGCACGTCCACAGAAGAGGACACGACGCCATGCATGGCCATCGAAAGGGTAGACAAAGGAGCATGCATATTCTCAAGGACGAGGGATTGCACATCCTCCTTCCCACCCAGCGACTTATTAACCATAATAGGTGGATTGACAACCAAATCTTCAGAAATGTTGTTTAAACAAATATCCCTGGCTAATCGCTCAAAAACATTGCTTACCGGTATGGATTATTTTGGGGCAGGATCCTTCGAGACAGCTCCCTTCCGATGCACAACACGCCACTCAGGCACAGTGGGTTTACCCATGTCCATTACAAGGACAGGAACTTGTTGATGGTGCTGAACAGTATCCCTGGCCTTCTTCTTGCATACTTCCTTAGTATGACCCAGCTTCCGGCAAATATTACAGATAGAAGGTACTCGATGAAAAATAACATGCTGCTAGAAACCCCGATCACCTTGACTAATTCAGATACGATCCACGAGAGGTTTAGCAATATTGACATCAACACAAACAAACGCTTCAGCTGTTCGCATCCATGCTAAAGTGGATCATGGATCCGGAGAACCTCCCCAAAATTACCAGCGATACTCCTTAAATAGTCTTCATTATAAAGATTTACAGGGAGGTTAGGGAAACCAACCCAGATTGGGATAAGCGTGGGATCATCTAAGAAGTCAAAATCAGATGACCAACGGAAAAACCTAAATAGATAGCCTTTGAGATATAGATTCTTCCTGACCAGCACCTTGAGGAAATCCTCCTCCTCAAAAAAATGAAGAAGAAGATGCCTAGGGTTCAAAACACTAGCTATGCAGTCACCTTTGAGCGCCAACCGTTGGGACAAGCAACTTTTGATCTCTGGGATGGAAGGTCTTCCATAGGAGCACTTAGCAACAATCGCGAATTTAAGAGGCTGCTCAGACCTCCGAACCTCCTCCTTAGAGAAGTAAACTGCCGGAAGCCCATCATCAGTGAATGCAGGAGCCTTCAAATCCAATTCCACCTTCGTTGGACGGAGATTGGACGCCAGGGCAGAAGCAAAAGAGACATTCTCTGTACCGAAAGAAACCCCAGAACCCATAGAAAGGACAACCTGCCAGCTACCCACAGGCAGCCGACAGACGACAGGAGAGAGACAAGCTTCTGCGCAAAAAACCCCAGAGCCTCTCTGATATTGTTCGGGACTTACACTCCAAATCCAAGGGTAATCTACTCTGTTTCAAGCAATCACAGTCTTGGGAATAGATATAGCTGCAGCAGTATAGAGAGGAATAAAATTGAGCACATAATTGATAAGAGTCGCCCTGCCTGCTTGTGATAAAAACTTTGATTTCCAAGAATTTAGATGTTAGATAATTTCTGTACAATATACTATACATATATATATATATCTGTGTGTGTGTGTGGTGTGTGTGGTGTGTGTGTGTGTGTGTGTCAGTTCATACCATGGAAAATTGGAAATTTTCTGCTGTCTGTGTGAATAAATAGAATTTCTGAACTGTAAAACAGTAAGTATGTAAATTCAGTTTTAAATCTCCAATAAATTGTGTGTTGTAGAATAAATCCTCAGAAATTGTATGTGATATCATGATTGTTAAACACAGATTCTAGAATATATAAATATGCCTAGGGCACTATACACCAAACTTAATTGATTACCGATAAATTATGCTGAATGCATGTTTAATTTATTATAAATTGTGTATGACTCTGAAAAATATGAAATTAGGTATACTTGATGCTCAACCTGTAAGTAGTATGTGGTTCAATTTTTATGCAAGTTTGACAATAGTAGGTATTGATTTCACTATTTCATGATAAAACAACCAATTTAAGTATGCTTAATGTAACTTGTGATAAATTAGATAATTACAACATGATTAGGATTAATTGTAAATGGTTTAACCCTATAAACAGTAGTACCATGTTAGGTGACCTGAACTATGAACATGTATGTAGTTGTGAAATTTATCCGTTAAACAGCATGCAAAGTTGGTGTTTAAAAATGGGAAAAATGTGTAAATGTGCCATGGGTGACACTGCTACCTTAGAGGGCTGAGGAACTGTACTGTAGTAAAGTCCCTACAGGAAGGTTCATATGAGTATGAGATCCCATGGGCATTGGTATAAAATCCTGGAGGTGGATAAGTACCACTGGTTAAGGTGGAGAGTGTTTCTCCCGGTTCTGCGCAGTAACTAAGGTCTATCACTATGTTGCCTAGGTGATAGATATGATGAGATAAGTGTGTGTCCTTCTAGAGGTGGTATGGACTATGCGTCACGGCATGTAATGAGAATAATATAAATTGTGTATATGTGTAATGTGAATATGCAAAATGAGCATGTGGATATGTGAATTAATGTGTTGACATGTGAAATTCTGAATATGTTTTAAATATGCTAAATTTTTATCAAAACAGCAAGCTATATGGGTGTATAATTGTGTTATGCATGTGGAAATATACATAGAATCCATGCTAGGAACATTTCTTCCTTCATGTGTAAACTTCATGTTTAATTGCTATTGTTTTACAACATGAATGTAATGAAATGTGAATTAAAATGGCATGTGAAAGAATGTGTAGGCAACATGTGATAGGTTTATTATTGTGAAATAAACATAAACCATGTACCATGTGTCATGAAATTGGTAGAAGTAATATGTTAAGGTTTTTCTTTAAAAATTGCTTAATTCATGTTACATATATTAGTGGTTTTGTTTTAAATGTAAAGTGTCTATGTGGTGTATATATGTATGTTTAATGTGAAAGGAAATTACTTGCTGAGTCTTGTAGACTCACTTTTGCTTCGGTGTACAAGTGCAGATATTTCTACTTCCTTGGAGGAGACAGTAAGGAGTGACTCCGAGTGTGAGGAATAGCACTTCGTGGGGATTGGCATAGTTGTACTTTATTTTCATAAGTATGTAATAAAGAACGATATGTATTCAGTCGTGGACAATGTGGTATATTTTAGTTTCTCAGTTATGAAATGGTTAAATTTCTTTTGTTCTATATAGACTGTGGATAAATGTGGATGATGGAATAAGATCTTTATATTCAGTTCTTTTATTCCGATGTTATGTGTTCATATTTATGTACGTCTCGGCCTACTATATGTGTTGGGTAAATGTTCCACTGTGGCAACGCTCTCTATATCAACGTGGGTTGGTATAACCGTACTGGTATAAGGAGGGTCGTCACATGCCTAAAGCGAATTGCGTCCAATCCGTTGGACGTGATTTGAAAGTCAAAAAGGCTATGGCCTAGAAAGTCGTCGCGCGTAGGCCCGCAATCATGAGAAAATCCTGTAATCGCGTCCTTGTCAGCAGATGTGATTTAGAAGGTCAAATCCGAAATCACATCTGGAGACAACGCACGTAAGCCCCATGCCTCGGAAATTGCCCCTAAGGTAATCGCGTCGGCCATGGCCGCCGCGTTTCAAGTCGCGGCAACCATGGCGGACGCGATTCATATCCATATCGCGGCGCCCTGACAGTGCATGATTCAGAAGCAGTGATGGCAATCATACGCATGTCTCATCAAACTAACCTAGTGAATCGCGGCCTTCCACCCAGATGCTAGCCAATCCATGTCGCGACGCGCAAGGCCGATGCGATTCTAATCGCAGCCTGCCGCCCAGCCGCGATTCGGGTTCTTGTCACGGCGGCTGTACCCGACGCGATTCAAAGATTTCACCCCTATAAATTGACCCCCGAGGGTCATTTGTAGAGGGGGGGGGGGGTTCCAGATCACGGTGAAGCTCTGCCGAATTCCCGCCTTGACATCCAGTCAGCATCCCCGGCGCCTTCTTCCACGTGTATCAAAGCAGAGTGGTGCGGAAACTCCTTCCTCGTCTTCCTTCGTTCGTCTAACCGGCAACGCCACGGCGCCGACGTGCCAAACACCACTCGGGGAAGCACCCCCCTCCCCTTTCTCTTTCTCTTTATCTCCATCTCCTCTGGGCCTCACGTGGTTCTTTATATTTTCATCTCCTCCGGGCCCCATGTGGCCCCTTTTCTTTCATACACACACATGCATGCATACACACACACACACACACACACACCTATTTTAGGGGTTTAAAAGTCACCATCCAGTAAGTCGTTCCCCATTCCTTTCATTCTTTTATTTCATTTTTATTTAGAATTGTATACTACACACGTGGCTAATCCCATTTTCTTTTCTTTGTCCTTTTCTTTGTCAAGGTAATCATCAACGGAAAATGCCCTCTACCGCGGTTGTCCGTGTTCGTAGAGGAAGAAAAGACCCACATCATCCCCCGCGCAATCTCCCTACTAAAAGGTATTTCCCGTGATCACTTCTTCCATCTCGCACCCCTCGCCGTGCATCTTCCATTCGGCACCCTCGTGTGCCTGGCGATCACAATCCATCACCCCCACCCTCATCTATCCCTCTTTGTGGACCACACGTCGTCCGTCGGCAGTGTCTACAAATTGGAGATCACGGTGGGACCACTTTTTGCGTTTTCCATTCGATTACCCCCTCCTTTGTGCCCCACGTGGCACTCTTCTTTCATTTTTTGCTTTAAAAGCATGTTGTGTGTTTAGTATTTATTTTAGTTTCTTTTTATATACATATCCTACCCTTCCTGCATCTTTTTGCTGTTTTCGGGTGGCCTGTTGGAATTGTGTCCAACACAAGGGACACGTTTATAACACGTCCACTAAACTGGCCGCATTTCGTTTTGTTATCGCGGCGGCTAAGGCCGACGCGTTTTGCTTCTCTGTCACGGCGCCTAACGCCGATGCGTCACTATTTACCTTTGTTTTTTATTTCCTGTACATCTTTCCTACTTACTGCTTATTTACTACTTTGTTTTTTTGTTCTCGGGTGTTTGTTTAGAATCGCGGCCAACACAGAGGACACGTTTATAACGTGTCCCCTACCCCGGACGCATTTCAGTTTACTGGTGCGGCGGCATCCGCTGACGCATTCTTGTCGCAGCGGCAAACGCCGACGCATTTCTACCCGCAGTCCATCCACAGGGACCAAGTACGGTGTTGACAGCCTTTTGGGGCTCTCAGTTCTGCGTCTAGGTGACTGGACGTGATTCTGAAGTCGCACTGTCTGTCCCTACCGCGATTCAGACTGCTAACAGAAATGCACCCCTTCTGCCATTTTTGCTATAAATTGCTGCATATAGGGCATTTTGCATCGGTCGGGGGACCTCCTTCCCTCATATCTTAGGCTCCACACACACCCTTCCGGTGAAGGAAGCTCTCCATTGGGCATTCCATCCCTTTAGACTAGCGAACCTTCTCTTGGAACGCCATAAGTCTCCGTACCCCGTGGATTCCCTCACGGCGGACCGAGCTGGTTGTACCCCTCCGTTGACCCGGGTTAGACATCCTATCGCGTGGTGAGAGGTGGTCTTAGTTGTACCCCGAAGTATCCATCTTCTAACCAACTAGGATCTCACCTGGAGTGACACAATACTTTTCAATCCATTTAATTAATTATGAAACTCCCAAAAACAAGTGCTAAGCATCACAACTTGTTTGAACCATCATTGACCGATTAATCTTTGTTCAACCTTGTTTGTTTGCTCACCTTGTTAAAAATGGACCAATATTATCATGCTGATTTTTATTATGAGAACTATGAGGATAATTCAAGCGTCCAATCTTTCCAATCCCATGTCCGTCCATTTCACCACTGTGAGGGACAGCCTTCCACTACCTATGGTCATGTGCGCACACCATGCATTAACCAATCTGATGTCCCTCCATACCTCACTCCAATCAAAACCCGGCAAGAGCCTTCCCCCCACCATGATCCCACAGTCCAAACTGTCTTGCATGCACTCGATCGACTCACCCTTCAACAACTAAATTTGATCCAATCTTTAGTTGAGGGTGTGACTCCCTCTTCCTCTCCTTCTCCCAGGCACCCTCCTTTGTACATTCCGACGACTTCGCCACATACCCCTGTACATTCTTCATCACCTCGGCCCCCTGGCCAATTGCACTCCCGTGCTCCGGTCCGTACAGACCGTCCCTTGGGAAGGCCCACTAATTCAAGGCCACCCCCATGTACTCCCTCATATGTCCAGCAGAAACCTACTCCACTCCAGAATACTCTTCTCCAGAAATTGAACCATCTGGAGAATCAAATCAATAAGCTTTCCAATCCCATGGGTGACCCCGTTGCCGCCATGCCGGCTCACCTTCAAATTTACATACATCCTTCGGAGATGCTAGTGTACCGATTGTACAATGTCACGGGTAATCCCTATCTTCATGTCAAGGAGTTTCTCTATGAGTCCTCGCATTGGCAGCGAGATCCAATTACCTTGGCATATTTTTTTCATAAAATCTCTTGACGGCCCTGCACTCGAATGGTTCTACTCTCTAGAACCAAGTGAGGCAGGAGACTTCCGCCCCCTTCATAAAAAAATCCATCAAAGGTATAAAGACCACGTTAGCCCTTATCTATCCATCACGGATCTAGCATCCGAGAAGATGGGGGCCGACGAGGCCTTTGTACAATTTGCTGACCGTTAGAGGTCAATGGCCACAAGAATGCAGCATGAGCTCTCGAGTCAGAGCAAGTTAAAATAATCATTTCTAACTCTACTCCGAGGTTCAGGCACATCCTGGCCACGAACCAAATCACCTCCATGGAGGAGCTCTACGAGCGGGGATGTTACATTCAAGCCCATTTAATGGACTCCCCGATCGTAGAGCTATTTGATTAAATTAAACCGAGAAAGAACGGATCAGTGGAAGCCATCCACCATCCACCCCTCCCTAAAAAATACACCTCATATACACCCCCACAAACACCCATTTATCACAACATGCCGCCACCCAAGCGTCCACTGATTCATCCTTTCCGGACCCAACGACCTCCAACTGGGCCCTATGATGCCCCCATTCAAGAAGAAGCTCCTGCGCCCTACGTTGCGCCTGCTCCGGCACCCATGCCAGCTCCCATGCCTCCACCACAACAACCCCCCCGCCACCTCAGCCTGTTGCTCGGGCCGAAGTTGCCAGTGCCCAGCCCATCTGCGAAACCACCTGGTGTTACGATGATGAACCTTCCGAGGTCATGTTCGTATGCCATTTACCTACTCCTCCCACATTGCCATCCACGTTTACCAAACCCTCCACTATCAAGCTTCCACCCGTCATTACACCGAGCATTGCACCTCCCACTACGCCAGCACCATTGGCAACCAGACCTGAGCAAATGTTCCCCTTCATACCCATCGCGCCTCCACATGCCATATAGCCCCCCATTATATCCACCACATCTACCCCCATCCAACGGAGTGGGTGCAAACATTTAAGAAGATTCAAGCATCAGCAGAAGGAAGCCCCAGGACCGAGCATGCTTTTCAAAATCCAAGATTACATTCCTCGCATATCGATCATTGTTTCTGTACCAGGCACATTCACCGAGCGGGAGTCCTCCCCTCCAATCATGGCCGTCAAGAGGCCTTCTAAATTAATGCCAATCATTCCAGTTGCCAACCGCGCCCAATTCACCATACTCATAGGGAATCTCTCCCTCCAAGCTCTCATGACCCCTCACATCATTATTGTGAACCTTCCCACTCTAGTGAAGGGGTCAACTATCCAGATTGTGCTCACGCATTCCAAGGCCAAATCCTTGGCACGATCAATTACTCAAGGGGTCGTGCCCCTTTCCATATCACATGTTTTACAATCTTTGGACACGATCCCCTCATTGTTGCTTCCAACTCTACCGTGGAACTCCCCACCATTTCATCGCACTACATTCCAAGGGAGTTACCACTATCATTTAAAACCCCGACGGAAGTCAACAATTCTCCAATCATTGAGAGCCGCTCAATCCCTAGGAGAAGGGCAAGGCCATCTGCCCGCTGGGCAAAATTTATGAGGAAATACTTGAGGGTCAACAGGCAGATTCCCAAGCGAAAGTCCAAACGCCGGGCAAGGCAAAAGGTCAGGGGACCTTCATCTCTCTCTTCTTTTCAATCATCTTTTGTGCTTCTCAGCACCTTCCCGTGGGTTCTCCACATTCCCTCCCCACGGGAGGCATTTTATTTTCATCTTCTATATAATCCATTTTCTTATACTGGGCATCGCACCCCTTTTTGTACTCCTTACTCTCCCTTCCATGCCCCTCATGGCACATCTTCCCATTGTGCCATGCCTGGCACGTCTCCCTTCCGTGCCCCACGTGGCATATCTCCATCCCGTTCCCCATGTGGCACATCTCCATCTCATGCCTCACGTGGCACACCTCCATCCCGTGCCCCACGTGGCACATCTCCTTCTTGTGCCCCACGCGGCACCTCTCCATCTTGTGCCCCACGTGGCACATCTCCATCCTGCGCCCCACGCTGCGCACCTTTCCTTTTGGCCCATCGTGGCCCTCTTTTTCCTTTCTCTTCTTCGGCCCCGCCGGATTCTTTTCTTCTTTCAGGGCATCGCTCCCTCCTTCTTCTACAAACCCCTCCGGCCCCACTGGAGTCTCCAAAGTCTTTCCTCCACTCTCTCCTCTCCATCTTCAATCGGGTCCTTCGACCCTTCTCGCACTGTTTTTGGGACTTTAGTCCCCATGTGTTTTTCTAATTTCCAAAAATAAAATGTAAATTCTTGTAGCCCCAGGAGTCTCGCCCCAACACAGGCATTCATCCTCCTTTTACCTTCCAAAAATTTTATGTTAAGAATTTACTACAATGTCAAAAATCCAAAAAAATGAATATCTAGCATTGCCATGCCGTCACAGCATTCTGTTATGAAGTTCCAAGCCAGAGTCCGAATTCCCTCCCGGGTCATTAGGGTTTACCCTTAGCATTGGCACCTGCACACACTTCACGGCGCCCTAAGCCGATTGCTCCCGGTAGACACCGTCACCGTCACAGCCACGCCTGAAGGAGCAAAATGTTTGTTTCTCCTCTTACTCGGCCACAATATGGGTAGCAGAGGTAGTCTGGCAAGGCAACCAACCTAAAGCACCTCTGTCATAAAAGAACGTCTCCAAAATGGGCGAATCAAATGACCAATAAAAAAAATCAAAGTCAAATGCATGTCAAGAGCAGCAAAGTCCCTGCAGGGATCCAAATAGACCTGGTCGTACGCATGCAAAATCAAAAACTAAATCAATCAGAATAGGGCATGGCAAAGAGTGGTAAAGTCCCCGCGGAGATCGAAATGGACCCGGTCGTACGCATGTCCCTACAATCAAGTGGTCAGCACTCAAGATTCCAAAATAACTCAAAAGCCCCAGTGCTTAATGAGGCTGAACCTTCTAACGGTTGTGCCAAGAAAGGAAGTCAATAGCCAACTCCTCGATACCCATACCAAGCTTATCCCCAAGCTTTCTTCCCTTCTCCTTGCTAGACTTAGTCACCTTTTCAGACGTGGCTTTGGCAGTGCACCGTTAACCAAGTGTATTCGCTCATAGGCGCCACGTTAAAACGCACGCCCTACTCTTGGCATTCTTTAAAGAAACAGGAGGCAACAAGGAGCCCCCGCCAGTCGATTTTCATAACTTAATGCTGCCATGGCATGGCAATGTTCCAAAATCACAAAAAAAACAATATTTACAAAAAAAATCCATAAAAATCCAAATACTTTTCAAAGTCCACAAAAATTTTAAATATTTCAAAAATTACAAAAATTCTGTGGTGGTATAATCCTTGTTTGAGCCGGAGCCAAACGGGCCTCCACTAGAGAAGATGGGGAAGAGACGGCCGGTGTGGACGAGAGCCTGCAAAACCAGAACTGGATCAGGGGGCCCGGTGAAGACCGGGGAAACCCTCCGATGCCTAAGTCAGTACGAGGCTTGCAAGGCAGGGGGTTTCGGAGTGTGAGAGTGTGTTCGCTTGAGAGAGAACGTACCAGTGCATGTCCTGTACCTGTGTTTTTATAGGCGTTGGTGCCAAGGCGAACGTGCGTAACATTGGTAGATCGTGCCTGAAAAGGCGCCTTGATGGGCGCGCATAACGGGAGGAGTTATGCGCTCAGGTGCCCATTGGGATGCCAGGCAGTTCGTGCCTCTTGATGATGAAGCGCGTGGCCTGGGGCGGTTATAACCGCGGCATAAGCCAGAGAACCTGCTCGGCACCCTCTGGACACACCTTCCGAGCAGGTGACCCACATGGGGGCTCGAACGTGCTGTTCGGTGATATCCAGGGTTGTTCCGCACAGCAGGATTAAGGTCCCTATTCGGAAGCTGCCTGCTAACGAGTTCGGCAATGCTTCGCTAAGGGTGGCTGGCGCGTGGGTCCCCTTTCCTCCGATCCGTACGGAGGCGTGGGACTGTGCGAGGAGGCCACGTCGAAAGGGGAGGCGCTGATGGGCCTTGACGCAATGGGCTTAGGTGGCAGAAAACAGCCACCACACTTGCCCCCCACGCCCTCAAGTGGCTCAGAAGCCGGAGCGCTTGAGGGCGGCGACCTGCTCGGGTGTCATTTCCGCCATAAATGCGGTATCGTCCTCGGAGATCCGAACAGACCTGTAGCGACGCCGTTACAGAGGGTTCACCTCGAACATGGGGCTTTCATGATGACCACGTGGGTCGTGTCAACCCGGACGTCACATGCCAGGCCCGAATGGTCCACCCGGGTCATTCAAGAGGAGACTTGGAGTGGAGGGAAACGCCGTTTCCAGCCCCGCTTCGAATTTCACGCCTCACCTTCCTTATAGGTAAGGGAGGAGGTGAGAGCGGGGTCTTCGTCTTCAAAGATTTGCCAGAGTCCGCTGCCTCCAAAGCCACTTGCCATCTCCTCTCTCGTGCTTTCCTCTGCTCCCGTACTTCTTCTTCTTCACGCGTCGTGCTCCTTGCCTTCCAGTGATGGCCCAGAAGGGAAAGGAGATCGTTGAAGCCAGTGGGATGCCACCGGTGGGAGCGAAAGCGGCGAGGTATCAGAGCTTCGAAGGTCTCCGAGAGCGCTTCCGGATAGGTGAGGAGTAAGACATCATCCTGATGCGTGAGGACGAGTCGTACCTAACCACGAGGCCGGGGTGCTTCGTGCTTTCGTTGGATCTGTTGGAGGCTGGTCTCCGGCTGCCGATGTCGGAGATCGCAAAGGAGCTGCTCCGGAGCTGGAAGGTGGCGCCTATTCAGCTGGCACCCAACTCCTGGAGGACCATATTCATTTTCTGCATCATATGCAAGAAGAGGAAGATCGAGGCGACTGCAGAGATCTTCCGAAAACATTTCAGCTTGGCTTGCTCCACGCAGTCCGGGATGGGGATCGTGTACGTGAAACACCGTACGAACCGGATGCGGATCAACTTCTCGCCCCGCCTGTCCAACACAAGGGGTGACAGGGCACCTCTTCTTCATGGGGCAGAGAAAGGGAGCAAACATCCCCGAGTGGGACTTCCCTGTGAGGGTGGTGGAGCCCCTGAGGAAGGCGGACATGGCCCCTTTTTTGATTCAGGGGGCAGCCGCGGCCTCCCAATCGCTGAACACGGCCGGGGTCAACCACGCCGAGGGTACCTGACCGAGTACAAGCTTGTGAAATACAAGCTTAGCCATGCCTGGGGTAAGTCTTCTGCTGCTCTGCTTGTTTTTCTTTTCCCCATGCATGGGTTCTAACCCTTCTTCTGCTTCTTCTAGATGACGAAGAAGTAGCTGCTGGTCGGGGCCAGAAGGAGATGGCGAACTATGCCAGACGATCCCCGTTAGCCTTTACTTAATAAGGCTAGACGAGGATGCCTCCGCGAAGGGCCCGCGTAGAAAGCGAAGGCCGTAGCGAGAGGAGGTGTCGTGAGAGAGGCACCTGAGACGGCGGTGACCGCAGGGGCGGCTTCTCTCCCTCAATCGAAGAGGAAGGAGAAGCGCAAGGCGGCCCTGGTGGAGTCGCAGGCCGGGGGTCGCACCTCCGAAGAGGAGGTGTCCAACGAGCCCCGAGCTCGCAAGAAGAAGAAGGCGACGAAGTCGATGCCACGCGTTGCAGAGAGCGCCGCGGAAGTGGAGGAAGAAGAGGAGGATCTTGAGCCTCTGCTGGCTCGAGGATCTCGCCAACGTACGAGGACGCCCGAGAGGAGGGCGTCCGTAACTCCAGTTGTGGATCGTTCGGAGGCCGTCATGAAGATGTCTGCCGAGCTGGGCCTGATTATGGTCAGCGATGAATTGGACCGCTCGGGAGGGCAGGCGAAGTCGCCAGTGCACGAGACCCAAGAAGTCCTGCCTGATGAAGGGGGCGCTGAGTAGGGTGGCGTGCTAGACGAGGGCGCACAGCTCAGTGCCGAGGACGGGGTGGTCTCCGCGGACTCGGGCACTCCTGGGACAGCAGATGGTTGCGGTGCTGGCGAGGCAGTTCTTCCGAGGGGGGATATTCCGCAAGGGAGTGGAGACATCCTGCCCCACATGCCCCCTACCTCACTGATCACCGAAGGCCGTGTAGTCGGCGAGGATGCAGCCGAGGTGATTGCTGAGGATATTGTAGTCGGCGAGAGTGCAGCCGTCCTCGGGGAGGAAAGCACTCAAGCTCCTGGAGATGCCGAGGAGGGCCGTGCAACAGCCTTTGCAGCATCCGCTACCGAAGACGGTGGGGAGGTGTGGCCGGCAACAAGGCAGGAGGCCGTTGGGGCGGATCGAGCTTCAGCTTCGACGAGCACTATTGCCATGACCTCCGGGTCGGGCCAGCCGAAGGACCTTGTGATTGATGTCACCCTGATCCCGTCTGCCGCTGCTGCAGCTGGAGACGAAAGCTCCGGGGACGACGATAGGCCTCTGACGGAAGTGCTGCACCGAAGACTCCCTGAGGTGCCCTCGGTGGCGGTGCTGGAGGCGACGCTTCGCCGTGTTGAAATGTCGCCAAGGAAGCTGCCCCCTAGCCCGACTGCTTCTTACCTTAATCGCCTAGCAAGGTGTCAGGACCTTCCCGCCGAGAAGACTCTGGAGATGCCAACAGAAGAATACCATCCCGAGAACCAGGATGATGACGTGGTGAGCGACGTCGATCTGGAGGCTTTTGTGGACGGGATATCCACATCGCTGAGCGTTCTGAAGGCTCTGGCTGCTCGGTCCCGGAAGCAGAAATACCTGTACGAAGCACAGTCGGCTTTCTGCAAGGACCTCACGGCGAGACATAAGGCTCGCGAGGTGGATTTGGAGGAGGAGGTGAAGAACCTCAAGACTGCCCTTCAAGCCTCGGAGCTGAAAGTCGCCGTGGCCCGGGCCGAGAAGGATGCTCTAGCCAAGGTGGTCTCAGATGCTGGGGTCCGTGCCGTGACGGATTACAAGGCCGGATCTAACTACAAGGAGGAATTGGAGCAGTATGGGGCCCACTGCTATAGAGTGGGTCTTACGCTGGGAGGGACTTCGGAGAGCATTTGTCCTGGGTCGAGCGTGCCCGAGAAGCCTTCGAGGCTGCTGTTCGGGAGTGCCGGCGCCACACCAATGATGCCCACTTGGATGATGTGCGCTTCGCGCAATTCCAATCTGGGCGGATGCCTTCTTCGGATGAAGGTGCTGGCCCTTCCGAACAGGCTCCTTAGTTTTCTTCTGCTCCATGTCCTTCTTATACTTTCCTTTTGTAACCGCGGCCAAGAAGGGCCTGCTTGTAAAAACTTTTGTAAATG
Source organism: Colocasia esculenta (assembly GCA_014218235.1). Taxonomy (NCBI): domain Eukaryota; kingdom Viridiplantae; phylum Streptophyta; class Magnoliopsida; order Alismatales; family Araceae; genus Colocasia; species Colocasia esculenta. The sequence goes on along the minus strand of CM024760.1, from coordinate 50,977,527 downwards.
AAACTCTCTACTTCATGAGTTTGTCTATAGCTTCACTTTCTCTATCTTCTCCCTTTTGTGGTTGTTCCTGCTCGGAGCGGAATCCGCTAGCTTCATAAGCGTTGCATGTAAGACGCAGATCGTTGGGAACCGTAAAGGGGTTCCGATCAGGTGTATATGCAAATGCTTGTAAAACACAGGAGTAGGGGAAGAGAGGTAGGATGTTGAAAAAATGCTTTTATAAATGATAAGCCTTAAGATTAGAGACATGCCAAGTCCAGGTATGGCTTCGCCACTAGGGGTAGTTAGCTTATATGAGCCCTTTTCCGAGGACATGAGTGACCTGATAGGTCCTTCCCATTTGATGGCAAGTTGCCGACTGCTCTTCGGGGGTCCGAAGCCGAACAGCGGCGCAAAAACCAAATCTCCCACGTTGAACCGCCTTTCCCGAACTCGCGCATTATAGTACTGTGCGATCGTTGCTGATAAGAAACGAGGTGAATGTTGGCGTCGCTTTGTCGTTCGCCAAGCATGTCCAAGTTTTTTCGAAGAGCCGGTTATTGGCGGCTTCGTCGAAGTGGGTTTGTTCGGATGGTGGGAAGGGCTACTCCAGAGGTACAACTGCTTCTGAGCCGTAGGTCAAATGGAAAGGTGTTCCCCTGTAGCTACCCGAGCAGTCGTTCGGCGACACTAAAGGACGTTAGGGAGCTCGTCAATCCATGATCCACCTGCAGCCTTCACTCTTGTGCGGATCCCGTGGCAGCAGTGTTCGGTTGGCGTTTTCGACCAAACCGTTAGCCTGGGGATGAGCCACGAGGTGAAGTGGTTGTAGATCCCGAGCTCGGCGCATTTCTGCTTGAAGAAGGTCTGTCGAACTGCTTCCCGTTGTCAGAGGTGATCACCCTCGGACGCCAAACCTGCAGAGAAGGTTCTTCCAGACGAACTTCCATGCGGCTTGTTCGGTGATTGTGGCAACAGGTTCAGCCTCGATCCATTTGGTGAAGTATCGATGGCCACGAACAGAATTTCTTCCGCCCTTGGGCCTCTGGGAAGGGACCAAGATATCAATGCCCCATCTGGCGAAAGGGCGTGGCTCGAATAGGCTGTGAACTATTCGGCAGGCGGCTTGATGTGCTCTCCAAATTTTGGCATTTTGGACATTTCCTGACGAAGGACATGCAATCCTTCTGAAGAGAAGGCCACCAGAACCCGCTCGGATAATACTGCGCGCTAGCGTTCTATACCCCCCAGGTGGCTTCCGCACAGCCCCTCGTGGACTTCTTCTGTGGCCGCAAGGCCTCCTCAGGTTGAGGCAACGTAGAAAGGTCTTGAAGGGACCGTCGGTACAGCTTACCTTCTACGAGGGTGAAATGCTGAGAGCGCTCCTGATTCTCCGAGCTTCGCCCTGTTCGGCAGAAGCTCACCCCGGAGTAAGTACGCCAAGAGCGGGTCCACCCAACTCGAGTTGGTGGGCCCGTTTCTATGGCTGCAACTTTACCTCCGTGCTCGGTGAGGCGAGCTCTTCATAACACAGAGCGGGAAGGGGCGATGTCACCTGAAGATGCCAGTTTGGCCAGTGCATCCGCTCGCGCATTCTGCTCCCGTGGACCATGTATAACTTCGAAGTATATGAGGCCCTCTGCTTGGCTCTTGACCTGTTAGAGGTATTAAGCCATGCGGGGTTCCCTCGCTCCGAACTGCCCGCTCACTGTGTGGCAACCATTAGGAGTCACTAAAGACCCTAAGCCGAATGGCTCCAAGGTGCCTAGCCATGTGGTACCGGACAGCAAAGCTTCGTACTCGGCTACGTTGTTGGAGGCCGGAAAGCGGAAACGGTGTCACGCCCAACGCGGATATCGAAGCGCGATGGCAGTTGCAAAGAAAAGGTATAGAGCATTACTAGACATCAAACCATTGCACACTGAAATACTAAAGCAATCTTTCTCATTATTAATTTTTCAATGTCTAGTTACAACCACTAATATCAGAGCCATTCTATAGGGCCCCATTACATTGCATTAGAAGGAAATAACTAACTACAACTCTAAGATAACATAACGACTCGAGGGTACTCCTGGCTTCACTCTTGGTTCATTCCCTTCCTCGTGAGTGTATGTGTCATCCTCGATCTCACCTGAGACACAACATTAAATAACGTAGGGTGAGCGATAACGCCCAGTAGGACTTAAATCTCAGGCTCAAGCAAGGCTTTAAATAATTAATGCATTTAATGGCAGAGTATCAAAGATAGCAGGTACAAGAGAGTCAAATATAGCAAGAGATAGAACAATAGCACGAGAGCGAGTATAGTTTCCAAAAGAGCACAAGTATCGAGTATACCGAATAGCAGGATGGCCATAGCACAACTAGCACAAGTATAGTATAGCACACGACGAGTATAGCACTGTTGTCATTCTAGACATCGAGAGAGTATAGCACGTTTTGTGTTTTTGATTGTCATATAGATAGTCGAGATAGATAGCACTTGAGTGTAATGCCAAACACTCTGATCATTTTAACTCCCATGGGCACTAGCACTTTCGGGCGCACATCCCAGGACCAGATCGGCCCTTTATTTATTGCCAGGCATTGGTTATATTGTTTTTCTTTAGACAATCAGTCAATGGCCAATATCGAGTACCAAGAAGTAGATGAGAGCACTAGATGAATAGACGAGATAGTAGAGTGAACTGAATAGACGAGCGAGTAGAGTATAGATAAGAGCTAGTGGACATTTGCACGTAATGCGACGAGTAAACAGGCGATAGTAACAGTTGCACAACACGCGCACCGTTGGTGTTAGCAGTCAGGTGGAACACTACCCTACCACTGCCCTTGTTATGCACAGGTCCAGAGGTCCGCGTGATTTAAGATGAGAGTGAATCTTCTAATAGCCGTTTGGATCATATAGATTCCTAAAGGGTATCATAGGTATTAGGGTACAACGGCCTCGTCGACCATGTGGGAATCCATGATCAGAGGAGACTTACCGGAGGCCTTGTGCAAGGGTTCACTAGTCCGGCGAAAGGAATATCCGACGGAGAGTTCACCACAAGCCAAGAAAAGTGTGTATAAAACAGGTGCTCGACGTTCTAGAGGAATTCTAGGACAGTGGAGCGTCAATATCGGTATATAACACGCAAAAAAACGAAACGAATGCAAGTCCTTTACAATATGCAGTTAATATGCTTTATTGTAATACATTATGAGATATTTTCTGTAAGATTTCAGCCATAAATGATGGTTCAAGTGTGTGTGCAAGTGCAAGAGAATCATAGATAGAAATAAGTCGTGAACATGTATTTTAAATCATTCAATATAGCATCCTTTTTAAGTAGGGTTTTTACTAGGGGTAGATAAAATATTGTGACAAAAATATTTTATTTTATTTTTTTTTGGGTTTTTCATCAAAACTTGTGAAGGCGACATACCCCTGTACTGGTCGCGACAGGGTCAGGACAGAACGCGACAGGGCCTAAAAAGGGTCGCGACAGGGCATGCAAATCGGGTACTGAGAACGCGACGGCTCACCTGTCGCCTTCTTGGTCGCGACAGGGTGGCTGTCGCAATCAGGCCCCAGAAAACGACATATCGAGGTGTCGCCTTCTGGTTGTCTGCGCCTGACTCCGACAGGAGTCAGACCAGGCATTGGATTGCGGGCCAGAACATTGAAATTTCGATACAGGGTCGTTCAGGAAATCATAACTAATTATATAGTCAACGAAAAATCATGAAACCAGTTGCAAATTAAACTAGACATGTAAGGGTACTTCCAATAAATCGGAATTAGAGAGAGAGCATGGTTTGAACATGGTTTGAGAACGAACAAGAACAAGTAACATAGAACATGATACAGGGAGCAAGATCGATTTAATTCGAGTAACATGCTCAATAGAAATTAGGGCTTTTAGGGGCAAAAGATGCCTATCATGCATCAGTATCTCCCATTAAAATTTGGAGGCATGAGATAGAGTATTCAAGGAGATATGAATTAAGCATGAAGGTTCGGGGTCATAAGAACTGCAGAACTTTGAAAATTCATAAGAAAAGATTTGATCGCTGGAAAATTATGAAATTTGAGGGTTTTGTTCCAGAGGGTAGAAGATCCTACAGAAAAAGTTTCACGTTTATGCTTGTGAGAATGCCTACCTTGACTCGATTTCCTCTTCTAGGGCTAGAACTTGAAGAACGGGGTTGAGAGCTTGAAAGGTTCTTCTCCCCACGAAATCTCCTCCTCCTTGGCCTCTCCTCTGGTCCAGGAATCCTTTGGCACGAGCTTGGGTCGGCCATGAGGGTTTTAGGAGAGTATTTAAGCTTCTCCTCTTTCTATTTCCTAATAGGACTCTAATTCCTCTTTAATTCCGAAATTTCTTACTTCCTCCTTCCTTCCTTGCTTTCCAATCTCTATTTAGACTAGGAAGAGATCCAAATTCGTGCTAACCCATATGGGGTAGGTTTAGGAATCCTATTATAACTCAAACTAGCTATTTAATGCATTAAATACCCCTTTTCTATTTAGGTAATAATTTAGTTACGAATTTAGGATATTTTCCTATTATTCTCCCTTTGTAAATTCATATTTTTGACCCAATAAATTCTAGAAGATCCATTAAGCAAATCCCATTACTCTTTTCCATCTAATGAGTTTTATTTAATGCTCTATTTAATATCCATTTAGCTAGGTTTTAAATTCTTTATTTAATTTTTATTTTTCGTAAAAATTCAGGTTGCTACAAACGGAGGGCGTATTGGAACTCAACCCCCTCCAGGGAGGTGAGGCCACCACTCCACTCCCCTGTGACGCAAGAGGATCCGTCGACGGAGAGCTCCCTGGGGGTTCACCCGCCAAGGTGAATCCTGCTCGGCCGGGAGAGTATATTCCGCCACAGTTTGCTAGCGCCTACGCCTTGACCGCCGTCCTCGGTCGGAAGCTGATGTCGAACTCACCAAGCTCTATCGCCCACTTAACCAGCCTGCCGGAAGCCTCCGGCCGCTGATGGATGGATTTCAGCGGCTGATCGGTTAGAACAGTGACGGAATGGCCTGAAAATAGGGCCTAAGCTTCCGAGCAGCCGTGACGACAGCAAGGGCGAGTTTTTTCTGCCCTGGGGTACCTCCTTTTAGCTTCTTGGAGGACCCTGCTAATGTAATATATCGGATGCTGCGCCGCTCCTACTTCTCTGATCAAGACTGCGCTGATGGAGTGTTCGGTAACCGAGAGGTACACGAACAGAGGCTCCCCGAGCACAGGCTTTGAGAGAACAGAAGGGCTGCCAAATATGCCTTCAGCTCGGTGAAGGCAGCCTCGCATTCATCAATCCACCGTACTTGCCCCCCTTGCTTCGAGGCGCTTTTAGGGCCTCGGAGCAACTTGAAGAAGGTAAAACTTTTTCTGCTGCTCGGGACATGACCGGTTCAGTGCCACAAGACGCCCTGTCAGACGTTGGACGTCGCGCACTGTCTTTGGACTGCTCATCTCAAGCACGGCTTGGATTTTCCCGGGTTTGCCTCTATTCCTCTGTTTGACACGAGGAAACCGAGGAACTTGCCCGACCGAACACCAAACGCGCACTTGGCGGGGTTGAGTTTCATATTGTACTTTCGTAGAGTTGCGAAGTTTCCTGGAGGTTGGAAATGTGGTCAATGCTCAGAAGTGTTTTGACCATCATGTCATCAACATAGACCTCCATATTGCACCCGATCTGTCTGCTCGAACATCTTGTTGACCAGCCGCTGGTAAGTTGCTCCCGCGTTCTTTAGGCCAAAGGCATTCTGGTAAAACAGTATAAGCCTAGGTCTGTGACGAACGTCGTGGCGTCTTGATCCGGGGATGCATACTGATCTGGTGGTACCCGAGTAGGCATCCAAAAGCTGAGAAGCTCGTGACCGGAAGTAGCATCCACCAGCTGGTCAATGCGCGGCAGAGGGAAGTTGTCCTTGGCGTTGCTTTATTGAGATCTTTGTAATCAACCACACACGCCATTTACCGTTGGCCTTGCGTACGAGGACCACGTTGGAGATCCATCTTGGGTATTGGGCTTCTCAAAGGAGCCCAACAGTTCGGCTTTTGACTACGTGATCTTGAATCACGGTCTGCCGTTCTCGGTTCATAGGCCGCCTCCTTTGCTGAACTGGTGGGATCCGGGGATCCAAACGGAGGCGATGCACCATTACCTCCGGGGGAATGCCCGGAAGCTCATCATCAGACCAGGCGAACATGTCCAATTGGCCAGCAGGAAGGCTGTGTAGAGCTGCTGCTCGGTCTCCGTCAACAAGGACCAATGTATAAGACGTGTTCGGGATCATCGTCTACCTGGACGGGATTAAATCTTCAGTAGGCTTCCTCAGCTGGTGAAGGCTGATCGGATGTTGGAGGGGTTGGATCAGCGAGTGGTTGCTTGTCCTTAAGGAGAGGACATAGCAACGGCGAGACTCGCGCTGACACCCGAGCACTTCGCCAACTCTGCTCGGAGTAGGAACTTCATCTTCTGATGGAGTGACGAAGGTACTACTTTTATACGCCCAATCAGACCCTCTGCCGAGGATGGCATTGTATCCAAGCATGTTGTTGATGACCAAGAAGTCAACAATCTTGGTCACAACCCTTGGAGCTGTCCCTAAGGTGATCGGGAGGTGAACCCTTCCCATGGGCTGGACCGAAACTCCCGAAAAGCCAACAAAGGCGAGTTTACAGGGGTGAGTTGATCGGTTTCTCAGGCCCATGAGGACAAAACAGTCGTAAGCCAAGACATCGGGGGCGCTTCCATTATCCACCAGAATCCGGCGCACATTAGAGTGGTTGATGGTGGCCGAAATGACCAACGCATCAGTGTGTGGGGTCGTAATCCCTACAAGATCTTCGTCCGAGAAGGTTATAGCCTCCTCGGGCTGTGCGCGTGCAGGACTGGGGGGATATGGAGCCGGCCAAGGTGCCGAGGGCCTATCTACACATGCACTCGCCTTGCGTAGTCGCGTCGGCTTCGAGTGCTTTCTCCCACCTGCGCCGAAGCCTCCCGCGATCACATTGATCTCCTGCCCCCATTGGGCTCATTGTTGATCGGCTGCTCGGGAGTACGCTCTCGGCGTCTGGGGCGCTCTTCATTCCGGCGCACGAACCGTCCAAGATAGCCGCGCTTGATAAGGTCTTCGATTCGTCCTTAAGCTGGCAGCACTCGGAGGTGTCGTGGCCGTGGTCGCGATGGAAGCGACAGTACTTGTTCTGATCACGCTTCCGGGGGTCGGAGCGCATCCTCTGTGGCCACCGAACAAATGCTTCGTTCCTGATCTCCGCCAGGATCTGTTCGGGCGCCACAGTGAGGGGGTGTAGTTTTGGTGAAGGGGCGCGGACGGCGCGGAGAATCACCGTTGCGTCGTCCCTTCTTTCCGATCTCGATCGGAACCGTTGTCGGAAGACCGCTTCTTATCTGACTGCTCCCCCTGCTCAGCCCTACTCGCTGCTAGGCTCTCTCTCGCAGCCGCGTGGCACTGTGCGATGGAGAGTAGATCGGTGAGGGTAGCGGCTCAAAGTAGGCAGAAAAGTTATGCAGATGTGCGGAGGGACCACCTCAGTTTGAGGTGGGAGATTTGTTTTTCTGGGAGTTTCCCCAAGTAAAGGTATTATGAGTTGGCAGTCTGGGAAGTTGAGTCCAAGGTATGTGGGACCTTCCAGGTGATTGAAAGAATTGGGGAAGCAGCTTATAGCTGGATTTGCCAGCTGATTTTGCAGATGTTGGCTGATATTTTCCATGTCTCCTGTTGAGAAAATGTTTGAATATCCCTCAAATAATTAGATATCAGGTGGTGACCTGAGGCCGGACATGACTATGCCGAGTATCCGTTGCAGATCACAGATCGAAAGATAAGAGCTGATAAATAAAGAATTAGCTATTAAAGTGAGATGGGAAAATAGGTTGGGTGGTGAGGATACCTGGAGTTAGCCGCAGAATTCTAAAGGGTATCCCTATCTGTTTGAATAACTTGTGTATTTTCTTTTTAGATGATAGTACTTGTAAAGGTGTGTATGGATGTGTTGTTTAACTTGAATTGTGTATGAATTTCGAGTCGAAATTTCTTTTTAGATGATAGTAATGTAACGTCGCGTGCCTTTCGGATCCATGCGGATCGTGTGTGTTGTGGTTGTGGCGGCCGTTGTGAGGCCAGTGTGAGTCGGTTGTGTGGAATGCTTGGTGTGAATGTGTGTTTGAGCAGGTGAAGAGCAGGGTTGGTCCTGAAATGAAACAGGACCTGCTGCTGTCCTGTTGGAATTGGCGGCCAGGTGTGGCCGTTGACCTGTTGGCGTCCAGCTTAGTGGACGTTTACTGCATGAACTTGGCGGCAGTAGATGTGGACGCAGAGGGTGGCGGTTGCTGTTGGCGGCATGGGGTTGACGCCAACCTGAGAATGGTGCAGGTTATAGGCTCACCCGAGGGCAGTTTTCTCAGCTCACTCATTCCCTCTTGCCCCAGCTTGCTGCCCCCGAGTCTTTGAAGCTTCCAACAGGTACCGAGGAGTAGTTGGACGATCGTAGAACGCGTGGCATCGCTGAATTGCGCGAGGAAACGTCGCGGCGTGGTGCAATTCCGTGGGAGCTCGCGGAGGGCTCGGCGTGAACCGGAGATTGCGGGAGATTCTAACGCGTTCTGAGGTAGGGGACGAACCCGTTTAGCTCCGTAGAACATTAAAACACATCATAACTACTTGAACCAGCATGATAATGCATGTTTGGATCATGTTGCACCATATGGGGATAATGGGTGGTTTGAGTAGTTTAATGCATGAAGCATGTTCCAGTGGGTTATATTGGGTTCTTGCATGTTAAAAGAATAATTTTTTTATATGTTTTTCTGTAGTTAAATGTTGGAAAACCCGCAGAGCCGGATTAGGGTTTCTGCAGGGTTTATGGCCGAAGAACTTGGCGTCAAGATCGCTTGTCGCCAAGATCCTCAGCCAGGAGGTTAACGGCCAGCCCCTTGCCGTTGACTCCCTGTAAGCGGCAGTCGATGTTGCCGCCTACTTCTATATGAGCAGAAATGACTAAGTACAATAATTATCGATAATGCATGTGTGTTGACGCATGAGGTGCACTGAGTGCACTTGGTTTACGTGTTTAGCATACAAGGTATGCTGTTAGTTGTTTACTTCGTGACTGCGCGTGTGTACGCGAGTCAGTTGGGTTCACGTGTAGTGGACCAGTGGTTACTTGTGGTTTACGTGAGGTTTCACGTGGTTTGTGTGTGACGTGCACGTGGTTCTGTGTACGTGGCGAGTAGTACGACGCCTACCGTGGTTACCTCTCCAGTTGGGTGCCCCAGGTTCTTTGTGAGCCAGGCTGTTAGCTCGGGGCTTTGTCCCGGTACTTGTGCTGTACCGTCGAGGTCTGTGTCGTCTGACCTGGACACCCTCACTCTTGTGTTAGAGTTGTACGTCCGGCTGAGGGAAAGACGACAGTGGGACAGTGACACTTGAGTTTGTTTTTAGTCACTTGTAGCGCGCTCGTAGTTGGGGGTACGGACACCAGTAGACGTACTGGACCCCAGCTAGTCCTTTTCCAGTGCCTCACTCTAGCGAGCCCAGGCCAGGGTCTCTGGAGGTGCCAGGCATGGGCCTGTGACCGTGTGGTCTGCAGGTGGTGGTGTTTAGTTGGTCTCCACAGTTGCTTGACCTTTTTACGTGGAGCGGCAGCTGGACCTTTCGTCCGTGGCTGCGAGACTGAGAGGTAGACCTGTGTTAGTTGTCCGAGTCAGTTTCTGGTGTCGCGAACCAGTTCACGTGGCTCGTGTTGGCTGTCTCTACTTTAGCTTGTACACCTGTACTGGTTTGCCGTTTAATTATTACTGTTGTTTCTCGTAGTCGGCAGACGGTGAGTACTTTTACAGCTTTACTTACCTGCTTAGCTGTTATATTAATTGTTGGTGTTGTTTACTATTCGTACTCGTGTGTTTGTTTCGCTCGGTTTTGGGGGAGTTCCCTACTGAGCCAGTGACTAGAGAGGCTCACCCCTACCCCCACAGGTGAGAGCGAGGAGGACGTCTCTCGTCCGACGTCCAGTTCGGGCCGCGTCGTAGCGGTGCAGGGTCAGCACCTCCAGCAGAGTAGCTCCAGCAGTGTAGTTTTGTAGTTGTTTACTTTCTTCAGTTGTACCTCGGGGTATGCCCCAGGCTCTTGTACTTCTTTTTAGTTTTTGTGGAAATTTGGCTATGTAAACTTGTGAAATATATATGAAATGTGGTGTGTTCCTTTATGTTTACACGGACTGTGGTTTGGTATCCCTTGCGAGGCTTCGGCCCGTTCGCGGGAGGCGGACTCGGATCAAGTACGTTATCGGTTTAACGGGCTTGGCCGAGGCGATCCGTCACAGTTGGTATCAGAGCAAGGTCCGTGTTAATATAAGGGAATAAAAGGATACATAGCCTTATTTCGGTCATTTTACACTGCTGGTAGGGACCCTGGTTTTTGATCATTCATGGTTTTGATTTTTGTCTGGTGTTTTGTGTATGTAGAAAATTTCTGAAATGGCTGATAGGAGAGATTGGGGTGGTGGAGGAGATGATCCGGAGGAAAGCACCCAGCGTATGATAGAAAGAATTGGGAGAGCCTCACGGATATTCGGGCAAGAATGGATCAGCAGGCGCCAGTACCACCGGTTGCAGTGCCACCTGGGGATGGAGAGGCAATACCTGTTGCTCCAGTTCCGCCGAGAGTGGAGGTGCCTTTTGTAGCACCTGTGCCACCACCACCACCAGTGTTGATAGCAGAAGAACCAGTGATGCAGGTGGAGAAGTTTCTGAGATTGCAGCCGCCTACTTATTCAGGAGGGCCGAATCCAGATACAGCTGAGCATTGGGTTCATGAAATTGAGAGAGTTTTTGCGACTATGAGGTGTCCGGCAGCGGATAGAGTGGTATTAGCTGCTTACCAGTTGAGAGGTTTTGCCTTGGAATGGTGGCGATTGAAGATGCAAACCACTTTTGCAGGCAGGACGGAAGAAGCTATCACTTGGCCGGAGTTTCTTGATGTATTTAACGATACATTCTTTCCGATCCAAGTGCAGCAAGTAAAAAGAGAGCAATTCCGAACTCTTCAGCAAGGTAACTCTTCAGTCTTAGAGTACCAGATGAGATTTATGGCACTTAGCCGTTATGCGCCATATGTGGTTTCAGATAATAATATGATGGTTGAGTATTTTATCAGAGGTTGAGAGTGGAATTGCAGGATGCGATAGTACCTCTTATGTGCAAGACAGTGGAAGAGGCAGCGCAGAGGGCAGCTACTTTGGAGAGGTCTATCCGTACTCGTCAGGCAGGTGAATCAGGTTCAGGTAGTTTCCGGCTACCGCAGCAGACAGTAGGTGCAAGCAAGGGCAAGGCACCAGCAGGACCTTCTTCATCTGGTTTCGGGAAATGGGGCCAGAAGTTAAAGCAAGCATTTAAAGGCAAAGGAAGAGGATGGGGAGGTCGTCAGCAGTTGCAGCAAGGCCGTGGTAGGCCTGAGGTGGAGGAGTCGCAGCAGAGTACTGCCAGGCAGCCTATTGTTCCTCCAGGGTATAGATGTTATAATTGCAATCAGCGGGACATTTGATCCGCAATTGTCCGTATGCAAGAGAATATGGGTATGGCAGAGGTGTGCAGCAGCAGCAGCAGCCTCAGCAGTTCCAGCAGCCACAGCAGGTCGTGGCAGAGGAGCACCGCAGCAGCGAGGGAGAGGCCGGGTTATGGCTATCACCCGAGCCCAGGCAGAGGCGTCAAATATGATAGAAGGTATTTTACCTCTTTATGAATATTCAGCAAGAGTCTTATTTGATTCGGGTGCCTCTCATTCTTTTATTTCCGAAGAATTTCTGGATTGCATAGCTCATCCTTTAGAAGAGAAGTCTTGTGAGTTAGTGGTGGAGGTTCCTTCAGGTGAGTTCTTACTCACTTCGAGCTATATAGATGAAGCTCCTGTTATGATTGAAGGGAACCAGATGCCGGGTCGGTTGTATGCCCTGCATTGTCAGATTATGATATCATTCTGGGTATGGATTGGCTTGAATGTATGGAGCAATGTTAGATTGCAGAAAGAAAAGGATCAGATTTTGTCATCCTAATGGTGCAGTGTTTGAATATCAAGGTATGCCTTTTATACCTCCAAGTTTCTAATTTCTGCAATTAAAGCTAGAAAGTTGATAATGATGGGTGTGTGCCTATTTAGCCTCAGTAAGTTTGGTAGAAGCCAGTCAGCCAATGGAAGCAGTTCCCGTGGTTAGGGAATTTGCTGATGTTTTTCCGGAAGATTGCCTGGTTTAGCTCCACACAGAGAGGTGGACTTTTCTATTGAGTTGCTGCCAGGTACCATGCCGATTTCTAAAGCCCCATATCGGATGGCACCAGCAGAACTTAAAGAATTGAAAAAGCAATTAGAAGAGTTGTTGCAGAAGGTTTTATTAGACCGAGTCATTCCCCGTGGGGAGCGCCGGTTTTATTTGTGAAAAAGAAAGATGGAAGTTTTCGGATGTGCATTGATTATAGAAAATTGAATGATGTGACCATCAAGAATAAGTACCCGTTGCCGAGGATAGATGATTTATTTGATCAGTTGCAATCAGCAAAGTGTTTTCTAAGATTGATTTGAGGTCCGGGTACCATCAGTTGAGAATCAAAGAGGAGGATATAGATAAGACAGCGTTCAGAACCAGATATGGTCACTATGAGTTTGTGGTAATGCCTTTTGGGTTGACTAATGCTCCTGCAGGTTTTATGGATCTGATGAATAGAATTTTTCATCCATATTTAGATCAATTTATTGTGGTCTTTATTGATGATATTCTAATTTATTCAGCATCTGAAGAGGAGCATGCAGCTCATTTGAGGTTTACCTTGCAGTTGTTAAGAGATAACCAGCTGTTTGCTAAATTCAGTAAGTGTGAATTCTGGTTAAAGGAAATTCAGTTTTTGGGTCATGTTATTCAGCAAAGGAGTAGCAGTAGACCCGAGTAAAGTGGAAGCTGTGTCTAGGTGGGAAGTGCCTAAGACAATAACCGAGATTAGAAGTTTTCTGGGTTGGCAGGTTATTATAGGCGCTTTATTCAAGATTTTTCTAAGATTGCAGCACCTATGACTAGATTGACCAGGAAAGGAGTGCCTTTTGTGTGGTCCGGTGAATGTCAGAGAAGTTTCATGGAATTGAAGAAAAGACTCACATCAGCACCTATATTGACATTACCGGCAGGGAGTGGTGGTTTTGTGCTGTATACTGATGCTTCAAGGAGAGGTCTTGGTGCAGTGCTTATGCAGCATGGTAAAGTGATAGCCTATGCATCCAGGCAATTGAAGCCAGCAGAGGAAATTACCCCACTCATGATTTAGAATTGGCAGCAGTTGTATTTGCTTAAAAATGTGGAGGCATTATCTGTATGGCGAGAGATTTGAAATTTTTACAGATCATAAAAGCTTGAAGTATATCTTCTCGCAGAAAGATTTGAATCTTCGCCAGCGCAGATGGGTTGAATATTTGAAGGATTATGATTTCAGTTTGGCTTACCATCCGGGTAAGGCCAATGTTGTAGCTGATGCCTTGAGCAGAAAGGCATATATGAATTTGATGATGATTAAGGAATGGAAGTTGTATGAAGAAGTAGCGGAGAACTCCTTGTATATGCCCAGCAGTCAGCGATGGGCAATTTTAGCTGCTAGTGCAGTAGAGCCATCTTTATATTGGCAGATCATTGAAGCTCAGAGAGCAGATGCAGGTTTACCTGAAATTGTAAAAATGGAAGGAGTTTCTATTGATGATAATTGTGTGGTCAGGCTTCGGGGCAGGTTGTTTGTTCCTGCAGAGAGAGAGGTGAAGCAGCGAGTTCTGGAAGAGGCTCATAAATCTAGGTACACTATTCATCCGGTAGTACTAAAATGTACCATGATTTAAGAAAGCATTTTTGGTGGCCTCATATGAAGAAAGAAATAGCAGAATTTGTGGCAAGATGTGCTATCTGTCAGCAGATTAAAGCAGAGCATCAGAAGCCTGGAGGTCTATTGCAACCGTTGCCTATTCCACAGTGGAAATGGGATGATATCGCAATGGACTTTGTGGCAGGTTTACCAAGGTCGAGTTCAGGGCATAATGGAATATGGGTGTTTGTTGACAGATTGACTAAGGTGTGCAGATTAGTGGCAGTGAGTATGTCTTGGACAGTGGACAGGTTGGCAAATATTTATGTTGAAAGAATTGTTCCACTGCATGGTATTCCAAAGACTATTGTATCTGATAGAGATCCAAGATTTACTTCTGGTTTTTGGAGAAGTCTGCAGAAAGTAATTGGTTCTGAATTGAGATATAGCTCCGCTTATCATCCCCAGACAGATGGTCAGACAGAGAGGACTATTCAGACAATTGAAGATATGTTGCGGGCTTGTTGTTTAGTTTGGGGAGGTAGTTGGGAGCATCATTTGGGAATGGTTGAGTTTGCCTACAATAATAGTTATCATACCAGTCTTAGGATGGCACCGTATGAAGCTTTATATGGAAGGCCATGTAGAACCCCATTGAATTGGCATGAAGTGGGAGAAAGGCAATTAGTGGGTCCTGAATTGATTCAGCAAACCACTGAAATAGTGAAGCTTATTAAAGAAAAATTGCAGGCAGCTCAAAGTAGACAAAAAAGTTATGCAGATGTGCGGAGGAGACCACTTCAGTTTGAGGTGGGAGATTTTGTTTTTTGAGAGTTTCCCCGAGTAAAGGTATTATGAGATTTGGCAAGTCTGGGAAGTTGAGTCCAAGGTATGTGGGACCTTTCCAGGTGATTGAAAGAATTGGGGAAGCAGCTTATAGGCTGGATTTGCCAGCTGATTTTGCAGATGTGCATGATATTTTCCATGTCTCCATGTTGAGAAAATGTATTGAAGATCCAGCTCAAATAATTAGATATCAAGGTGGTGACCTGAGGCCGGACATGACTATGCCAGAGTATCCGGTGCAGATCACAGATCGAAAGATAAAGAAGCTGAGAAATAAAGAAATTGAGCTAGTTAAAGTGAGATGGGAAAATAGGTTGGGTGGTGAGGATACCTGGGAGTTAGCCGCAGAAATGGCTAAAGGGTATCCCTATCTGTTTGAATAAGCTTGTGTATTTTCTTTTTAGATGATAGTACTTGTAAAGGTGTGTATGTATGAGTTGTTTAACTTTGAATTGTGTTATGAATTTCGAGGTCGAAATTTTCTTTTTAGATGATAGTAATGTAACGTCGCGTGCCTTTCGGATCCATGCGGATCGTGTGTGTTGTGGTTGTGGCGGCCGTTGTGAGGCCAGTGTGAGTCGGTTGTGTGGAATGCTTGGTGTGAATGTGTGGTTTGAGCAGGTGGAGCAGGGTTGGTCCTGAAATGAAACAGGACCTGCTGCTGTTCTGTTGGAATTGGCGGCCAGGTGTGGCCGTTGACCTGTTGGCGTCCAGCTTAGTGGACGTTTACTGCATGAACTTGGCGGCAGTAGATGTGGACGCAGAGGGTGGCGGTTGCTGTTGGCGGCATGGGGTTGACGCCAACCTGAGAATGGTGCAGGTTATAGGCTCACCCGAGGGCAGTTCTCTCAGCTCTCACTCATTCCCTCTTGCCCCAGCTTGCTGCCCCCGAGTCTTGAAGCTTCCAACAGGTACCGAGGAGTAGTTGGACGATCGTAGAACGCGCGGCATCGCTGAATTGCGCGAGGAAACGTCGCGGCGTGGTGCAATTCCCGTGGGAGCTCGCGGAGGGCTCGGCGTGAACCGGGGATTTGGAGATTCTAACCGTTCTGAGGTAGGGGACGAACCCTTTAGCTCCGTAGAACATTAAAACACATCATAACCACTTGAACCAGCATGATAATGCATGTTTGGATCAGTTTGCACCATATGGGGATAATGGGTGGTTTGAGTAGTTTAATGTATGAAGCATGTTCCAGTGGGTTATTTGGTTCTGCATGTTAAAGAATAATTTTTATGTTTTTTTGTAGTTAGAATGGTAGAAAGCCCGCAGAGCCGGATTAGGGTTTCTGCAGGGTTTATGGCCGAAGAACTTGGCGTCAAGATCGCTTGTCGCCAAGATCCTCAGCCAGGAGGTTAACGGCCAGGACCCTTGCCGTTGACTCCCTGTAAGCGGCAGTCGATGTGGCCGCCTACTTCTATATGAGCAGAAATGACTAAGTACAATAATTATCGATAATGCATGGTGTTGACGCATGAGGTGCACTGAGTGCACTTGGTTTACGTGTTTAGCATACAAGGTATGCGTTAGTTGTTTACTTTCGTGACTGCGCGTTGTGTACGCGAGTCAGTTGGGTTCACGTGTAGTGGACCAGTGGTTACTTGTGGTTTACGTGAGGTTTCACGTGGTTTGTGTGTGACGTGCACGTGGTTCTGTGTACGTGGCGAGTAGTACGACGCCTACCGTGGTTACCTCTCCAGTTGGGTGCCCCAGGTTCTTTGTGAGCCAGGCTGTTAGCTCGGGGCTTTGTCCCGGTACTTGTGCTTGTACCGTCGAGGTCTGTGTCGTCTGACCTGGACACCCTCACTCTTGTGTTAGAGTTGTACGTCCGGCTGAGGGAAAGACGACAGTGGGACAGTGACACTTGAGTTTGTTTTTAGTCACTTGTAGCGCGCTCGTAGTTGGGGGTACGGACACCAGTAGACGTACTGGACCCCAGCTAGTCCTTTTCCAGTGCCTCACTCTAGCGAGCCCAGGCCAGGGTCTCTGGAGGTGCCAGGCATGGGCCTGTGACCGTGTGGTCTGCAGGTGGTGGTGTTTAGTTGGTCTCCACAGTTGCTTGACCTTTTTACGTGGAGCGGCAGCTGGACCTTTCGTCCGTGGCTGCGAGACTGAGAGGTAGACCTGTGTTAGTTGTCCGAGTCAGTTTCTGGTGTCGCGAACCAGTTCACGTGGCTCGTGTTGGCTGTCTCTACTTTAGCTTGTACACCTGTACTGGTTTGCCGTTTAATTATTACTGTTGTTTCTCGTAGTCGGCAGACGGTGAGTACTTTTACAGCTTTACTTACCTGCTTAGCTGTTATATTAATTGTTGGTGTGTTTACTATTCGTACTCGTGGTGTTTGTTTCGCTCGGTTTTGGGGGAGTTCCCTACTGAGCCAGTGACTAGAGAGGCTCACCCCTACCCCCACAGGTGAGAGCGAGGAGGACGTCTCTCGTCCGACGTCCAGTTCCGGGCCGCGTCGTAGCGGTGCAGGGTCAGCACCTCCAGCAGAGTAGCTCCAGCAGTGTAGTTTTGTAGTTGTTTACTTTCTTCAGTTGTACCTCGGGGTATGCCCCAGGCTCTTGTACTTCTTTTTAGTTTTTGTGGAAATTTGGCTATGTAAACTTTGAAATATATATGATGTGGTGTGTTCCTTTATGTTTACACGGACTGTGGTTTGGTATCCCTTGCGAGGCTTCGGCCCGTTCGCGGGAGGCGGACTCGGATCAAGTACGTTATCGGTTAAACGGACTTGGCCGAGGCGATCCGTCACAGCTTTCCCATCCGCGCGCTGAACCATCGCGTCCATGCGGCGCTCAAGGTCTAGCCACACGCCGCAAGCGCCTGGCGAGCTCCTGTCGGTAGTTGGCGTGGACCCCCCTCGTCCGAACGGTGGGAGTTGCCTCCCACGACCGATCGTGGCAGACGGTGGTAGGCGACAGAGCGACGGGCAAACTGCCCAGCAACGGAGCGCATAGGCGCTCCGGCTCCCACTCCTCGGACGGGGCTCGATTCTAAGATCGGCATAGCGAGTCTTCCTGCTGCTCTTGTGCGCCGGGAGGACGCAGAGCTTCGATGCGACGACTCGCCTTCCGCTCTCACGACAGAGGAATCGCCGGGGCTGTGTCCATCCAGCTGAGCCTGCAGGGCGAGGCAGACACCTGTCAACTACTGCATTTGCCCCCGAAGTTCTGCCACTTCGAGGGTTGTTGTCGGCGCAGCGGCAACTGGTGCAGGGACGTCGTTATTAACGCCGGGAGGGGCGATGGCGACGTCAACAGGGGGGATCGCCAGCGAGAGTCCCCTCGTGACTAACGGGATCTCGTCACCCTGCTCCCCACATTCTGGTACGAGGATCGTCTGCGAGCCATGGCTACATCGTTCCCACAGATGGCGCCAAATGTGGTGGTATAATCCTATTTGGGTCGGAGCCAAACGGGCGTCCACTAGAGAAGATGGGGAAGACGAAGGCCGGTGTGGACGAGAGCCTGCAAAACCAGAACTGGATCAGGGGGCCCGGTGAAGACCGGGGAAACCCTCCGATGCCTAGTCAGTACGAGGCTTGCAAGGCAGGGGGTTTCGGAGTGTGAGAGTGTGTTCGCGTGAGAGAGAACGTACCAGTGCATGGTCCTGTACCTGTGTTTTTATAGGCATTGGTGCCAAGGTGAACGTGCGTAACGTTGGTAGATCGTGCCTGAAAAGGTGCCTTGATGGGCGCGCATAACGGGAGGAGTTATGCGCTCAGGTGCCTGTTGGGATGCCAGGCAGTTCGTGCCTCTTGATGACGGAGCACGTGGCCTGGGGCAGTTATAACCGCGGCGTAAGCCAGAGAACCTGCTCGGCACCCTCTGGACACACCTTCCGAGCAGGTGACCCACATGGGGGCTGGAACGTGCTGTTCGGTGATATCCAGGGTTGTTCCGCGCAGCAGGATTAAGGTCCCTGTTCGGAAGCCGTCCGCTAACAAGTTCGGCAATGCTTCGCTAAGGGTGGCTGGCACGTGGGTCCCCTTTCCTCCGATCCGTACGGAGGCGTGGGACCATGCGAGGAGGCCACGTCAAAAGGGGAGGCGCTGATGGGCCTTGACGCAATGGGCTTAGGTGGCAGAAAACAGCCACCACAAAATCAAATATTTCAAAAATCTCCATAAAATCTAGATATTCCAAAATCAACAAAAATCAAATATTTTTCAAAACACCACAAAAATTTAAATATTTTCCAAAAATCCATAAAAAATTAAATACTTTAAAAAATCCAAAATTCTCGATGGTATTGCACATGGCAAGCAGATCCTGTCTGTGCCTCGCATCAATTCTTCCAATCATGGATTCATCCCATCCTTAACTCCAATCTCCTTAGCTAGAGATCACCTATCCTTATGGTCTAACAAACAAATTGTTTGAGCTATTCTGTCGTTGACTACTTTAGTCATGCTCCATGCTATGAATGTTGTTTTTCCATGATGTTTGTTGTTTTTGGCTAATGGGTTTTGAGCGTAGAATTCGAGTTACCTCATCTGGCGCTACATCAGGCTGCTGCTGCCTTCACCATCAACTATCTGCATCTACTATATGTTATACCCTTAGAGCATACCAAGGACCTTGCGGCTATGAGGAATCTGGAATTTGAGTTCCCCTCTATCAAAAATGATGATGATCCTAGAGGAACCTTAGCTACACGGATAAGTCGTTACGCTTGGCACCTGAGAACGACGGACCCATGCATACCCCCCAGTCCTGACTCACCGGCGTGACAATATTATCCTTGGTTATTTTCTACTCCTTTTAATCTAATTTTTCTTTTAGCCCATCATACATGCATATTGAAATCACAGTGGAAATCCACTCTTGCAATGCAATTTGAGGGCCATCCCCGCCTCAAATTCAAAAGCAACCTTGAAATATTCCATTCCGGGTCGAATACCCAACTCCCTTTATTGTTGCCTCCAGACTGATTTCCTTAAGAATCCTTTGTTTGGACTTATCCCTTTCCAGGGTCCCTCGGGAATTATGGGCATCATTTTCAAGTCACGACGGGTATGGTAGATACCTCTCTAAAACGCGTCCAGTACCCCAGATGTGATTTAGGATACCTTGCTTAACGCGACAGCTCTCACAAGCACGACCTTAACACGACGGCTTCAGGAGATGCGACCTTAACTTGACGGCCATGTAGGGTGCAACCATGAAATTTGCGTCGTGCATGCCAGACGCGTTTATCAGCACGTGCCTAAAGCGAATTGCGTCCAATCCATTGGACGCGATTTGAAAGTCAAAAAGGCTATGGCCCAGAAAGTCGTCGCGTATAGGCCCGCAATCATGAAAAAATCCTGTAATCGCGTCCTTGTCAACAGACGCGATTTAGAAGGTCAAATCCGAAATCACATCAAGAGACAACACACGTAAGCCCCATGCCTCAGAAATTTCCCCTAAGGTATTCGCGTCGGCCATGGCATCCGTGTTTCAAGTCGCGGCAGTCATGGCGAACGCAATTCATATCCATATCGCGGCGCCTCGATAGGATGCGATTCAGAAGCAGTGGAGGCAATCATACGCATGTCTCATCAAACTGACCTAGTGAATCGCAGCCTGCCGCCCAGACGCTATCCAATCCATGTCGCGGCGTGCAAGGCCGACGTGATTCTAATCGCGGCTTGCCGCCCAGACGCGATTCGGGTTCTTGTCGCGGCGGCTGTACCCAACGCGATTCAAAGATTTCACCCCTATAAATTGACCCCCGAGGGTCATTTATAAAGGGGGGGAACCAGAACACACCGAAGCTCTATCGGATTCCCGCCTCGACGTCTAGTCAGCGTCCCCGGCGCCTTCTTCCACGTGTATCGGAGCGGAGTGGCACGGAAACTCCTTCCTCGTCTTCCTTCGTCCGTCTAACCGGCAACGCTGCAGCGCCGACGCGCCATACACCACTCGGGAAGCACCCCCCTCCCCTTTCTCTTTCTCTTTATCTCCATCTCCTCTGGGCCCCACGTGGCTCTTTATATTTTTCATCTCCTCCGGGCCCCACGCGGCCTCTTTTCTTTCGTACACACACATGCATGCATACACACACACACACACACACCTATTTTAGGGGTTTAAAAGCCACCATCCGGTAAGTCGTTCCCTATGCCCTTCATTCTTTTATTTCATTTTTATTTAGAATTGTGTACTACACACGTGGCTATTCCCCTTTTCTTTTCTTTGTCCTTTTCTTTGTCAAGGTAATCATCAATGGAAAACGCCCTCTACCGCGGCCGGCCGTGTTCGTAGAGGAAGAAAGGACCCACATCATCCCCTGCGCAATCTCTCCGCTAAAAAGGTATTCGCCGCGATCACTTCTTCCATCTCGCACCCCTCGCCGTGCATCTTCCATTCGGCACCCTCTCGTGCCTGGCAATCACGATCCATCACCCCCACCCTCATCTATCCCTCTTTGTGGACCACACGTCGTCTGTCGGCAGTGTCTTAGCTGGTATGGTGAGGACCTAGAAGAGGCTCCTCCCTGCTGCTACTGCTGCTACTGCTGCTGGGGCTGCCAAGTCTCCCTCTTCAAGGTGGTGGCCTTAGCCACGGCCTCCCCTAAGGTGGTACACATGTGAGCCGTCACACCCCACCTCAAGTCTGGTCTCAGTCCTGCGATGAACCGCTCTACACAAGCCTGCACACTACCTGCAATATGAGGCACGTGCCTCAACAACCGGATGAACCTCTGATGGTATGAGAAATAGTGAGATCGCCCTGCACCAACTCGTGGAACATGTGTCGTCTCTCACGTTGAGCGTAGTCGGGGAAGTACTCGCCGTGAAAGATCTCCAAGAACTACTGCCAAGTAATCTGATCCAACCGCTGCCCCTGGAAGTGAGTCTTCCTCTGAACTCTCCACCACTCATGGGCTGCTCCCTTGAGCTGGTACACCCCCAATCTAACCTGATCCTCCTCGGCGCACTCCATGGTCTCGAACGTGCGCTCCAACTCGTGTGTCCAGTGCCCTACCTTGTTTGGATCATACTCACTGGAGAACATCGGTGGCCAGAGATGCAAGAACCTCTCAAGGAGAGCGGTCCTGTCCTCTGTAACCGCCATCCTCCTCTGACCGTCCCAAGTACTCCCAATACCTGATGGCTGCTGATGTACTGGCTACTCTACCTCTGGCTCTGCCTGCTGCTCCGGTTCCACTAAGGGAGGTATCGAGGCTGACCACCTGCTGCTACTTGCCCGGGCTGCCATGCTCCCCGGTACATGTTCCTAAAGAACTGCTCTGCCAAGGGAAACCAGTCTACGTACTACTGCAGCTGAGGCTAGTACTCCTGCTAGTGCTGCCCACCTGCCACTGCTACTGCCGCTGCACCTGAGGTTGTGCCACTGACTCCTCTACTGACACCTCCTCCTGGACCAGCCCCTGCACGGGCATATCAGACTCATCCTATTGCTCAATCAGCTCTCTGGCCTGCCTGCGCCTGCGCAGAGCGATATCCTGCACGGCTTCCAACCAACAAGGTTAACAACACCACTCGGGCGGCTAGCAGTGTACTTGTACTACTGTTGGGACTTTCTGTTGTAGTTTAAATCCACTACAAGCCCTGTCAGACTCTCGCTCTGATACCAACTGTAACAACCCCCGAGAACCCGACCCTTGGCCCACGCCGAGGACCCATTTTTGCGTCGCCGCCCACGGATCCGGAGACCCAGAAGGGTTATAATATAAATCTAACAGGATATGTAATAGAAGTAAACGTCAACTGCTAAACTAGAAGCGTACATGTGGAAACAGAAAAAAGAGTGAGACCACTGCGTACCGCTCTATGTACAGTCCCAACACACGTGCAACTAGTACAAGTAAAAGGCAGGGAAGAACAAGTCCCTTAGGGGCATACCCCGAGGGTGACGTACACTGAGAAGGGGGAAGACCACTGCTAGCTACGGGGACCACGGCTACCTCCCCGTCTCCTCCGCTCGGCGTGCACTCTGCCGCTACTGAGAAGTCTCACCTAGGAAAAGGAGGGATGAGCTTCACAACAGAAGCTCAGTAGGGACTACCAATCTCCTACTGGCTCTAACAGGCAGAAGAATATATATATATATATATCAAATAAAAAAATAGCAGTTTATATCTTCTACCTACAAATGGAAGTGCGGAAGCGAAGCTACAACTAGCGCAGTACGGAAGTACAACACGGTCGGAAACTCTGTACGACTACTCGTCGGGACCACCACACAGCTAGTAAAACACAGATAGGGGGATACCCCACCTGAACAAGGAACACTAGCTATGGAAGACACTACCACTAGTCAAAGGTCAGGTGCGTCCACCGACGTCTTATCCTCGACCCAGGTCCTAACCCTCACGTCTCATCAGAGCGAGGTAGGACACAAAGTACACAACAGTAACCTCTGTAGTCTGGCCGGACTACGGTCCCACGCCTGGCCTCTCTAAGTGGTTCTGGGGCCGCAAGAGCGAGGCAGTGAGAAAAGGACTAGCTGGACTGCGCCAGAAGAACTCCCAAACTGTCATCAGCGTCCTAGTCCAACCACGAGAGCTCTGCAAATGACTCAACACCGCTGTCCTAACCACTGTTTCCCCTCAGCGCCAGAGCTGCTACAGGG
The DNA here is from genome assembly GCA_014218235.1 of Colocasia esculenta. Classification (NCBI taxonomy): domain Eukaryota; kingdom Viridiplantae; phylum Streptophyta; class Magnoliopsida; order Alismatales; family Araceae; genus Colocasia; species Colocasia esculenta. The sequence continues at coordinate 50,954,250 of CM024760.1, read as the reverse complement.
CTGCCAACTCGAGCACACTCGTAGCCGGAGTACTCCTCAACAGGCTCCTGAGGATGGGGGTCGACTAGTGTAGGACCGTACTAGGAAACTAGCACAGGTGCCATGATACAGTAAAAAGCGGAAATAGCGAAGACTCCTCAAAACACGGAACCTCGCAAGACCTGCTGTAGGCGCGATGTGCAACGACCCACTTCCACCCGGTACGGTTATACCAACCCACGTCGGATGAGAGCAAGCCGCTACAGGGGAGAATACCCCAACAAGTAACAAATGAGCTGAGATATACACAAATAAAGTTGAATAAATGCAACGGAATTTAAATGAATCTTATTCCATCAACTTTTAAATCCACATACCACAGTATGTATAGTTCAACAAGAGATAACATAAGTGCAAAATGTTCCAAATACATAGCCGACTCCAAGTACATTTGAACAAAATCCAAATTTCAATTGTAGCATTACATACATATGAAATATAAATTACAATTCTTCAATCCCTTAGTCCAACTCCACTTCAATTCTTGCTAGCTCCTCGCTGCTAATTTCCTGAAATGTTTAGCAAGAGTGAGTCTACGCAATAGACTCAGCAAGTAACTTAAGATTCAATACATACATGATTTTTACCATTAACACAATAAAATATCTACAGTTAAATCATACATGATCATGCTATAACCTAAACAAATTCCATTAAACAATTATCTAAACAAATGTAAAACTAGAATCTAAACAAGATCACTAACATCATGGTGTCATTAACATGAGTAAAATACACATTCACACGTTTTCATGCTTTATCCAAGTCATTGTAAGGTTGCACAACTAAACCATGGAAACATATACAAGATAGGTGGCACTCCTAGCATGTTTTCTAACTCACTTCGCATGCAATCATAACAATTTACTTCACATTTATCTTGCTGATTTTTATACAATTTTTATCACATTCATATTACCTTTACATAGGGATCACTTTTAACTATTCAACATAATACTAAACACGTGTATCCAATCATTCAAATTCCATGAATATGAAAGCATATACTTACTTTTTGGGTACTAATGGTAACATCACTTTTAGCATTTGACAATTTGTACATCAACACATACACACACGCATTCATACACATCAATAACCAAAATGTCAATTAACACTATGGTCATTTACACTTATACTAATTTCTCATTACATACAACCATATGATAAACCTTGGCTTTCACATACACTCACTTTGGTTTTATCACACAATACTTACACACATTTCCCATTATTTCCTCTTTCACATTCACACACTTCTTATCATTTCACTTTTGCACATAACATGTGCCACATTTACACATATCTTGCACATACCTTGTGCTATGAACACATATCACTTTTCACATCACACTTATACTTATTTTCACATAATGCCAAGACACAGCCCAAACCACCATTAGACGATCACATAACACACACTTCACATTCACTTACTTAATCACCGGCATAGTGATAAGTCTTAGTTCCTGCAGAAACCGGGGAAAGCCCTCCCACCATTACCAGTGGAACTTGTCCACCTCCAGGATTTTACAAGACCCTTTGCCAGGGTATACACTTTATCAAGACCCTTTCTAGGGTATCACATAACACATTGAGCTTTCCCGTAGGGGCATTACTACAGTACAGCTCCAAGCATCTAAGGTGGCAGTGTCTTATGGGCATATTTGTTTATCTTGTCATATTAACCATTTCACACATATACCACTTGTTTTCTCTCACGTCCCATGTACACACTCATACATAATTCATACACACATAAGTCCTCATTACTGATTTTAACCTCACTGTTGCAACTGCCAATAATCATAATACAGATATCATCTGAATTTTACTGAATCACATCAAACACATAACATGCTCACATAGTCATTTTTCACATATAAAAATCCATAACAATACTTACTGTCATCAAAAACCATGAGATTTTAACCACAGACAATTTTAAGGTTTATAATCGCACATACAATTTTTTCAGTTTTTCTGAATCATATTACATTTACAGATATTAAAACATTCAGTTTCATGCTATTCATAATTCACTTTAACATGGAACATAACACGAACATCAGATTTAACCATTCACACCCTGATTCTAACATAATCATCATCACAGAAAATTTCCCTTGATTTATTGCACAGCACACAATTTAATGTAAATTTTACAATTTCTATGCATGTCCTTTCATTTCCAAACAGAAATTCCAGTAAATCCCACAGTCATGGAAAAATTCTCAAAATTCTAGGCATGGACTGATACATATACACATGGTATAGAAAAATCTAGGGCATTTAATTCCTCAGAATTAGGTAGACAGTAGATGAACATGCATAATCCATCTTTTCCAACATGTATTTCAATAATCTAAAAATTCATGCCATCCACAAAAATGCAGAAATTTCCACACACATCACATTATTTATTTTACATAGCATATAAAATTTACATTATATCCTCATTGCGAAAACATATCGAAAATAATCATCTACCAGGAAGAACAGCTCACTGTTCTATCCTGAAGAACTTGGCGGCAGCCTCTGGCCGTTCAAGGTTTGGACGGCTGCACGATCGCTGGACGCCGATGGGAGATCTTGGCGTCAATGATTGACGCCAAGTTCCTGTCTGTGCTAGGGCACAGACCGAACTCCAATTACAGAGTGAAAGGGAGGGTCCAGACACGATTTAAAATCCACAAAATTTGCTGGGACCTAGGACACATGTATGGGATTGAGATCTATGGGTTACTTGCCTTTCTAAAAACTCCAAGGGGTGAAAATGGGCGATGAAGCTCTCCTTGGGCAGTCCCAAGAAGCCTCCAAAACTCCTTTACTCCGTCTTCTGTGGTGTGTAGTGCTACCAATCCGAGGCTGGGGAAGTCTCCTCCTTCGTCCAAGCTAGCTTCTAGTGTAGTGATCGCCGGAAGAAGCTCCAAGTCGCCGGATCTGAGCTCTCAAGGCTCAGGTTTTCTCACAGGCTTAGGGTTCCTCTTCTCCTTCTTGCAAAGAGTCCAAGGAGGGTTCTGGGGTTGCAAAGAGGGTTTGGTTTAAAGGAGAAAGACCTCTCCTTTCACGCAGAGGTTGATGTGAGGCTTTCACAGCCGTTGGGACCGCTCCCCAATGGCTGGGGTTGCTTGTCCAGGAATTCCGGGTCTGCTGCGCATACAGTCAAGAAGTAGACGTCCACCTATATGGACGGCTACTTAAGTCTTGGCGTCCATCGATATGGACGCCGACATCTCATGGGCGTCCACCCATGTTGACGCCAATGGCCCTCCTGCCAGAACTTAGAATCATGCAGAAATCATGTTCAACTTACACATATATATATTACATACAATGTATTTATAGTATACACACTATCACACCATGCATTCAAACCATATTTACCATATAATTTTTCACATGCATACATAAACACAACTAGCTAATACGTACGTAGATATCTACCTACGCGTACGTGATGTTTTACATAAGCATGATGCAACATGCGGCAAAATAAAGTGACAAGAATTGCAAGGGTTTCAAAGATCATTAGGAGACAATATGAATTAAGTTAGCTAGGAATAATCTATTCAATAAAATAGTTCTTGCTTGCACTCACTGGATTTGGCATATATATATAGCATACATACACGGATGTAACATACTTATGTACATTATGCACGCAACAGCTAGATACCACATGCACACCGGTAATTAGATTAACTTGCACACATTACTTAAGTACTATATGCATGGGATTCCTTAATATGTACAATATGCACAATTTAGCTAATTGCTTATTCCTCGCCTAAATGTCATGAAAATACATGCATGTTATTCATGAGGAGCATGGAATTACAATATACACTACTAAATACACCTACCATACTTGCGCTCTATATGTATATGCAATGTACGAAGTACAATGTACACATTAACTACACCACGCAATGACAATGTTTACAATTAAACATACACATGCATACATAAGTACCCAAGGGTTTATGTATGTAGAATTAGGTATACAATTATTACACGCATAAGATAACCTACATACATACATACACATATGCACTTCATATATTCGCACACAATATCCATGAAATGGGTAATATAAGGTACTTCAATATTTAGATGGCACCTGCATAGTATTTAAATAGATACTTTATACCCAAAATTGGCCAATTACTCATCTTCACGATAATAGTATACATCCTCGCATATACACATGCAAAATTTATATCTATAATATGCACCATCTTATGCATGCCATTTATGCAAGAAAAAGTAAACATCATATACATAAAATAGAAGCGGGAAAAAGAATTCGGGGCCTTACACGATGTGTCGGGCCGTCGCGATTTGTCGGCCGTCCGACACTGTCGTGGCGGCCAACACTGTCGCGACCAGGTCGCGACGCCTAAGAGTGCCGCGATCATGTCGGGACCGGCCAGGCCGTCGCGACAAAATCGCGACCTCTATAGTGGTCGCGTCTTCAGCCGTGGGGGGTTCCAGAGCAACCCTCATGGAGACCTCCCCAAAAACAGGGTACACACAAACCACAGTGGGAGGGGAGCATGCTCAACATGTATTAAAAGCTGTAAATCCTCCAAACCACCCTTAAACCCCACAAAAGCATGGATTAACAAGGATCTACGCTCAAAGGGAAATCCTCACTCACGCACGAGCATGATCCTCACACTCCCACGACCCCAAACCATGAAGAAACGACGTCTCTAGGGGGAGGGGAGCATGCTTAGGGCGAAAGGATCAAGGGTCCCTACCTCCAAGTGTAGAGCTGACCCGTTGGGGCCTTCACGTAGGAATGACCACCTCCTCCTCGCTCCAAGCAACACGAACACGTCCCCTGCACGAACAGGGCATCACCACCTCAGCACGAGCACCCCGAGCACGAAGAACCAGCAAGAAACTGCAAGTGGGCTCGGAGGGAAGGAGAGGGGAAGAAGAAGTAGAGAAAGATGTGAGGGGGAGAATGGGGCGCGGTACTCAATGGCCCCCAAGACGTGACGGGGCAACCCGTGACAACAACCATGTTGCGACCCCTCTAGGCGTCGCGACCATGTCGCGGTGGCCACCCCCGGCGCGACCCCAAAAGCAGTCAAACCTCGAAGACCGAGAAAAGCAAACGCGACGTCTAACCAGGACGCATCAACATTGTACGCTCTTGACACCTGACACGACCGTTCTGACAGAAAGGACAGCGGTCACGTTTGTCAGAAAAGCAGTCGCGATGCCTTCAGAAGGCGCGACAAGAACGCGACACCCACCCCCGTCGTGACCATGTCGCAACGGCCAGGAGCGTCGCCACAGAAACCTTGTCGCAGCGGGCCATCCTGGCGCGACCATGTCGCGACCCTGAGGACAGGGCCATGGGCCCAGGACGGCTGGGTCTTACAATGTAGAACAATGTAGAAAATTTTATTCTTACATGATATATTTTATTCCTATTGAACAATCACATGGATTAGCTTAATCTCTATGTCGTATGAATTTAAAGAAGACTAATGAAAGCGCTAAAGTTGCACTTTTCGAACTACAACAAGTATTTCTCAATAAACAACTATTTCACAGGGATTATTAGGTAGGAAGTTACCATCTGTACTAGATGGGCGAAGATAAATTTTGATGTGGCATCCACAGAATTCTGAAACATATGGCGCTTAAGCCTATTTTCAATATGGGAATAATTTAGGCAGAAGTAAGTAGTGTAAGCCATTCCATTCACAATTCTATCTTTATCAAAACTTATGTTGAAGTGTAAGCCAATTCATTCACAGTTCTATCTTCATAAAAACTTATGTTGACTGCTGCAAAGAAAAAGGAAAGAAAAGAGTGGGTTTGTGAACCTTGTAGTCGGTCAAATCATTTGAATTAATGTGATAACTTTTGGTAGATGATCTCCAAAGATAAAGAAATTAGAATGACAATCAGAAAGTGATTCCTCAAAGTGTCATCATGCGGATCAAAAGCTTGGCGACTTCACGTTGGAAAGCATAGATAAGCGCTACATAAAAGTTTATATCTCCTATTTGTCACTAGCTTTCAAGAAACTTAATATTTCGTAAAGAAGAAATGAGTTACACTTGGGGTTTTGCTATTCACCAGTGCGGACCAACACAATTTATTTATTTTTATGCTAGTTAGATGTATAATAAATATTTTTCTTCGTAAAAAAAATAATGAATGATGAACTAAAGTATGCTACAAAGTTAGCCCAGTGTCATGCTAGTTCCTAAAATTTCTAATTTTTGATATATCCTAATCGACCGAGTTTTCTTTGTATCGACCTTTGTTAATATATAAAATTCTATTTTTATTGGAGGAATATATGCATTTAGAATTGCCAACATGAAGTGGAGTATTTCCTGTGATACATTTCTTTTCATGAGCCACAAACTTTGCGATGGATTCCATAAGCCATAAAGTACTGGCATGATATTTTTTGTTTCGTTCGTGCACAATAATGTAGGGGTAGGAATTGGAATCCAACATCTCTTCATGCACAAATTATGAAACATGGCAAGGTACTACAAGGAAAATAGGATTTGTCAACAACTATATGTTAGCGGCTACAAGTATCTGCTAACATGAGTAACATTTGTCAATGGCTAAAAATAGTTGTTGAGATAAAAATTATTTCTCAGTGGCTACTTAAGGCATTAAAAAAATCATAGCCAAATGACGAGTATGTAAACAGCTAATCTTGGCCACTGACATAAGTTCGACATTTGTCAACGGCTAAGGTACGTCGCTGATGTACTCGATGTATGTTAGCGGCTAACTTAGGCCTTTGATATAGGTTTAACATTTATCAGCGGCTTAAGTTAACCATTGAAGTATGATACCTTTTGTCAGCAGATTTAGTTAGTCGTTGATGTAAGTTAATCCTATGTCAATGGCTAAATTTACCTACCGACGAAACTCGATATTTGTCAACAGCCATCACTAGCCATTAACAAAACTTTAACCTATGACTACTTCTTCAGGCTTAAGGCGTTCTGCCCCTACTCCCCAGGCAACTTGCTAAACCTCTGTGATTGGGAGGAGATCGAGGCCCTGGATAGTCCATCTTCGATCACTAAGGATCGAAGAGGGACACTGACTATCATATATATAACAGAGACCTTAACTCATTTTTTTGTGAGTAATCGAATGTGTCAATCAATATGTGATTGATCTGATTAAAGTATCATTTGTTTTTTATTTATATATAATGATCAAGTATAACTCATTGTCGCATAGTTGATCTACTTGTCTGATCTTCATTGATGTATAATATGATTGATCGAATATTAATATATATCATTCCCTCCATGTGCTTTTGTGTATACGTGACATCTTCTTTATGATCTATAGTTTTCAGATTTCATCCACATGTATTTGCGCTCCATTTTTTGGTGACGAGGAAACTGGGACCCATCCCGTCCATCACCGTCCCCGAGAACCGACAAAGCGGCCTGGTTCTCCACTTGGGGTAGGGAGTTTTCCTTCTATCCGCACTGCGACGTCGCCACTTCACATGTAGTTTGATCATCTATCCAATCTAGATGCACCTTCACTTCACATCTCCCAAAAGTTCATCTTTGATGTTGGCGGGCCATCATCCTTAATTCACAGTCGTCGCGTGGGCTTCATCGCATGCATGTAGGCCCATGTTAGCTCAATAGTCCGACGTCGATAATATCATGATATGACATCAATACTACCGGCACATGCACTTGCATGTGGTGTATTTTTTATTTACTTTTAAACATATTTATATTTCAATAATAATTATAAAACTATAAGCATAAAGATTATTTATATTAGTATGTAATTTAAAATTAAAATATTCTCAATATATATTTCAACAGTCCAAAAGACATTGCAAAATACTTATAATTATTTAATGATATTTAAAAATATATACTTAAGTATGATATTATATTTTATCTAACTTATATCAACAACTACCATAAATACTTAACACATGCACAACACCATCTCCGTCATATATTTGAGTGTAAATTTTTTACTAACAAATATAAATATATTTTCTAATATATGTAAGTAATTATATTTATGTATATTTAAGATATATTCAAATATGGTATATATTTAGTCATATATATCTAATAATATTTAAAAATATATAATTAGTCATAATTAATTAATTAATTATGTCAATGGCTCTATTTGGCTGCTGACATAATATCAATATGTCAACGACTATATTAGTTGCTGACATATCTCCCTTTTTAACCCCATCGCCCTCCACGCAGAACCCTCTCCCGGCCCTAAATGATCTCCATCCCGAACCCTCGCTTGCGCACGGTGATCTCCCCACCCCGCTTCTCCTCCGCCGCCGGCCGCCTCCGCCATCGGTCACCTCCACAGCCGGCCGCCTTAGCTGTTGGCTGCCTCTGCCTTGGCTCTCCGCACCGTCCGCCTCCGCCCTAGCTTTTCGTCTCTACGCTGGCTGCCTCCGTCCTAGCCTCCGCCGACGGCCTCCTCTGCTTCTGGTCGTCCCTGACTAGCTGCGGCCACCTCCTGTTCTCAGGTCAGCTCCCTCCCTCCCTCTCTCTCTCTCTCTCTCTCTCTCTCTCTCTCTCTCTCTCTCTCATGGTGACAAGTCGTTGTCCGACCTCTCCCCTTCATTAATGCTACCTTCAAGTCTGGGGAAAGTCTCTTCCTGCCTTCAGGTGTGAGTTTATCTACATTCACCGGTCATCCCACTATGGATGCGATAGAGAAGAGGCTTCTTCTGTCCCAAATTCCCTTGGAAGATTAACTAGTTTGATCCAAACCGCTGCATATCTAATCGGTGTAATCAACAACCGGTCCATTCCTTGACTGGTTACTTGTTTTTAAGTCCTTTGACCAATTGTTTTTAACAACCGGTCCAGTTACAGTAGATAGTTAATTTTAGATCCAAAAGACCTTTCACCGTCAGTTAACTGACGGTGGAGAAAAGTGACCAGTCAAGAGGGTGACTTGTCTTCCTCGGACGGCTCACGGGTCTGCCCGCACTGATCAAGGGCGCTGCCCGGGTCACCTTCGGAAGCAGCAACTGCACCGACGTCGACACAGGATTCCTCCGAGGGGGGCTTCTCCCCCGCATCATCCTTCCCCTCCTCCCCTTCGTCAAAGACCTCAGAATGAGCCTCAAAGGGGATGCGGGGAGTCCTCTTCTTGGTCCTCAACCAGCTCAGCTGCGGGGGCTACAGGCGAGGAGGGAGTACTCGGACCAGGTCGGTTGGCCTCGGGGGACTCGGCGGTGCCGGTGGCGAGGGTGCATTCCTCTGAGACCGCATGTGTCCGTGGAGCGCCTTGACGGACAAGAAGCACCTGGAGCAGAGGGAGCACGTCGGCGGCAACGCAGCGGCGCCATCCGGGGGCTTGCCACTGAAGTGGATTGTGGGCGTCTTCGTCTTGTCCTCCATGTCAGTCTGGCGAAGGCAGTGAGCAGTCTTCACGCCTGCTCGCGCCCCTTTTTGGCCCCTTCTGTCCTCCACAAACGGAGGTCTCGTAGAAGGGGACGGAAGGAGTTAAACATAATGAAAGTTCGGTTGTTGGACCTAAAAATAAATTTGTTGGTCAATGGACTTAAAAATAAATCAACAATCAACAAATGGACCTTAAATTAAAAAACCCTATCTAATCGCCTTCTCGCTTGAAACAAATTGTGGTGACCAATTCTGGACTCCTGTTTTGACTCCCTTCAGTGGCCATGGGCCATTGACGAGCACCTCATTTGCTCTCTGATTTCAGATTTACAACTAAAAATTCCTATGATAATCCTATTATTTCTGCCTCCCATTTCTTCCAGGGCTGAGTTAAGCTTGCAATTAGAATGTCTAAGTTAGAGGAAAGTTGCCAACAAGGAGAACATTAAGGTACTAAGCCTAGTGGAGACAAATGATGACCTAGGAGATGATGGTGCCCCGGAGATCAAAGGATACCTACCTAACATGAATCTGTGAAGTTGCAATCTCTGAGGAGATCCATAATTCCTCTGCGCACAAGAAACCAAGGGCAGGTGTGGAATTCTACTTTGCATAAAATGCAAATGTAATCTTGTTCAAGGGATCAAATCATGCAAGTGAGTACTTCACATTAATGAGTGCTTGAGTCATGAAGTGTTTGAACGTCAGGAATTTGGTCTCCAGCTGAGGCAAGAATAGGAATGGACATTCTTGCGTACGAATGACCACCGGCTAAATTGAATGGAGTTAATTAACAAGACTGGATAAATGAGAGCAAAAGTCAATATCATTAGTGTACACGTACCTACTCCGAGAGACTTTTCAGAGATATTTCATCTTGATTAATTAATCCCCCTAACTATATATGGTCATATCACATAACCAAGAAATATGTTTTTCTCTGTCATGACAGCACGTAGTTTTTTTCACCGCTGTTTGGACCAATCTTGGTCTTTTAAATTCTTTTTCTTCTTCCCATTGATGTGAAAGAACCCCAATTCCAGCTAGCTAGCTCACGAGCATTACCAGCTACCTCATGACGTATGTACATGTATCTTCTCTTCTCCTCCAGTACTTTTTAAGTTTGTACCATATATGTTTAGAAAGTCATACCCCTTTCGCTTTTGTGGGGTATTAGCTATGTCATATGTTTAAAGTACTAATTAATTAGGATCACACATTAATCTTGTGGGTGTTTCTGAGTTTTCGTCATGTGATCAATGACAGTAGCAAAATCTCCTCCCTCTCTTGTTCAATATCTTTGTCACTTTATATTATTCTTATGGATTTTCTCTTTTTCAATGTAAGTTTTTCTTTTGCATTTGTATTTTCAATCGCATTGTGCAGGTAAACTCTTCATCCCCTCTGTATATATATGTTGATCCAACGAGTCTGAGTGGTGACTCATGTTTATTTGAAAAATATGAATGTGAATGTGTGATTTTTGCAATATGTGATTGTCATAAGATAATATTTTATCTTTCAGATAATAATAAGATATATTATGTTTTGAAAAAAGGGTAAGCTAATATTTTTCTTTAGAATAATCATAAGATATATTATGTTTTTTTATACTTGTGAAAAATAACTTAAAATTTATCATATACAGTATTATACGGGCAAGTCTTTGGAGGATGCAATTGCATCTGTTCCAGTTGCTGTTGATCCGTCTGATTGACAGACAATGTGTGAAAAATAGAATACTTCAGATGAGTAGGTAATAATTGTTGGCCCTCTTGATATGGCAGCAAGATTAACCTAGAGGGGGGGGGATAGGTAATTTGAAAATTGAAACAAAAATCACCACTTAAAAATATTTGGTTAGTATAAATAAGCGTGTACAATAGAAATTAAATGTGCGGAAGTAACCACACAAGAAACACAGAGATTTATCCTAGTTCGACCCATCCAAATGGAAGTCATACGTCTAGTCCCCAAACAAACTCTTGAAATTTCACAAACGAAGGGTACAGTCCCCCTCAAGAACATACAACACCCAACCTCTGCTGGTCTTCTTCTCTTTCTGGGAAAGAAGGTAGCCCATTTCTTTTACAGGTTCAGAAGCAAACCTGCTGGAACAAACCCCAGCGTGATTACACCACCAGACACAAGCTGATATTCTTCTCTTTCCAAGCAAGAAGGCTACTCACTTCTCTTATAGATCAAGAAGCCAACCTTCTGCTAAAAACCCCAGTGCGGTTCTTCCCTTAACATAAGAGGAACGCTTGCATTGCAAGTCTTCTCTTCCAACCAAAGAAGAACACTTCTAAACACATAAGCTAGGATCTGAAGCCCCTAGATCAAGCTCAAGATAGACAGTAGAAAATACTTGATTTGAGACTAAGCCTAAGAGTAAAAGAGTATACAAGAAAACTCTCTTAGGCAAAGACCCCCAGCTCTCTCTCCTCTCTCTCTCTCTCAAATACACAAAGACACACACAGAGAATGAGGAAGAAGGAAGTCAGCTTGAATGTTTCAGCTTGAATGGGCTCGAGCTCTTCCTTTCTTGCTTTGAGTGTGTATGGAGTTGGATGTTCACTAGATGTACACTCCTTGAATGATCTTCAGGTTCACACACTTGTTGTCCTATTCTTCTGCTTTCTCTTCTTCTTTATATGGAGCAGTGAAGAGATCCGTTGATAGATTGCCGTTGGAGTTACTTGGCTCGCTTCTTTTTCTGCTCTCCTTCTCTTGAGTCTAACGGCTTCCTTCTTATGCCTACTAGCTACTTGGAATGGAGGAAGATGTTCTAGCTGATGCGCACTTCCAAGGATGCCAATAGTAGGTCTAAGATGTTGACTATGAGTAGAAGTGGACCTACAAACATTAATGTTGGTCCTCTGATATGGCATCAAGTCTAAACTAAGGGGGGGGGGGAATAGAAAATCTAAAAACTGAAACAAAAATCACCACATGAAAATATTTGGTTAGTATAAATAAACATGTGCAATGGAAGTCAAGAGCACTGAAGCAAGCACATAAGGGACTCAAAGAATTATCCTAGTTCGGCCCTTCCAAATAGAAGTCATACGTCCAGTCACCAAGAAAACTCTTGGGATTTCACTAACCACCAAGTAACCTTGGTCTTCCCTTAAACAAGGAGCATACAACACCTAGCACCCCAGCTGGTCTTCTTCTCTTTCCCGGGCAAGAAGGCAGCCCACTGTTTCACCTTCGCCAGGTGCTTCTTTCATGAGCTCAAAAGCAACTCACTGGTACACACCCTAGCAAGTCTTCCCTTCAAACAAAGGAAACACGGTACAGACCCTAGATGGTCACCACCAGGCGCAAGCTGGTCTTCCCTTCTAATCAAGGGGAATGCTTGCACAGTAAGCCTTCTCTTCCAATGAAGAGGAACACTTATGAATAGAGAAGCAAGGACTTGAAGCCACTAGATCAAGCTCAAGATGATGACCAAACTGTCCCCATAATAAATATTTCCATTTATTTATATATTAATTTTGATGATTAACAAAATAACACTAATGGATTTCTTGAGCCTTAAGTACAGGAAATAAAAGAAAAATGAAAGTTCAAGACAATCTGGTAAGTCTCATCACTTCTATCCAAGTCTTTGTATCGACTTCTTTGATAAGCAGAACGATTTTCTCTTTGACCGGAAAACTCAAAACAAATCGATATCGTAACGACTTCTTCAGAAGTTATAACGACTTGCTCATTATAACGACTCTGTAAGTTATCGTAACGACTTCTTCAGAAGTTATAACGACTTGCTCATTATAACGACTCTGTAAGTTATCGTAACGACTTCTTCAGAAGTTATAACGACTTGCTCATTATAACGACTCTGTAAGTTATCGTAACGACTTCTTCAGAGTTATAACGACTTGCTCATTATAACGACTCTGTAAGTTATCGTAACGACTTCTTCAGAAGTTACAACACGCTGCCATGTTTATAACGATTTCTTTTATCATCTGTTATAGAACGACTTGGTTGTGATAACGATTTCATAAGTATCATAACGACTTCTTATCAGTCTACAGCAACTTGATCATAACGATTCTATCAGATTTTCTCAACGACTGCATAAGTCATTTCCACTAATTAAACGTTTTTCCTTGATAATACGTTGAATAGTCAAAGTCGCATCTCGTCTGATTGACTGCCATGCATTTAATAAAGACTGAACGTATCTCTGCATGGACACAGAACATATCTTCCATTCTGGTGTATTCTCTGCATGCATCTTTTAGAACGATAAAGTATTACTACTATATTTGTGTCTATCTGCTTTGACGTTGATTGACATCTGGAGATAGTATAGCTGTCTACCATTAAAGCTCAACCTTGCAGAACCTTAAGGATGTACTATCCTACAACAACGGACACAGAAGGAACTACAAGCAAACTCAGAAGATCTTATCTCTTTGCGTGCTCCAAAGAACAAAAGACTGTTGACAGGAAGCTTCCACAAAACCTTCAGTCTAACGTTCACCAAAGCTGTGAGACAACGGTCATCTCCTTGTCCTCATTCAAATAGGAGATACAAATACAGGATGAAGCCTAGAAAAAGAAAAACAACGAATCGAGAAAATTCAATTCATATTGAAGAGCGGCTAGAACTCTGCAGCTTTCAAGTCTTCAAATTTTTCTCTAGAGCCAGAAATTCAGTCTTTTCGATCTTGGCTCTTAGCCTGTGCTGTGAGAAGAAAAATTAAGGAAGAGCTAGTTTAGTTCTGAGAGAGTGCACTTTGTGTAGATCTTGTCTCTCAGTGCTTGTAGCTTCAGATTGAGTTTTGTAAAAGCTTGATCTAGGGGCTAGTCTTTTTCTCTCAAGAATTTTTCCCTTCGTGTGTGAAGGAAGACCTGGTGGTTTCCAGGGTGGTGTTGTTCCCTTCGTGTGTGAAGGAAGACCTGGTGGTTTCCAGGGTGGTGTGTGTTCCCTTCAGGGGTGAAGGAAGACCAGCTAAGCTGGGTGGTTGTTTTTGTCCATAGGGGGACTGTACCCGAGTTAGTGAAATCCTGAGGGTTGCTCAGGGACTGGACGTAGGACTCCTAAGGAGAGGAGATCCGAACCAGGATAAATCTGTGTGTGTGTGATTGTCTTCTTTGTGTGATTGTTTTTTACTAACCATTACTAATTCCTTTCAAGAACTCTTTATGTTTGTTTGAGTTCAGGTTTTTATCAGATAAATTTTTAAAGACCCATTCACCCCCCCTCTGGGTTAGCCAACCGGGCAACAAGTGGTATCAGAGCGAGTCTCTTCGACAAAGAACAAGATCCAACGATCTGAAGAGTAAAGATCCATGGCAGCCCAAGGTCACTTCGAAGGTCAGTCTGTCAACAGACCTCCTTTGTTCGATGGTGAAGATTATACGTATTGGAAGACCAGGATGGAATACTTTCTACAAGGCCACGATTATCAAATCTGGTCAATAGTGGAAGAAGGTGATCTGGTCGTCGCAAATGAGAAAGCACAATGGACAGATGAAGATAGAAAGAAAATCTCCTTGAACTGTAAAGCTAAGAGCATTCTATGTTGTGCTCTAAGCAAGAAGGAGTTCAACAGAGTTTCAGCATGCAAATCCTCCATGGAAATGTGGGAAAAGTTAAGGATTACATATGAAGGTACAGACAAAGTAAAGGAGACAAGAATCGACATTCTTGTCACTCAGTATGAAAGATTTCAAATGCAAACAGGTGAGTCTATTACCCAAATGTTTAGTAGATTTACTGACATCACTAATGGCCTAGCAAGTCTAGGAAAGTCATATGAGAATGCAGATATGGTAAGGAAGATTCTCAGATCCTTGCCATCTTCATGGACGGCAAAGGTCACAGCTATCGAAGAAGCTAATGATCTTAAGAGAATGTCAGTAGAAAAACTCATCGGGTCTCTCATGGCCATGAAATAAACATGGAAAGACTAGGAGAATCCTCCAGTAGAAGAAGCAGTCAAATGCGCTTAAAGCTAATGGGGACTCATCAGAAGAATCCTTAGATAACAGTGAAGATAGCAAAGATAGTGATGATGAAGAAGCCATGCTCTCAAGAAGATTGCAGAGAATCTTGGCAAAGAAGAAGAAGTTCCAGTCTGGTAGGAGGTACTTCAAGAAAAACAAAGATCTCAAGAGACCAGATGGAAAAGATCAGAAGAGGAATGAGCCACTTTGCTATGAATGCAAGAAACCTGGACATATCAAGGCAGACTGTCCAATGCTAAAGAAAAATGATCACAAGAAGAAGGACAGCTCCAAGAAGTTCAGAAGATTCAAAAAGAAAGCCATGGCAGCTGCATGGGACAACAGCAGCGACTCAGACAGTGAGTCAAGCTCCAGCAGTGAAGAAGAAGAAGCCAACCTGGCTCTTATGGCAAATACCGAGGATAAGGTAACATCTGATTCCTCTTTCGATTCCTGTAATGACTCAGATTCGGATAATTTGGAAAGTGCATTTAATGAACTCTACGATAAGTATAAAGAAGTGTGTAAACTACTTAAGCTAAGCAAGAAAAATATCACATGTCTCGAAAATACCAACTCAGATTTAAAATCTGAAAATGAAGAACTAGAAAAACAAATAATTGAGCTTAAGAGAAGAAATGAACTATTATGTGAAAACTTAAAAGACAAGAACAGAAAAATCATTGACCTAGAAAAACAGGAAAGCTCAGATGATTTAGAAAAACGGTAAATGAATTAAATGAAGAAAACAATACACTAGCAAGCACCTTAGAAAAGTTTACAAATGGAAAGAATTCCTTATTATTAAAAGGTGCTAGAAGATCTGGTAAGAATAAACGAGGTTTAGGTTACTTACCGCCAGAAAATGAAGAAGAAATAATCTATCCAGAAAAATATCCAACTCCTAAGTTCACTCCAGAACAAGATGTGGCATATAAAGCGAATTTTAAATACATAGTAAGAGTGACAATAACATCATGTTGTAATCACTGTAATAAGCTAGGACATTTAAAATCCACCTGTCCAACAAGACATAAGAAGTGGATAATAAAAAGTAAAAATAATGATACTGACCCATCAGGACCCAAAGGAACTTGGGTACCTAAATCTTGATGTCTTTATTTCAGGCTAACCTTCGAGCATCCAAATGGTATTTGGATAGTGGGTGCTCAAGGCACATGACAGGAAACCTGAAGCTTTTCTCCCATCTTCAAGATGAAGAAGGAACAGTCACTTATGGAGATAATGGAAAAGGAACTGTAGTAGGCAGTGGATCAGTTAACAGCAAAGGAAAAACAGTCATAGAAGATGTACTGTTAGTCAAAGGTTTAAAGCACAACCTCATAAGTATTAGTCAGCTGTGTGATAGAGGACATCAAATCAAATTTCAAGAGTCAAAATGCAGCATACTAAAGGATGGAGCAGTCATCTTTGAAGCAAATAGAGAGAAGAATCTGTACGTGCTCTACCTTGAAGAACTCAAAGAGCAGAATGTGTGTCTGGCAGCCAGCAAAGACAAATCAACCGATCTGTGGCACAGAAGGTTAGGCCACTGCAGCTTGGATGGCATGAGCAAGCTCAGAAAGAGAAACCTTGTGGAAGGTCTACCGAAAATCAATGGTAAATTAGAAAGTGTTTGCAGACCTTGTGCTAAGGGAAAGCACACTAAAAGTTCCTTCAAGTCAAAGACGGTGGTGACCACCTCAAAACCCTTAGAGCTCCTACATATGGATCTATTTGGGCCAATGAGAACTACCAGTTGGAGGAAAGAATTTCGGATTTGTTATAGTAGATGACTACTCAAGATTCACATGGGTATCTTTCTTAGAACATAAAAATGACACTTTTGACAATTTTGTTAGTTTCAGCAGAAAAATCCAGAAAGATCAGAAGTTCAGCATAGTATCCATTCGATCTGATCATGGTGGTGAGTTCCAAAATGAAAAGTTTGCTAGATTCTGTGATGATCAAGGAATTCAGCACAATTTCTCAGCACCAAGGACACCGCAGCAAAATGGTATAGCCGAACGGAAGAACCGAACTCTCTTGGATATGGCAAGAACTATGCTTTGTGAATATGAGTTACCAAGATATTTCTGGGCAGAAGCAGTCAACACAGCCAGCTACATTGTCAACAGAGTCATGATCAGGCCAATCCTGAAGAAGACTGCATATGAGCTGTTTAAAGGGAAGAAACCAAAGATCAGCCATTTCAGAACTTTTGGATGTCCTTGCTTTATTCACAACAACGGAAAAAGGGATATTGGTAAGTTGGATGCCAAATCAGATGAAGGCATCTTCATGGGGTACACCTCTAAACCCAAAGGCTATAGAGTATTTAATAAACGTACTTTATTGATTGAACAGTCTGTACACATTATTTTTGATGAAACTAACCCTCCTTGAGAAAGGAAGTAGAGAGTGATATCGATGACGCAGATGAACTGTCCAATAAACTGAAAGACACATCACTTGAAGATAAGGATGATCCGCCTCTGGAAGAAATGCAACAAGAAGAAATTTCTCATGAATCTCTTCCAAAGGAATGGAGATACAAGAAAGATCACCCACCTGAAAACATTATTGGTGATCCATCGGTAGGGGTAAGAACAAGAGGTAACTTGATTCCTTGTGATTACCTCGCCTTTGTTTCTCAATTAGAGCCTAAGACAGTCAATGAAGCCCTAACTGACGAATCCTGGATAATAGCAATGCAAGATGAATTAAATCAATTCAAGAGAAACCAAGTATGGTCACTTGTTCCTAGACCATCAGACCATCCTGTGATCGGCACTAAATGGGTGTTCAGAAACAAATTGGATGAATCTGGTGTAATTCTAAGAAACAAGGCCAGACTGGTGGCTCAAGGCTATTGTCAAGAGGAAGGCATAGATTTTGATGAAACCTATGCACCAGTGGCTAGACTTGAGGCCATTAGAATGCTACTAGCTTATGCTTCTGCATTAGATTTAAAGTTATTTCAAATGGATGTTAAATCTGCATTTCTAAATGGTTTTATAAAAGAAGAAGTTTATGTGGAACAACCGCCGGGTTTTGATGATACAGACTTTCCGAATCATGTTTTTAAGTTGCATAAGGCTCTATATGGTTTAAAACAAGCACCTAGAGCCTGGTATGAAAGACTTAGTTCTTTTCTCACAAAACATGGTTTTCAATAGAGGTCAAGTAGACAGCACTCTTTTTATAAAAACAAAAGCCAAAAACATACTGTTGGTTCAAATTTATGTGGATGACATCATCTTTGGATCTACTGATGAATCCTTGTGCAAGTATTTTGAAAAGCTATGCAGGGGGAATTTGAGATGAGTATGATGGGAGAGCTCAACTACTTCCTTGGACTTCAAATCAAACAAGGAAAGGAAGGAATTCACATCTGTCAAGCAAAGTACACCAGAGAACTGCTAAAGAAATTGGATTTGAAAACACCAAGCCACTGTCAACACCAATGAGTACATCAACTAGGTTGGACAATGACAAGGATGGTAAGAAAGTAGACCAAAGATCTACAGAGGTATGATAGGTTCATTACTTTATCTAACCGCAAGTAGACCTGATATATTATTTAGTGTATGCATGTGTGCTAGATATCAAGCCGACCCTAGAGAATCACATTTAATTTCTGTCAAAAGGATTTTCAGATACTTAGCCAGGACTCATGATCTAGGACTATGGTATCCAAACTCCTGTGATGTAAAATTAGTAGGATATTCTGATGCTGATTATGCTGGATGCAAGGTAGATAGAAAAAGCACCAGTGGTTGCTGTCAATTTCTTGCAGGGTGTTTAATCTCATGGTCCTCAAGGAAACAAAATTCAGTAGCACTATCTACAGCTGAAGCCGAGTACGTAGCTGCTGGAAGTTGCTGTACACAACTCTTATGGATAAAGCAACAACTTGAGGATTTTGGACTCAAAGTCAAGAAAATTCCTCTGCTATGTGACAACACCAGCGCTATCAACCTCACCAAAAATCCAATTCAGCACTCCAGGACCAAACATATTGAGGTCAGATATCATTTTATTCGTGATCATGTAGCAAATGGCAATATTGAAATATCGTTTATTGATACAAATAATCAGCTAGCAGATATTTTCACAAAGGCCTTACCTGAAGAGAGATTTACATCTCTTAGAAGGGAGTTAGGCATGTGTATTTTGTGAAAAGATCTTCATTTAAAGCTGGTATAAAAATTCTCAGAATTAAGAAGGTTCTCTCTCTCTCTCTTTCTGTGTCAAAATCAATTCAAAAGTCTCAGTTTAAGCGTTCCGTCCGATAAGTCATAGTTCTTCAAGGCGGTCAACCTCGCTTGTCGTTTTCTGACGCCTCACCTTTTGGAGCATTTATTTTCTTTAAATCGATGCGTTAACGATTCCTCTTCCTCATTCACTTTTTCCCCTCTTTCGTCCCGACGCATGAGCCGATGCCCTAGCGACTCTTGCCTCTACCCTCTGCAAATTTGAAGCTTCCATCTCCTTCCCGCGAAATCGTTTGAGGGTTTCCTCTCATCACCCTTCTCGTCACCCCTTCAAACCTTCTCCCACCTGAATCCATGGCCGCACCAGCTATTGCCGGAAGTGTGGGTGGCTACAGCGCCGAATACCTCTCCCCAGCGCAGGAGGAGCGTTTCACCTTTGTGAAGACAAAGCTCTGTGGTCACAAGGAAGTAGATGTTTCAGATCTGCAGAAAAATGGAATGAGCAGCCTCATTGAGAAGATCGACCAGATGAAGTGGAAAGGGCTTACCACTTGCTCAGAGGTAAGTTATCCGGACCTGGTAAAGGCGTTCTTTGTATGCTTAAGAACAGAAGAAGATGGGGCCCTCGTTTCTTCAGTCAAGGGCACCGTAATCAGAATCGACCAGGAATTGCTTAGGATGCTATTTGGAGTAAGCATATCGGGCTTCAGTGGAATTCATTCTGTAGATACCCAAGAAAAGGGTTTGGGGATTGTTGGGCCAGGGTTCAAGATGAGGGATGGCAAGCTAGATATCAATCAGTTAAGTGCCTTCAACCGCCTCCTTCACTTTATCGTTTGTCAGATTTTGGTTCCCCGAAGTGCAACCTTCTCCGCTTGCACTAAGGCTGACTCCGATCTGATGTACTGGGCCATTAAAAATGAGGAAATCAATATGGCCGCAGTGATGATGGGAGAATGAAATTTGCCAGGGAGCAGATTTGGGACACTAAAAGCAAGTTGAATGTGTCCCTTCCCTATGCCATTTACTCACCAGAATCTTCAGACACTTCGGTGTAGATGTCTCAGGGGCAGTTGTGGAGAAGATGGGCCAAGCTATCAGGTCCAGAAACTTAAAGAAGAGCGGTTTTTCAGTAGTCAATGGGGTCTGGTTCAAGGCTTCAGTTGCAGAAGGTGAAGGTCTCATTGGTGAGCCTTCAGTTACTCAAACCCAGTCAGAGGCAGATTCTGTGATGCCCGAATTGCCACTGGAATCAGGTTCTGTTCCAGTCATTGTAGAAACAGAGCAGGAAGGGCCATCTATGGCCAGAAATCAGTCAGAGGCAGCAACAGCAGTGAGGGCAGAGGAAGACAGGCCAGCTACAGCAGATCCAGTTGTGCCTCCTGTTGAAAGGAGAATTGAGGACATTCTTCCTGAAGACATCTGCCTGTTATGGAGCAGTCTGTGGCATCAGGCCACATCTTTGTAGACGGTCCAGTAGAAGAAGAGCAGCAAAATCCTAAGGATAATTCAATGGAAATGGATGCTCCCTGTCAGGGGGAGACTGGTGCAGTTGCAGAAGATGCTCCACTTGAGGGGGAGCAATCCCAAGAGGCACCAGATGTTGCACCTCCAGCCACTAGCGATCAGGAGGAAGACCAGAGAGAGTCTGAAAATTTGGATGCAAGAGAAGGGGAGACAGCTAGTTCATCAAGCTCTGATGAGGACAATAATCCACCTCCTCCAGCTACAAAGGGCAAAGAGAAAGATATAGCTCCTGAAGTACCCCTTTTAGCTGATGCACCATTTGAAAGACAGGTCAAGCAAAAGATTATCATCAATTTAAAACCTGTGATTGAGAGGTTGGATGCTCAGGGTGAGCTGCTTTGCTCACTTCAGACTGATGTGAATTCCATCTTTCTAAGCCAAGCTTCAGCCCGCAAGGAATTGGTTCAGATTCGCTCTGCCATGACATGGTTTCATCAGGAAATGGGGACCATGAAGAATTTGCTATCTGACATCCTTCAGGCAGTTGGAGCTCAAGCTTGCTCCTCCAGCAGCTCAGGAGCCTCACTCAAGTGTACCTGAGCCCTCGGGCAGTCAGCAGCAGCAGCAGAAGCCCCAGCTGAAGAGTCAGGGCCAGCAGGGCCAGCTGAAGAGTCAGGGCAGCAGGGCCAGCTGAAGAGTCAGGGCCATCAGTGCCAGCTGAAGATTCAAGGCCATCAGGGCCAGTTGTGATGGAATCAGGGCCACCAGGGCCGGCAGTGTTGGATCCGTTGCCTCCCTTGCCTGAAGAAGTGGTTTCAGATCCTCCACCCCTTGCTCCCACTTCTACCAACACTCCCATTCCTCCTTCTCCACCCTCTAACTCCACAGCTCCACCTGCTCCACCTCCCTTCAAAAAGCCCAGATCCAGGCCCATTTCCTCTCCCACACCTTTTCCTCCTCATCCCATCTCATCCTCTCCTGTTTCTTCTACTTCTCATCTTTCCTCTGCTCAAGAATTTGAGGCCCCTCCAGCATCCTCAGCTGGAGCCTCATCCTCTTCTGGTACATCTTCACTTCCAGAAGTAGGATCTCTCAATTCTGATGCATTTCTGAACCCCCCTGCACCTCCCTCCTTTATCACTATTATTCCTACAGATGTCCAAGTCGACTCACCCTTTCTTGATAAAATCAAGGATGAGTTTGAAGAGGTCATTCTTAAATCTGTGCTAAAGGTAGGTGACCACCTTTCAAGACAGACTCTTCAGTACTGTCTCCAAGAAACGAAAGCTTTCTTCCTCCACATCTCCTCTTTACCCTCCCTTGTGGTTTTCTCTTACAGTCACCCACAAGCATACCTCTCTGTACAAAGAATACCTTCAAAAGGTTGTCTTTGCCACTCTTCACAATCTTCCTTTTCTTAACCTCTCTGACCATTTAGATGTTATTCTTCCCTATACTCCTCTGTCTAAGGCCGACAAATCCAAAATCTTCTCCTCCGCCCACTCCAAAACTGAGGAGCAATGGGCTAAATCTCATAAAGATCTGTACAGTCGCTTCCTTCAGGCTAAGGCAGCAAGGTTTCCACCCAGGGATCACTCCTTGACCCTTTCTGAGTGGTTTCAGTTTCACACCAGAACACCTGGGCTCCTGCCATTCAGAAGCTCATCAAGCTGGTCAGGCATTTCCAAACATTCAACAACTACAGGTATCTCAACAATTTACCTGAAGTTCAGCTCAGCCAGTTCAAGAGAGCCATCAAGGTCCTAACCCACTCTGAGCAGTCTGAGGAAATCAGAGTAGATTTTGCCACTCTTAATTTACCTGAAGAGATTTTCCTGCCTCAGATTCATTTCCTGATTATGGAATCTTCGGTTGGTTCCATCGTTTTTGAGCATTTTGCAAGGGTTATGGGCAGAATCAAGATTCAGAAAGGCCTTCAGGTTGGTTTTCCTAGATTTCTTTTCCGGGAATACCATAGAGGGTTTGTCAACTCTGCTGTCCTTGCCCCTCTCCTCTCAGAATGTGAAAGGCTGAATGCCTCCGATTGGTCCAAGTTTTACTCTCTGTCTGCTCAGCAGCTAGCACATCTGAATGCTGCTCAAGCCAGGGAAGGAAAAGCTCCTATCTCTCCTGCAACCTTCTTGGATATGAATTCAATCCAGCTGGTCTTGATCCCTACCGCGTTTGGGCTGAAAGATACAAAGTGTTTTTAGCTCTTCGCCAGGAACTCAAGGACAAACAGATTTTCTACCCTGTCACCATGGACCAGTTTCTTGCCTGTGCAAGTTTTGGTAAAACAATCATCACCTGCACCTCCATGGATCCAGACGAGTATGACCTGTTTCTTACCAAGCAGCGCAGCCTCTATCTATCCAAGATGGCTCCAATCATGGGACCATCCTTCTCCATTGAGAGCGGTGCCTTTAGGCAATTCTTCAAGCGTCAGGAAGAGCAAGCCTGGGAAACTATTTCTCATTATGCCTCCCTTCTCTCTCCTGCTTATTATTTGCCTGTACCTCCTCAATCTTAATTGAATGGATTGTGCTCCTTCTCCTCATTGTCTCTTTCCTTTTGCTTTTTGCTTAATGACAAAATGGGGGAGAAACTAACTGTAAATCTGAAAAACATTATTTTTTGTATGATGTTTAGTATATTTTGTCATCATCAAAAAAGGGGGAGATTGATGACCAAACTGTCCCCATAATAAATATCCATTATTTATATATTATTTTGATGATTAACAAAATAACACTAATGGATTTCTTGAGCCTTAAGTACAGGAATAAAAGAAAAATGAAAGTTCAAGACAATCTGGTAAGTCTCATCACTTCTTCCAAGTCTTGTATCGACTTCTTTGATAAGCAAACGATTTTCTCTTTGACCGGGAAAATCAACAAATCGATTATCGTAACGACTTCTTCAGAAGTTATAACGACTTGCTCATTATAACGACTCTGTAAGTTATCGTAACGACTTCTTCAGAAGTTATAACGACTTGCTCATTATAACGACTCTGTAAGTTATCGTAACGACTTCTTCAGAAGTTATAACGACTTGCTCATTATAACGACTCTGTAAGTTATCGTAACGACTTCTTCAGAAGTTTTTTATAACGACTCTTGCTCTTATAACGACTCTGTAAGAAGTAACGATTTCTTTAGAAGTTACAACGACCTTGCATGTTTCATAACGATTTCTTTTATCATCTGTTATAGAACGACTGGTTGTGATAACGATTTCATAAGTTATCATAACGACTTCCTATCAGTCTACAGCAACTTGATCATAACGATTCTATCAGATTTTCACAACGACTGCATAAGTCATGTTTCCATTAATTAAACGTTTTTCCTTGATCTACGTTGAATAGTCAAAGTCGCATCTCGTCTGATTGACTGCCATGCATTTAATAAAGACTGAACGTATCTCTGCATGGACACAGAACATATCTTCCATTCTGGTGTATTCTCTGCATGCATCTTTTAGAACGATAAAGTATTACTACTATATTTGTGTCTATCTGCTTTGACGTTGATTGACATCTGGAGATAGTATAGCTGTCTACCATTAAAGCTCAACCTTGCAGAACCTTAAGGATGTACTATCCTACAACAACGGACACAGAAGGAACTACAAGCAACTCAGAAGATCTTATCTCTTTGCGTGCTCCAAAGAACAAAAGACTGTTGACAGGAAGCTTCCACAAAACCTTCAGTCTAACGTTCACCAAAGCTGTGAGACAACGGTCATCTCCTTGTCCTCATTCAAATAGGAGATACAAATACAAGATGAAGCTCAAAAAGAAAACGAATCGAGAAAATTCAATTCATATTGAAGAGCGGCTAGAACTCTGCAGCTTTGGAGTCTTCAAAGTTTTTCTCTAGAGCCAGAAATTCAGTCTTTTCAATCTTGGCTCTTAGCTCCCTGTGCTGTGAGAAGAAAAATTAAGGAAGAGCTAGTCTAGTTCTGAGAGAGTGCACTTTGTGTAGATCTTCGTCTCTCAGTGCTTGTAGCTTCAGATTGAGTTTTGTAAAAGCTTGATCTAGGGGCTAGTCTTTTTCTCTCAAGAATTTTTCCCTTTTGTTGTGAAGGAAGACCTGGTGGTTTCCAGGGTGGTGTTGTGTTCCCTTCGTGTGTGAAGGAAGACCTGGTGGTTTCCAGGGTGGTGTTGTGTTCCCTTCAGGGGTGAAGGAAGACCAGCTAAGCTGGGTGGTTGTTTTTGTCCATAGGGGGACTGTACCCGAGTTAGTGAAATCCTGGGTTGCTCAGGGACTGGACGTAGGACTCCTAAGGAGAGGAGATCCGAACCAGGATAAATCTGTGTGTTGTGTGATTGTCTTCTTTGTGTGATTGTTGTTTTACTAACCATTACTAATTCCTTTCAAGAACTCTTTATGTTGTTTGAGTTCAGGTTTTTATCAGATAAATTTTTAAAGACCCATTCACCCCCCCTCTGGGTTAGCCAACCGGGCAAAACAGAACACAATGAATGCGTGATTGCAGCTGAGCCTAAGAAGAAAAGAGTTTACAGTAAAAAGTAAAAAGACTCTTCGAGGACTAAACCCCCAGCTCCTCTCTCTCAAATACACAAAGAGCACAGAAAGGAAATGAGGAAGAAGGCTTGAATGCGTCAGCTGAATGAGCTTGAGAGCCTCTTCCTTTGGTTTGAGGGGTATGGAGTGATGCTCACTAGCTGTACACTCTTTGAATGATCTTTAGGTTCGCAAACTTATGTCTTTTCTCTGCTTCTCCCTTTATGAGCAACTTGAACATATCCGTTGCAGATAGCCGTGGAAGTTTCTGGCGCTCTTCTTGTCTTCTTCTTCTCACATTCCTTTGAGTCAAAAAAATTGTCTTCTGAGTTTACTGGCTATTGGAATGGAGGAAGATGTTCAGTTGGTGCGCATTCCATAGATGCCAGAAGCAAGTCCAAGATTGTTGATAGTGTAGGGTGGTCTTAGACATGAATGCAAGGACATGTCAAACTCGAGAAGATGTCAAATGGCTCATCCTATTTTTTGCCTTCTATCTATATTTCCTGAAGATAGCTCGAAATAAAAGGTTAGGTGCTTCTTTTATTGCAGGAAGGAGGAATTCTATTTACTTTTGTCCAGTTTTCCTGCTGAAGAATGCTATAAGAAGCTTTTTATCTCTCAGCGAAATGACAGATAAGAGTTAGAAAGTCATTGAATTTCTCAATGGCACCAAAGGTATTTTGTACCTAATCGGTGTATAAGTCATAATAGCAATCGATATGAGATTAAGTTTATAACACCAATCGCTAGAAATAGGGAGGCAATCAATATTTGCTTAAAGGCAATTGATATGAAACAACGTAATCGTGCATGAAGGCAATCGATGTCTAAGGCTATCGATGTCCAAAGACAATCAATGTCTAAAGGTAATCGATGTCCAAAGACAGTCGATATCTAAAGGCAATCAATGTCTAAGGGTAATCGATGTTTGAGTGCAATCTATGTTTATGCAATCGATGTGAAAGTATAATCAATGTTCATGCAGTCGATGCTTATGCAATTGATGTTTAAGTTCAATTGATATAATCGATGTCTAAGTAATCGATGTTAGAGTGCAATCAATGTTTATGCAATCAATGTTTAAGTGTAATCGATGTTTAAGTATAATCGATGTTCATGTAATCAATGTTTAAGTATAATCGATATTTATGCAATCGATCTTTAAGTGTAATCGATGTTCATTTAATCGATGTTTAAGTATAATCGATGTTCATGCAATTGATGTTTGATTTATAATAGTAATCGATGTTTAAGTGAAGCAGTCGATGTTATGAGGTAATTGATATGTAAAGTGGCAATTGATGTTTAAAGGGAATCGATGTCTAAGGTAATCGATGTTTAAGACAATCGATGTTTAAGTGAATTGTAATCGATGTGAGTTTGTATAGCAATCGATGTGATATTAAAATAGTAATCGATGTGCCACTTCGACTGTCTAGGAGTCGAAGTAGGACATTCAAACAAGACTTAAAACAGTAATCGATGGAACTTTATTCTCTAATCAATGTGGCACTTAGTCAGTAATCGATATACATTGAACAACAATCGATTTAGATTTTCAGTGCAAATCATGAAATGATAGTGCCATAGTATTTGCAAACATGATATTAAATTTATTCATGATATTTAAGTTAATCATGAGTTTTGTTATCACTAAAATAAAGGATAAAATATAAGAGTGGTTCAACAATTAAATGCAAGGTAGATGTTCAGACTCGAGAAGTCTTTTGTTAGATGGCCCTTACCTCTTTTGCCTTCTGTCCATATTTGCTACTGATAGCTAGAAATAGTAGGTAGGTCCTTTTTCTTTCTTGCAAGAATAGAGAGATCCTATGAGATAGGAAAAAAAGATCTTCAGTCAGATAAATAATAAGTTAAACAGATGAAATACATTTGAAATTTCATTTGGGTGCCAGACACATTTTGAAAGATTTGAAAGCAAACAATAATCGATATGAAATATAGAAGCAATCGATGTTAATTGAAGGCAATCAATATCTAAGGCAATCGATGTGACATTGGTCAGTAATCGATATTCAATCACAATAGAAATTGATGTTTGTAGTGACATGTCACCCCTCCCAGCCGGTTAAGAGGCGACACGCACACTAACCAAATGGAAGCATCTTACACCGTTACGGAAGGCCTTCTATGATGCATGCAACTATATTAGCAGACCAAACACAAGAACTGTGTGTGGGTAGAAATAATAAACATACAGAGTTCGGTTCACAACATAAAAACTAGTGCAAGCACCACATAAACATTATACAATATCATAATCTGTTAAAAATTACATCAGAAGTCTGGATACAAAAGGGTACATCCACCGCTTAACAAATCTTATGAAAGCCTAGAGGTTACCCAGCCTGAAGCATGAGTGCAGCAGGGTTGGCTTGGAGAGAGAGCGGCATCATGAGGAAGAATATGAAATGATGTCAAAGAAGGCATGAGTTCCAAGGGAACCCAGTAGGCAAACCAGCGAAATGAAAAGCATAGGAGCATGGAATAAAGTACAGTTATGAGGTTGCAGAAGCACAAGTTACACAAAAAGTACATAGCATGGAAGACTTAATAGATTGCATATTTACAGATATGCATGATCATATTTCAAAAACATGATTGCTTGGCAAGGATTTCAAAATCTTGCAAATGGCATTAGCAAAGCTCTCAGGGGATGCATAACATATAGCTAACCACCTGCTAAAACAGGATGCTACATATACATACATACTCAAATTTGCCAACCTTAGTGAGCCTAACCACCCACGTTCAACTTGTGGGATGAAACCGTCGTCACGACTGACCCCTCATGCATGACGCCAACCATGAGGAGTCCTAACCACCCTAGAGAGAAGGATCAAAGTCCCTTGCCAAGACAGTCAAACATAGGATTTTCAAAGGTTACTCAAAAAGGGTTCGAATCAAATTTCTGAATCAAACATGCAGACTCATAAACAACAAAGTATTGAGGAGTTGAATGATGACTTCCAAAGGGATCAAAGGAGGGATTGGTTATGCCTACCTTCGTGTGGGGAAGACCAGCAGAAGGTCCACAGAGAATTGGAAGGCTAAACCCGCTAGGAAACTGCTACGGCTCCAAGCTCAAGCCTTCGATTTCTCAGCAGCAGAAGATAGAAAAAGTCTGTTGGAAGTGGCCACCAAGGCTATATAAGGGTTTCAATTTTAAGGTGGGGCGATACTAACAAGGGGATCTAGACACCTGGCCAACATGCAAACCAAAGGAAGATACAAATCCAGTAGATGAGACTAATGGCAGTATGAGTGGAAGGTTCTTCACATGACTAGCAGTGCGATTTGCACAAAGTATGAAGTATTCAGTCAGGCATCGGGATCCATGTCAGAAAGTTGGCAGCCCAAAGGAGTCAGATGATGACGGTCATTCCATCAATCTGATAAAAGCACCAGTACTACAAGATTATACTAAATTCTGGTTCGCTAAGAGGACAGAGGGAATGACGACTATTGACCAAGGCATCGATTACTGACTACGACATCGGTTGCTATTTTGCTAACTAAAACATCGATTACCAACTAAACATCGATTACTAATTGAACATCGATTACCAATTAAACATTGATTATCAACTAAACATCGATTACTAATGAAACATCGATTACCACTTAAACATTGATTATCAACTAAACATCGATTACCACTTAAACATTGATTATCAACTAAACATCGATTACCACTTAAGCATCAATTATCAACTAAACATCAATTACCACTTAAACATTGATTATCAACTAAACATCAATTACCACTTAAACATCGATTATCAACTAAACATCGATTACCAATGAAACATCGATTACCACTAAACATCGATTATCAACTAAACATCGATTACCACATAAACATCGATTATCAACTAAACATAGATTACTAATGAAACATCAATTACTGACTAAGAGGTGTCGATATACGAAGTTCCCACTTCGATCGACAACGATATAAATAGAAACAGTCGAGGCTTCAGTTCGTCATATACGAAGCTCACTTCGTCATATACGAAGTTCCACTTCATCATATACGAAGTTCCACTTCATCATACACGAAGCTGCACTTTGACCGACAGCGATATAAACAGAAATAGTCGAAGCTTCACTTTGTCATATACGAAGCTCACTTCGTCATATACGAAGTTCCACTTCGTCATATACGAAGCTGCACTTCGACTGACATCGATATAAATAGAAACAGTCGAAGCTTCACTTCATCATATACTAAGTTCCACTTCGTTATATACAAAACTGCACTTCGACTGATGACGATATAAACTGATTAGTGGAAGCTTCATTTTGTCATATACGAAGTTCCACTTCGACCGAAAGCATAAATTCTCAACGGGGAACTCAAACTAAGACCTAGATAGGGTAATTATTAACAAGGGACATGATAATCATACTTCTCTCATACCCATTTAATTCGTAGGATAATGGTTAATCCAAGGCAAAAAGGGTTTAAGATAACTAAAAGAGTGCTAAGGGGCAACTACGGGTTCAACGTTGAAATGGGCTATTACAATGTTTGAATATGATAGTAATCGATGTAAGACTGATTAGTAATCGATGTGAATGAAGAGCAATCAATGTTCTTAAGAAGCAATCAATGTTTAATGGTAATTGATCCATAAAGGCAATCGATGTCTAAAGGCAATCAATGTTACTCAAAGGCAATCGATGTTCTAAGGCCATCGATGTTTCATACAATCGATGTTTAAGTGAAAAGCAATTGATGTTTAAGTGAAGCAATCGATGTTTAAATGAAGCAATCGGTGCTATAAGGCAATCAATGCTATAAGTGAAGCAATCGATGTTAGAAGGCAATCGATGTTTAACTAAAACATAGATTCATGAAGTGCAATCGATATGACATGTAAAACAGTAATCGATGTAACCTTTGTTCTCCAATAGATGTGGCACTTAGTTAGTACTCGATATGCATTGAACAACAATCGATTGAGCTTTCCAGTGCAAATCATGAAATGATATTGCCATAATATGTTATATTTATGAGAAAAATATGATATTCAAGATATTCAAGATATTTAAGTTAATCATGAGTTTTGTTATCACTAAAATAAAAAGATAAAATATAAGAGTGGTTCAACAACAATGAAGCTTTATAGTACATGTTTATTTTTTATTTTATTTATTTGATATAAATTTAACATTTTAATTTTTTTGTAGAATATTGTTAATTGTAATAAGACAAATTGATCTCATCAATATATGCCATATAGAAGGGCAGGAAGAGTCATTATCAATTGAAAGATGATTTTGTAAGTTTCTAACTTATTTAATATTTAGCTTCACTCACTTAGTTCTTACTCTCTTTAACACATGTGAATAGCGCCTTGTTCATGACTATGAACCCAATCGTGTGGAGATTTTCAAAATCGATAGATGTAAGGAATTACCTGATGGCACTGAGTAGTGGGTGGATGACGAGAATAGGGGTCGATATGTAAGTGTATTTTTAAATTTTAGAATTAATGTTTATGTGAAATTTTTTATTATAAATAATAAATTTTTTTGATTTTTTGTTGCAGGAGAGGATGATATAGCTATCAACTCCTTCACTAGATAGTGGGAGTGGGAGTACCCCCATTTCTGCTGAGGAGGCTTATGTTTCAGTTATGGGGAAGGACTGATCTGGTCACGTTCATTACGGAGGCAGTCGGGAGACACTCCGCACTTAGTATGGGACAGGAGAAGGGTCGAGCTCCTCCGCCTATTAGCAGTAGATAAGCAGCATGGAAGACGTCCTCAGAACGCAAGGACAGGAGATGGAGAAGTTGAGAGCAGATATACACAGACGAGATTCTGAGATGGATGATGTGATGCGTAGATAGGAGTCCAAGATGGATGAGATGTGGAGGGAGTTGGAGAAGCTGCGTAGACGAGAGTCTGAGATGGATGACATACGTAAGCAGATGCTATAGATGAGTACATTCATAGCCCAGTTTCAGACTTCTCAAGGAACTGTTGCTCCATCGAGAGTACCAGAGGGAGCACTTGATGACGACGAGGATGATACATATGAGGCGGGAAACAATTATTATGATGATTGAGGGATTGATAGAACAATATATATTTTATTAGTTTAGATGTTTTGATGTGTTGTATGAATTTATTAGATATTTTGATGTGGTGTATGGATTATTAGTTGTATTTGCATATCTTGTTGTGTGGTATTGCTGTGTCTAGTGGGTGTGTATAGGTACTTGTACTAAATGAGGAATAATTGTATTTTTTAGTAATTTATTAAAAACATTATGTAGACACATGTCAGCAGCTTCTAACCGTTGACAAAGATATATATCAGCAGCTAAAAACTGTTGACAAATAACAATTGTCAATGGCTATACAGCCATTGATAATCAATTGTCAATGTCTTAGTAGCTGTTGATAACTTACATGTTTTCAACAGTTGATGAGTCGTTGACATAAAAAACTTTTCTCCACGACTAATATCTGTTGACATAGTGTTGTTTTGTCATTAGCCTTTAGCCGCTGATATAAATTTCTTTTGTCAACGAATAAGAGCCGTTGACAAATATTGTTTTTGTAGACGACTTCTTTATTCTGTTGACATATGATAAGTAGATGACCAATATGTCGACGGCTTTGTCAACAGTTGGTGACCGCTGACGTGAGTTTTTTGTCAACGATTTTTAATGTTATGTCAATGGGTAGAAGCGCTGACAATTTGCTCTTTTCTTGTAATGAGGTTGATTTGATCAACTGACTCGACCGTGCTGTGTTTTTCATAGCACGGTGTAGATCAAAATATATTTTAATTTGAATATTTTTATAATAAATAATAATAATAATATCAAAATAAATGAAAAAAATGAAAATATTAAATAATAAAAACTAAATATTAAAAATGATAAATCATGTATATTGTGTAATACCCTCAAATTTTAAATACCATGATTTGTTTAGAAATTAACAATTTGCTCTTTTCTTGTAATGAGGTTGATTTGATCAACTAACTCGACCGTGCTGTGTTTTTCATAGCACGGTGTAGATCAAAATATATTTTAATTTGAATATTTTTATAATAAATAATAATAATAATATCAAAATAAATGAAAAATGTAAATATTAAATAATAAAAAATAAATATTAAATATGATAAATCATGTATATTGTGTAATACCCTCAAATTTTAAATACCATGATTTGTTTAGAAATTCTTGTTTATGCAAACCGATTAGGTTTAAATTGTGATATTTAGGATTTAGGGTATGTTTAAAACACTTTATCATATCCTGATATCACTTTCGGTCGTGCGCACCCCAACAGGACGACATCGGAAAACTATAACAAAAATAAAATCTAAGAACACCATAATTCTTAGAAAAATGTGGAGGTATCAAAAATATAATTATTCGGAATTTTTGACGCACAGGTCTTGAGATTAAGTTGACGCAACTATTTTGGGGTGATTTTTTTCACCCACCGGAAAATAAATTCTACAAATTAAAATAAAATCATGATAATTTGTAAAACTATCATATTAGTCTATGGTTAAAATTTCAATACAAATGGACACCATTTGTATAGGTTTACATAGGGATCAATGGGACAGATGATTTACGGGACATTTACGATGACCCATTTTTGGGTTTTTCCCGGAGCTACGTGTGAGGCTTAGGAGAAGTCAACACACATTAGGATAAGGCTTAGCCAAGGGGTTGGGTTATCATTAAGGTTACTTGCGTGTAACCAAGAGAGTGTATGCATGAGAGACGTGGTTGTGGGTGGAGAAATGAGGTTTTTACCTCAACACCTGTGAGCCGACGTGCCGGCATGCATGTTGTCCGGAGGAGTTATAAAAACTCACTCCTTATCCATCGAACAAACCTTTCCATCCTCTGTTACTGTGGTTGCTGATTTGTTGTTGTTGCAGCTACCTATTATAGCTGCTGTTGTTCCTTCTTTTGAATCACCACTCCTTCAACTGCATCGGCTGGAGATTTCTACAGTTTCTTTTTTTTTCCTTACACTGATATTAGTCCAACGAGGAGGAGAAGACGAATCTTTATTTCTTTTTGAAGATCAAGTAGGTTCTCATCCTTTCCTTGAACTTCTATTCTCTATTCGTGTTGAAAGAATTTAGCCTCATACGAGATTGCCTTTGAGCCGGCTAACCAGTCTCGGTTAAGCTTGTATACGAGATTGTAACCTCAAATTCTTTCGTTTGATTTTCCCAATTACCTTTGGAATCATATAGTTATCAAGGAGCATCTTCACTCCCATTACAAATTAAGTAGGTTTCTAACTTCTTCTTCCACCCTTGATTCATGTTTATGTTATAGAGCCTTGCTAGAAATTTCGATATCTTAGAACATTGTGATTACTTTCCATTTTGTAGTTGTGTCTCAAACTTTGATTTTGGAGCATTAAATACCTGAG
Source organism: Colocasia esculenta (assembly GCA_014218235.1). Lineage (NCBI taxonomy): Eukaryota > Viridiplantae > Streptophyta > Magnoliopsida > Alismatales > Araceae > Colocasia > Colocasia esculenta. The sequence goes on along the minus strand of CM024760.1, from coordinate 50,920,143 downwards.
TTTGAGAGTTTATCTGTGGAAATATTTCCATCTAATCCTTGTATAAGGGCCATATTTCCAGTACTATGTCATGCTAGTTTCTAGCTAGACTAGTTTGAATTGCAACCCTCTTGTTCTATCCATTTGTTTAGCTTATAAACCACTGTGAGAACTACAATTAGACTCTTCAAATTGATATAAATCATACCTTGATTTATAAGTTCCATGGTTAGAGTGATTAGAATGAATACAAAGTCACTCATGAGAGAAGAACTGGCGGCTGTCGACAGGCAGCTCATAGCTGTCGACAGGCCAGCCTTCCGGAACTCAGGAATAACCGGGACTGTGTGCATCTGTCAATAGCCATCTTGTTGCTGTCGACAGATGAACACAGACCAGCAACCTGAGCTCTGTCTGCAGATATCTGTAGACAGCCTCTTTCTGGCTGTCGACAGCTACCATTCTGATTTGAATTTCTGCACTCTTTCATGTCCGAATCAATGCTAAAACTTCATCCCAAAAGCCAAGAAAGTTACCCTCTCATTTTCCTTAGTATTTACTGTCATATCACAGCAACATTTACCCACATTATGTACCTTAACCTCCCTTGAATTATTCTTAACATTGTCAATTACGAATAGTACTCCGATTGAGTCTATTCTTCCGTATTCGGTAACTAGGTCTATAAAACTTGATCACCTGAGAGTTCATATGTTTGAACACCTTATGAGATGTGAATAACTTGTGATGACAATTGTGGATCTTCATTTCCTTGGATTCTTATGTGATTTCAACCTTCCGAAGTTATTGGCTTTGAGTCATAACCCTGTCTCAACCAATTATCTTTCTTATATTATTGAACTCCGAACAACTTTGTCACCAAGATATCTGTATTAATTATCAATCAAAACTACCTTTGGATTTCCAATCTATGTTATACTCATGAAAAGAAATTTATGATATAAAGACAGTGTTCTCTTCAAAAGAGGGTTTAGGATCACTTGTGGTAGCACCAGCCACTTGTGATCAGCTGAGGGCGACAATTTGTAGGTAAATCCAAGTCAATGGACTGACGATGGTGGGTAATAAACCCCATTCTTGCGCAATGAACAAGATCTAAAGTGCTGGAATCGCCTAGGCACTGAGGATATATTTACGACTATATAGTAACCTCTTGAGAGCAGCGATGCCTGTCGAATTGTTCTGAAATCAAGTATGATAAGAATTCTGAAAGACAAGTATGACTTTTGTTCTAAAGTTCGTCTGAGCCCGTTATGAAGTTAACATTGCGCTATATGTTTATGTTAAGTATGAAATTCATGAGCAAATCTATTTTGATCCATATACGCATTTTGTTGAATACTTACTCAGTTCTGAAATTGAAACTCCTACTCTATGCTTACTTACACCTACTGTGTCCTTTCGACTCATGCTTTTGTTCCTCCAAACCTTTCATATTGAAGATGTGTATAATCTCAGCTACACATGAATCCCAATTCCATTGCAAACGATGAAGTGATGAAGAAAAATAGCATAGTTTAGTAGTTTTATTTTGAGTTGTTGATGTATTAAGTTAAAGAGAGAAACTTAGCTCTTGTAAGTAATGAGTATTAGTACTTTGTTACCTTGTGAAGTATAATATGTTCAAAGACGCCTTTGTGGAATAGTTTTCTAATGTTGAGCATTACACGGATTTGTCTACCCATAACGAAAGTTTGTCAGCATAACCCCTCTTCCGATCAAAGGTTATGTATGTGTTTGTGTGAAGTCGGAGGAGGGTGTTACAGAGATGGTATCAAAGCCAGGTTTGGGTGATAGATATCTCTGTGACCATTTTCACAAAGGAAATAAATAAAACATTTGTGTGTATTCTAGAATCTCTAAAGATCATTTTGGTTCTTAAAATTTAAGTGGTTAGCATGAATTAATTGGATGTGTTTGATGGTGTTCCAGGAAATGGCAGACAAAGGGAAAGCTATCGACACATCCAGTGAGGCTAGACATGAGGAAATTGAAGAAGGTTCTAGGGGGGAACTTCCTAATATATTACAGACCAGAAACTCTCAAGAAGGAAGTAGTAGAACTCCTGATTTTGCTACTTTTATGCAGTCATTTCAGGGAATGGTGCAAACACTAATGAAGAACCAACAAGATGTGGGTGGAGAAAGAATTTCTGGAGCATCGTTGTTGGAGAAATTTAAGAAGATGGGACCTCCAGCCTTCAAAGGAAGTAGCCAACTTGAAATTGTAGAAGGATGGGTTAGAGAGATGGAAAAGATATTCAAGGCCATTAGATGCGAAGAAGAAGACAAAGTCACATTGGCGACTTATATGCTTCAGGAAAGAGCTGATGAATTGTGGCAATCTGCCATGAGAAATGCCAAGGAAACAAAAGGTCAGAAGCGAAAGGTTGATTCAACCAAGCAGCAAGGAGAATAGAAAAAGAGTTGGCCCGTGTGTGTTCAATGTGGAGGAAGACACCCTAGTGATGAGTGCTGGAAAGTAGCAGGGAAATGTTATGGATGTGATCAGAAAGGGCATATGATTAAGGACTGTCCACACAAAGTAGACCAGTCAAAGGCACAGAAGCCACAACCTTACTTCCAGCAAGCCCCAAGACAACCACCCAAAGGACCAGCTAGAGTCTTTGCTTTGACAAAGGAGGAAGCTCAAGACACCCCCACTGTAGCTGAAGGTATTCTCCTGACCGAAAATATGTATGCTAGAGTGTTATTTGACCCTGGAGCTACACACTCTTTTATTTCTCGGGTATTTGTTAATTCCATATCTCAGAAACCAAAGAAATTGCTAGGAAGTATGGTACTTGACTGTCCTACTGGTCAAATAGCTATTCTTACTTCTGCCATCCCTGAAGTAAATTTGAAAATAGGAGAGCATGAACTTACCGCATATGTATATGTACTGGATAACATGCAAGATTTTGACATTATACTGGGAATGGATTGGTTAGCAGAAAATCATGCAGTATTAGATTGCCATAAGAAAGTTTTAACATTTAAAAAGCTAGGATTAACAGATTTCAGCTATACATGTCCAAAGAATAATGGAAACAAGAAGACTATATCAGCACTTAAAGCCATGAAATGGCTGAGAAATGGTTGTCAAGGTTATCTGGCAAGTGTGATGGCCATATCAAATGAACATAAGCAGATATCAATTCAAGATATCGATGTTGTAAAGGAATTTCTAGATGTTTTTTCTGATGATTTATCGGGGTTACCTCCGATTAGAGAAATTGACTTTACTATTGAACTTTTACCTGGGACTTTACCTATATCCATAGCTCCTTATAGAATGGCACCAACTGAGTTGGTAGAATTAAAGAAGCAGTTGCAAGACCTATTAGACAAAGGTTTTATTAGACCAAGTGTGTCACCATGAAGAGCACCAGTGTTATTTGTTAGAAAGAAAGATGGGTCTCTCAGATTATGCATTGATTATAGGAAGTTGAATCAAGTCACAATTAAGAACAAATATCCATTACCTATAATTGATGACTTGTTTAATCAACTCCGGTATGCTACAGTATTCTCTAAGATCGATTTAAGGTCTGGGTACCATCAATTGAGAGTAAAAGAGGATGATAATTCTAAGACTGCATTTAAAACCAGATATGGACACTATGAGTTTTTAGTACTTCCCTTTAGATTAACTAATGCACCTGCTGTGTTTATGGATTTGATGAACAGGGTATTCCAACCTTATTTGGATAATTTTGTGGTGGTATTTATAGACGATGTGTTGATATACTCTTCTAATGAAGAGGAACACAAGGAGCATTTGAGAATTGTACTACAAACTTTGAGGAAACATCAATTATATGCTAAGTTAAGTAAATGTGAGTTTTGGCTCAAGGAAGTGAAATTTTTGGGCCATGTAATCTCTAGAAAAGGTGTGGCAGTGGACCCGAGTAAAATTGAAGCAATTCTAAATTGGAAAAGACCCAAGAATCCATCAAAAATTCGAAGTTTCTTGGGATTAACTGGCTACTATAGATGATTTATTAAAGGCTTTTCTTCTATAGCTATGCCTTTGACTCAGTTAACTAGAAAAGAGACCCCATTTATGTGGAATGAGAAATGTGAGGCCAGTTTTCAAGAATTAAAAAGGAAGCTTACCACAGTTCCGGTTCTTACTTTACCTCAAGGATCGGGAGGATTTATAGTGTATACAGATGCATCTCAAAAAAGAATTGGATGTGTTCTTATGCAGCATGGAAAAGTGGTAGCTTATGCTTCTAAACAATTGAAAGATCATGAAAGGAATTATCCGGCACATGACCTAGAGTTGGCGGCAATCATACATGCTTTGAAGATCTGGCGCCACTATTTATATGGGGAACAATTTGAAGTTTATACTGACCATAAGAGTCTAAAGTACATATTTTCTCAGAAGGAACTGAATCTAAGACAAAGGAGATGGTTAGAATTTTTGAAGGATTATGATTTTACAGAGAATTACCATCCAGGTAAAGCTAATGTAGTTGCTGATGCTTTGAGCAGAAAGAAATCAAGAGCACTACAATTGCACCAACAGTGGAAAGAAATAACAGATTTGATCGAATACTCACCAAGGTGTGATGCAGAAAATCTGATATTGGCACAATTGACAGTAAGGTCGGTATTACTAGATAAAATTGGTGAAGCACAGAACCAAGATCAGAAACTAAAAGGGATGGTAAACAAACCAGGATACAACAAAGATGGTCAAGGGATAATTAGATTTCAAAACAGAATATGCATATCGGAAAATGAAGAAATTAAAAGTGAGTTATTGAAGGAAGGGCACAAATCTCAGTATTCGATTCATCTTGGAAGCTCTAAAATGTATCAGGATCTGAAAAAGCTGTTTTGGTGGCATGGAATGAAAAAGGACATAGCAAAATTTGTGAGTAAATGTCTGACATGTCAACAAATAAAAACTGAGCACCAGAAGCCAGCAGGGCTTATGCAACTAATTGAAATTCCAATATGGAAATGGGAGCAGATAACCATGGACTTCGTAATGGGTTTGCCAAAAGACAAGAAAGAAGCATGATGCTATTTGGGTAATTGTGGATAGATTAACTAAATCAGCTCATTTTCTAGCAATTATAAAGACAGAATCATTAGAAGATTTGGCTCAATTATATATAAAAGAAATAGTGAGACTTCATGGAATTCCTTTGTCAATTATTTCAGATAGAGATCCAAGGTTTACTGCTAGATTTTGGAAAAGTTTTCAGGCAGCCATGGGTACACAATTAAAATTCGGTTCAGCATATCATCCACAAACCGATGGCCAATCAGAAAGAACTATCCGAACACTCGAAGATATGCTAAGAGCCTGTAGTTTGGATTGGCGTGGTAGCTGGGATGATTACTTATCCTTGATTGAGTTTGCATACAATAATAGTTACCATACAAGTATTGGAATGGCACCATATGAGACATTATATGGTAGACCTTGTAGATCACCCCTCTGTTGGGAAGAAGTGGGAGAAAAGAGTTTCATTGGGCCAGAATTAATTCAGAACTGCTCAGAGAAGATTAAACTAATCAGGAAGAGATTACTAATAGTTCAAGACAGACAGAAGAAGTATGCTGATAGAAGAAGAAGGCCACTGGAATTTAACATAGGTGATCATGTATTTCTAAAGATCTCTCCAACCAAAGGTATCATGAGATTTGGTAAGAAAGGAAAACTCAGTCCAAGATATGTAGGACCTTTTGAGATATTACAAAGAATAGGGGAAGTAGCATACCAATTAGCTCTTCCGCCCTCTTGGTCACATATTCATAATATATTTCACATATCTATGTTGAGAAAATACATAATGGACCCCTCTCATGTGATCAGCCATGAAGATGTGGAAATACAGTCAGATTTAACCATACAAGAGGAACCCATGAAAATATTGGATAGGAAAGAACGAGTTCTTAGAAACAAAGCAGTTTCTATGGTGAAGATCTTATGGAAAAGTGCATTTATTGAAGAAGAAACGTGGGAATTGGAGCAAGAGATGAAAGAAAAGTATCTACAATTATTCTGTAAGTAGATTTTGCCAATTTCGAGGACGAAATTTATTTTAACAGGGGGAGAAATGTAATACCCTCAAATTTTAAATACCATGATTTGTTTAGAAATTCTTGTTTATGCAAACCGATTAGGTTTAAATTGTGATATTTAGGATTTAGGGTATGTTTAAAACACTTTATCATACCCTGATATCACTTTCGATCGTGCACACCCCGACAGGGCGACACCGGAAAACTATAAAAAAAATAAAATCTGAGAACATCATAATTCTTAGAAAAATGTGGAGGTATCAAAAATATAATTATTCGGAATTTTTGATGCACTGGTCTTGAGATTAAGTCGACGCAACTATTTTGGGGTGATTTTTTTCACCCACCAGAAAATAAATTCTAAAAATTAAAATAAAATCATTGTAATTTGTAAAAGCATCATATTAGTCTATGGTTAAAATTTCAATACAAATGGACACCATTTGGATAGGTTTACATAGGGATCAATGGGCCAGATGATTTACGGGACATTTACGATGACCCATTTCTGGGTTTTTCCCAGAGCTACGTGTTAGGCTTAGGAGAAGCCAACACACATTAGGATAAGGCTTAGCCAAGGGGTTGTGTTATCATTAAGGTTACTTGCGTGTAACCAAGAGAGTGTATGTATGGGAGACGTGGCTGTGGGTGGAGAAATGAGGTTTTTACCTCAACACCTGTGAGCCGACGTGCCGGCATGCATGTTGTCCAAAGGAGTTATAAAAACTCACTCCTTATCCATCGAACAAACATTTCCATCCTCTGTTACTGTGGTTGCTGAGTTGTTGTTGTTGCAGCTGCCTATTATAGCTGCTGTTGTTCCTTCTTTTGAATCACCACTCCTTCAACTGCGTCGGCTAGAAATTTCTGCAGTTTCTTTTATTTTTCCTTACACTGATATTAGTTCAACGAGGAGGAGAAGAAGAATCTTTATTTCTTTTCAAGATCAAGTAGGTTCTCATCCTTTCCTTGAACTTCTATTCTCTATTCATGTTGAAAGAATTTAGCCTCATACGAGATTGCCTTTGAGCCGGCTAACCAGTCTCGGTTAAGCATGTATACGAGATTGTAACCTCAAATTCTTTCGTTTGATTTTCCCAATTACCTTTGGAATCATATAGTTATCAAGGAGAATCTTCACTCCCATTACAAATTAAGTAGGTTTCTAACTTCTTCTTCCACCCTTGATTCATGTTTATGTTATAGAGCCTTGCTAGAAATTTCGATATCTTAGAACATTGTGATTACTTTCCATTTAGTAGTTGTGTCTCAAACTTTGATTTTGGAGCATTAAATACCTTGAGTTTGAGATTTTATCTTGTGGAAATATTTCCATCTAATCCTTGTATAAGGGCCATATTTCCAGTACTATGTCATGCTAGTTTCTAGCTAGACTAGTTTGAATTGCAACCCTCTTGTTCTATCCCATTTGTTTAGCTTATAAACCACTGTGAGAACTACAATTAGACTCTTCAAATTGATATAAATCATACCTTGATTTATAAGTTCCATGGTTAGAGTGATTAGAATGAATACAAAGTCACTCATGACAGAAGAACTGGCGGCTGTCGACAGGCAGCTCATAGCTGTCGACAGGCCAGCCTTCCTGAACTCAGGAATAATCGGGACTGTGTGCATCTGTCGACAACACTGTCTCAACCAATTGTCTTTCTTATATTATTGAGTCATAACCCTGTCTCAACCAATTGTCTTTCTTATATTATTGAACTCTGAACAACTTTGTCACCAAGATATCTGTATTAATTATCAATCAAAACTACCTTTGGATTTCCAATCTATGTTATACTCATGAAAAGAAATTTATGATATGAAGACAGTGTTCTCTTCAAAAGAGGGTTTAGGATCACTTGTGGTAGCACCAGCCACTTGTGATCAGCTGAGGGCGATAGTTTGTAGGTAAATCCAAGTCAATGGACTGACGATGGTGGGTAATAAACCCCGTTCTTGCGCAATGAACAAGATCTAAGGTGCTGGAATCGCCTAGGCACTAAGGATATATTTACGACTATATAGTTACCTCTTGAGAGCAGTGATGTCTGTCGAATTGTTCTGAAATCAAGTATGATAAGAATTCTGAAAGACAAGTATGACTTTTGTTCTGAAGTTCGTCTGAGCTTGTTATGAAGTTAACATTGGGCTATATGTTTATGTAAGTATGAAATTCATGAGCAAATTATTTGATCATATACGCATTTTGTTGAATACTTACTCAGTTCTGAAATTGAAACTCCTACTCTATGCTTACTTACACTACTGAGTCCTTTCAACTCATGCTTGTTTCCTCCAATCCTTTCAGATTGAAGATGTGTATAATCTCAGCTACATATGAATCCCAATTCCGCTCCGAACGGTGAAGAGATGAAGAAAAATAGCATAGTTTAGTAGTTTTATTTTGAGTTGTTGATGTATTAAGTTAAAGAGAGAAACTTAGCTCTTGTAAGTAATGAGTATTAGTACTTTGTTACCTTGTGAAGTATAATATGTTCGAAGACACCTTTGTGGAATGGTTTGCTAATGTTGAGTATTACACGGATTTGTCTACCCATAACAAAAGTTTGTCAGCGTAACCCCTCTTCCGATCAAAGGTTATGTATGTGTTTGTGTGAAGTCGGAGGAGGGTGTTACATATTGACCATGCCAAAGACTCGTTGAATCTTTGGCATGGTTTGATCATGAAATATGGGGATTGTTCAGCAGACTATTGAGCAATGACATGTTAGCTCTTAACTAATATTCATGTCGATTAAATAACAATAAAAAGGGTTGGTACCTAGCTTCGAGTTCAACACCGGGACCAAAAAAATTGGTATTAAATAATGGCTTATAAAAAACTATCGATGAAATTATACTGGCGGGTGGTGGCATTTTTAAAAGTCAACTCTGGTCGGACTAAGTGGATGAAAAAAAATATGAGAAATTTTATTTCGCTTGTTATATTAGTAGGTGCAGTATGGTGACACTCATGTGGTGTCACATGATTTATCACTTCAGCAACTAGAAGTAGTAGACAACAGCGTGCGGTGATAGTGGCGGCGATCGAAGATGATGTCTGACGGAGTGGCCGATGATTGGCGATTGGAGGCGGCGATGGTGGCAACCGACGATGACAGTAGCGGTTGACAACGGTGAACGACAATTAAGCTCCAAAATATAAAGTTTTAACTACAAAATACACATTTTGAGCTCTAAAATGTAAACCTTGCACTCCAAATACTATCTTTAGAGTTTAAAAATATTATATGAGTTTTTAATATTTGAGCTCCCAAAAACGAAGTTTCGATTTAAAAATATAAATTTTAGACTCCAAAATACAATTCTTAGCCTTTAAAATATTATTCTTAGGTTTAAAAATATTAACTGAGTTTTTAATATTTGAGCTGTAAAATATGAAATTTGGACTTCAAAATACAAATTTTGAAAATCTTAAGCTCCAAACTATTACTCTTACTGTGAAGTTTTAATATTTTAACTCTAAAATATAAACTTTAAACTTCAAAATATAAACATTGAATTTTAAAATGTAAACATTGACTTTAAAATGATGATATTGGATCCTGCCGCCTATCGTTGTTGCTTCTCTTAATTGCTGAAGTGGCAGTCCATGAGGTGTCACATGAGCGCCACATAGGTGACACTTTACTGTACTTGTAAGTGCAATAAATGTTTTTTGGACATATAGTGTGTGCTTTCTATCTACATCAACTCAACAATGTAAATTTGTACATAATTCAAATAGAATGTGCCATCACATTATTTTTCTAATGCACAAATGTGAGTAAATATGGAGTAGCTCTATTTAGAGAGGGGCGGAATCAAACAGGAAATAGGAAGATTTGGTACATCATTTAAGAATGGTGTGTACCACGGTTGGTTGTACCGCCGCAGTACAGTCAAACCGCACCGTGCCTAGGCTCCCGCGAGCCCAGGCACGGTTGGATCACCCCAATGGGGTGACCTGGGTGTGCCGTGGCGGCACGCCGCCGACCGGCCCGGTTCGATCCGATCCGGTTCGATCTGCTAATTTTAATTTTTTCCATACTTTTCTCATATTCGGTGCATTAAAGTGATGTAAATGGTGTCTAATTGAGATAAAATTTTAAACATAAATTAATTAAGAGATAATACAAATTATAGTAATTTTAGTTTAATTTTTTAAATTAATTTTTTGTCAAGTAAATATTGTCCCAAAAATTATTAGATCGACTTAATCTCTATATTTAAGGGATCTAAATGGTGTCTAATTAAGTTGAAATTTCAAACATAAGCTAATTAAGAGATGGTACAATTTATAGTAATTTTAGTTTAATTTTTTGTCAAGTAAAAATTGTCCCAAAAATCATTAGGTGGACTTAATCTCAACATCTATGCATCAATAATTTTTTATATTATATTTCTAAAATCAGTATATTTTTTCTGGTAATTATGATGACTTTAGATTTTACTTTACTTTCGGAACCGAATGTCGTCCCGTCGAAGTGTGCACAATCAAAAGATAATACTAGGGCTACCAAGGGTCGGAGTCGGAATCGGAAATGAGTGTTTCCGCTTCCTCTTCCTATAAAAATTTCGGAGTCAAAAACGGAAACGGAAAAGGGTGTTTCTGCTTCCGCATCTATTTCCGCTTTTTATCGGAAAATCAGAAACGAAAACCAAATGGAAACATCGGATGTAACAACATTTGTACAATTAGAATTAATTTATAAATTTATAATTATATTAATTATTAAATTTATGAATATTTTAAAATGTAAATTTAATAATCTTTTC